>JAMBUN010000305.1:0-177171 GCA_030271035.1 Microascus cirrosus | reverse complement strand
CCCCCCCCCCCCCCCCCCCCACCTTTCTTTTCTTGCCCTTGACCACCATTCAAAAGAAACCCAAACTAACAGGACCTCACAGCCGCCGCCCTCCTCCTCATGAAGCGCTCCAAGGCCCAGTCCCTCGGCCAGCCCATCCTAGGAAAGTACCACTCCTCCACCACCGCCGGCCTCCCCCCTCGCATAATGGGTATCGGCCCCTCCATCGCCATCCCCAAGCTCCTCTCCAAGGCCTCCATCTCCCTCTCTGACGTCGATGTCGTCGAGATCAACGAGGCCTTCGCCACCATGGCTGTCTACTGCCGCGACACCCTCAACCTCCCCTGGGAGAAGATGAACCCTCGCGGCGGCGCCATCGCGCTAGGTCATCCCCTGGGAGCCACGGGCGCGAGGCTGGTGGTTACGGGGCTGAGTGAGCTGAGGAGGACGAAGGGGAAGGTGCTAATTGTTAGTATGTGTATTGGGACGGGGATGGGGATGGCGGGGCTGTTCGTCAATGAGGCGGAGTAGGGGTGCGGGGTGAAGCTTTGAATATATAAGACTTGCTAGGATGTAAATCGAGATTTATGTTTCCTACTTTATATCTTGCGCTGAATCGCAATTTTGGTTTCCTTTGCAATTTACGTCCGTGTTTATGCGTGCCAAAACGCTCTATGCTATGCAGGAAAGCAACTCTCATCAACACCAAGCACAACAGCGCACAATCTAATGCAACATCGGTGAAGGCTCGTCTCCAACCCTTGCCCTGCCCGCCGCAACAACCCCCTCCCCCTCCTCCGCCTCCGCCATCTTCAGCGCCTCATGCACGTCCCCAACATAATGCGCCTCCCCACCAATCAGCTTCATGATCCCCGACCGCTCAATCAGCTTCCTCACGGGGTGCTTCGCATCCCTCGGACCCCTCGTGATAAACACCCTAACATTCTGCTCCCTATACGAACGCACGATATCCTCCAGTACCTGCGTCCCCGACCCGTCCATGGACGTCACCCCGTGGATGTCAAAGATGATGTTCTTATTGCTCTCCGGCCTCCGCAGCCTCGGCAGCGCAGGGTGCGCCATGCTCGTCCCGTACAGTTCCAGCCTCCTTAGCCGCGTCTTCAGCTCCCCCGTGTTCGCAAACGTCAGCGGCTCGGGGATCTTGACGATGAGACAGCCGTCAATGAACTCCACACCGTCAGGTGCCGTCTCCGCGTTCTCGAAGCGGAAGGTTCCGGGGGTGCGGCCCAGGATCTGAATGCGCGGGCGCGTTGAGTGCCGGATCACCTGTAGGAGAGAGAGACCAATGCCGATGGCGATGCCGAAGGGGAGCGAGTAAAAGATGGTGGAGAGGAAGATGATGGCCATGAGGCCTAGCTCCGTCCAGCCGCGCACACGGAGGAAGAAGAGGACGTCGCCGGGGGCCTCCTCAATGAGAGAGATGGCGACGACGCTGATCATGGAAGATAGGACAGGTTTCTGACCGGTTAGCGGCGCTCGGCTTCGCTGAAGAAGGGAGAGATACTTACCGGCAGGTAGTACATGTATGGCAGGAGGAACAAAATCGTCATCAACGCAGTGATACTCAAAAACACACAGCTCATAGGACTCTTCCCCCCCGTCGCAGCCTTCAGTTTACTCTTGCCATACCCACCAAACGCCGGCAGGGCCATGAAGCACCCGCCGACCAGGTTCGCCATGCCCAGCGCAACAAGCTCGCGGTTGGCGCTGAGCTGCATGCCCTGGAAGTCCGTCGACCCGCCCAGGCTCTTGGCGGCGACGGTGGACTCGAAGAAGCCTAGCAGGGCGATGAGGAACGAGGTGCTCATGGCCTCGCGGATGTGGGTCATCTGCGAGGGCAGGAAGGGGAAGCGGAAGGTGAAGAGGCGGCCCGAGGCGGCTTTGATGGGGCCGATGATGGTGAGGCCCTGGGCGTCCCAGCCGAGCTTAGCGCAGAGGACGGTGGCCACGGCGACAATGATAAAGCGCTCAGGGAAGTAGGCGACGGCAGGGTATCGAGGCTGGAGGTGCTTCTTCACAGTTCTGTTCGTCGTTAGCAAGGGGACGAAGGAGAGCGGGGCGACGGCGTGTTTGAACCCACCGCATGACTATAAGAGCGACGAAGCTCGTGGCAGCAACAATGGCCGTCAGGGCGTGGACGTTATTGAAGTTTTGGAAGATAAACGTCAACTTGTCCACGCTGCTCCCATGGCTAACTCCGGCCCTTTTCGCCTCCTCCACAAGTCCCATCTGCGGAACAAGCTGCTCTACGAAAATAACAAATCCCACCGCCGAGATGAAACCCCTCAAGAACGGCCTGCTAAACACGCTATCCAGGAATCCCAGCCGCGCCAGACCCGCAACGAGGATCGCCGCGCCTGCCATGCCAACAACCACACCGCACACCTTGGCCTGCAGTACTGGGTCCTCGTCCCCGCCGGTGTAGTCAGCACTGCGCTTGACGATGGTGCCGACGAGGAGCGACGCAGTGGCGTCTGGGCCGACCATCAGGGCAGGCGAGCTGCCGAAGATAGCGTAGATGAGCGGGTTGAAGACGAAGGCGTAGAGGCCGTTGATTGGGGGCACGTGGGCGAGGGAGTCAGCGAAAGAGAGGACCATAGGGAGGTAGACGGAGGCTACGGTTATAGCGGCGACGAGATCGCCGGTGATATATGAGACCTTATACTGCCGCAGCCAGTTGAGGCAGGGCATGTAGTATGAGAAGAACCTAGGGCAGTATTAGCGTCGTTCGACCCAACCCAAGAAGCGGCAAGCATCAATGGGTACACTCTTACATCATCTTGTTATACTCGACACCGGCTTCCCGCGCCAGATGCCTAGAGTTGCGCACTTTCTTGCTCTTGATCCGCTTCGACAACCGTGCCCTCCAGCTGGGCTGCTTCGCAGCCTCGCGCTCCGCCCGGCCAGCGGGCTCAAAGTCGGACGCCGAGAAGAGGTCGGTATCCGTTTCCGGGCGGCTAGGCGGGGTGAAGGTGCCGTGCTCCGGGTGTGCGTCATCGTTGGGCCGGTGGAGGAGAGGCGAGGTCTCGCTGGGGAGCACGGGCGACGGGTGGGAGTCGAGGGGTCGGCGGTGAGAAGGGGGGGACCGGCGGGGAGAGGTAGTCTCGGGAAGGGTTCTATCGGGGCGGAATTGCTCAGGAGGGCGTGCAGAAACTGGGCGAACGGAGACGGAGACGGAGGCGTGGCCGCGGTGGCTGCCGCGGCTGGCGATCGAGCCGGCGGAGGAGTCGGACGAATCCGAGTCGGAGAAGCCCATGGTGCTGGTTGGAGGATGGCAGCGAAGGATTTACCGGTCGTTCAGATATCCATGGAGGGGGAAGGGGAGAATTGGGCCGTTCAGGTCACTAGGCAACGACGGACGAGGCTGTAGCAGTTGGTATGGAGAGATCACCGGCGGATGCACGGCAGCTTCGTGCCTCGGCGAGACGAGGAGGAACACGGGAAACTCGGTCTTTTACCAGTGCCATCGGGCAGCAGGTGGTAATAGTCGGTTCTGGAGAGAGGGAATGGGGATCGAAAGAAGATGAGGGAGGAATGAAAAGCTTCTGGGCGGCGATGTCCGCCGAGGCGTCGGTGTTGAAAGCCCCACATATGACCATTCCATTGTTTCTATTGGCGGTGTATCAGCCCCGCCTGGCGTTGTCTGTCACATTCGTCATCCAGCATTGGGCTGACCTCTGAACAGCCCCACTTTTGGATGTTGCGTCTTCAACGCCCGGATTGGCGGGCTGCTCCCACGCATGAAAGCGAGTGGGCTGGAGCGCCTGCTCGGGCCTCAGGCTACCCAGATTGCCTGCAAAAAGAGAGCAGCGAGCGCTGACCGCTACACGTGACTCTGCGGTAGGTTCATCGAGGGTACCGTCCGAAGTTCCTCACTAAATCCAGGGTTCCACCTTGGGATCTCTCATTCTCGCCCAGACGGAAGAGTCAAGCTGTCTTTTATATGGATGCGGCAAGGAGCCCTGGTGACTAGGAGGAATTGCCATTCGCGCACCTGAATCTCGCATGTTTCACCAAAGCGGGAATACTGCTTGTCTGGCTGCTGCCTGTTGTCTGGCTGCTCCCTGGTGCGGAGTAAATAGCCCGAGGGCGTGGAGGCACATACCGTCGGCTTACATGTTCACCAAGGGTCTCAGCCCATCCAGAGGCTACGTCAAAGGATCGAAAGGACCGTTCGTTTCCATCTAGATCGTTCTCACCTGTCCGTATCATTTCCACTGGAACCTGCTTCTTTTACCTGTGATACCATTCCTCAACAATGTTCAAAGAGACCCGCGTCTTCGCCCGGCAGGGCGGCCTCGACCTCGAGTGCGACGTCTACGCCCCACCCCATCGCCCGGAGTCGTCGCCGGTGTTCCTCTTCTTCCACTCGGGGGGCCTTGTGGGTGGCTCAAAGGAGCGCGTGCCTCCGTGGCTCGTGCAAGTCTGTCCCTCCTCACTACCGCAGCCGTTCCCCCTTTGAGTCCTTCGTCTCCTGCTAACATCCAGCCTTGTTGAATAAAGGCATGCTACCGGAGGAAGTGGCTGTTGATCAGCCCCGCGTACAGGTTGCTGCCCCAGGCTGGGGCAGCGGGGCTCTTGGAGGATGTCGCGGCCGCCTATAAGTTCGCGAGTGGCTACAGCTCGCTGTCTGGCGGCGTTATTGTCGGCGGTGCGAGTGCGGGTACGTGGCCTTGACTCCCCAGAACCCTCGAGCCTTTCAGCTCCCCGAACTGCTCACTCATGAGATGCGCAGGCTTCTTCATGGCCACCCTGACGGCGCACCACAACATGACCCCGCGGCCCCGCGCCCTGCTCTCCATAACGGGCATCGCCACCTTCCAGCACCCCTTCTTCTCTTCCTCCGTCAGCCTCCCTCCCGTCCCCTCCCAGGCCGATATTTCTATGCATCTGGCCGGCCCCGCCGTCGTGGGGGAGGTCCCCCCGGGTACACCCGGCGTCTTCACCCCCGACAAGCTGACTCCCGACGGCGCCAAGAACCTGGCTTACACGCCGCCTCAAGAGCCGGTAAGCCACAACAACAGGGGCGACCTCTACGAGTACTACCTCTACCACAACGCCTTCCCAGCTTTCGTCAGGGACATCGACCCAGTATACGGACCCAACACGCCCGCCGGCGACTGGCCGCCAACCGTGATATTCCACGGGAACGCCGACCCCGCGGTTAGCCTGGATGTCAGCCTGCACATGCAGGAGCGCCTCGGTAGGGACAAAGTGAAGATCTTCGTAGCAGAGGGGCAGGGCCACCTGTTCGAGGATGAGAACTGGTGGGAGGATGATACGGCAGGCATGAACGTCGTGCGGGACGCCATCGCATACTTAGACACCATCATCGGAGCGGCTTCCGAGTAATCGGCACCAAGGTGTGGCGTGAGACAAGTCCGTTAACCGTGTCTCAAAGGGGTAGTCTCGGAGGAGCGGGGTTGGGCGCCACCCGAGCTGGTCACGCGACGGAGCCGATCCCCCATATTTGGGAAGATCGAAATGCGGACTCGGCCGCGGAAAGAAAAGTGGGGGCGGGGGAAACGAAACGCTTCTGTTCGGAGCCCGGGTTTTGGGCTCCACATCGCGCCAAGTAAGGGGGGAAATTAACCTGCTCGGTGTGGCCTGCCACGGATTCTGGGACATAGTCAAGGACAGAGGGCACCTTTCTGGAGATGGTCCGAGGAAAATCTGTACTACTCACGTCCGCAGTATCGGAAAATTAGAGAGGAAAAAAAAAAACCAATTGTACAAGTCCTGGGTCACGCGGGATTATGAAGGGACTTGATGGATTGCCCGATTCGCCGAGGGCCGGCCCTGACAGCGGGACCCGCACGTGTCCCTCCCCCTGCCAAATTCCCAAAATTGGCTGCCGAGGCCGGGGGCGGCGACCTGCCTAATCGTACGCTAGAGCTTCAATCGGCAACTGGTCAACCGCTGCGATTTGGAGGGAGAACAGCAGAGAAGGATAAAGTGGGTTCCCCGCGCGTGCGTGGACACTACTTTAGCGGGTTCTTGCAAATTTTTGAACGGAGGAGAAATCCGTTAGTCCCGCGCGCGCTAGATGTTACGTCCCCCGTGCTCTGGATTCCCTTTTACGGCCCCCCCTCGTCCAAGATCTCCTTGCTTCCTTGATTCTTTCCCACCTCCAAGCCACCTGCCAATCGCTATTCTTATCCCACACCCTACCTCGAGCGGTTTTATATCCCAGTGCGCCTTTCCCCACCCTGCCCCTCTCCTCACATCACCTGCACTTCTCACCGTACCGCTGAGAAGGAGAAAAGCTCACGCCCCCCTCAGTCTTGTCTTTAACTTCTCTTTTCAATTCGCTTGCGCCCCGCTTTAGTTCCCGCAGCTAAGAGTCGACAACCCACATCCACCCCATCCCTCAAAGGACAAGGGGCGCGCGGAATTAGTGAGGGCGCGTGTGTGTGCCTGTGCAGGCTAGTGAGAGAGTGAAGGTGAGAGTGAGAGATGGGTGAGATCGAGCCGAAGATGGAGGCCGAGGGGACGACGCCGGAGAAGGCACTGCCGCCGCCGGAGAAGAGAGCCTACGAGACAGAGGGGGACGCCTGGGGTGGCTCCACGAGTTCCATCCTGAAAGGCGCCAAGGCGGCGGCCGAGAAGGAGAGGAGCATGTCGCTGTGGGAGGGCATTCGGCTGTATCCCAAGGCCATTGCGTGGAGCGTCGTCATCTCTACGTGTATTGTCATGGAAGGGTACGACATAAGTCTGGTGACGAACTTCTGTGAGTTGCCCCTGGCTTTGATATGCCTGTGTCTTGATACGGGGTTGTGGGCTGGCGGTTGATGGTATGGGAAGAGGGTACGAGTGAGACTGAAGGGTAGAAGATGAAGAAGGACTCGTGAAAGCTGACCAGGATTCAGTCGCGTTCCCTCAATTCAACAGGAAATACGGCGAGCAGCTGCCTGATGGGACATGGCAGATTCCCGCGGCGTGGCAGAGCGGTCTCACCAACGTAGGGCCCCTTTCTTTATCCCCTCTATCCCCTCCCGCATCTTGAGTCACAGCCCACTAAACGAACGCAGGGTGCCCACTGCGGCGAGATCATCGGCCTCTTTATCAACGGATACGTCTCAGAACGCTTCGGCTACCGCTACACCGTTCTTACCTGCCTCGTCGCCGTGGCCGCCTTCACTACGATCTTCTTCACCGCGCAGAACGTGCAGACCCTTCTTGCCGCCGAGATCCTCTGCGGTGTGGTGAGTTCTCTATCAGGGTCGTTTTATTTACTTCGGCTCCTGACACTCCGTAGCCCTGGGGTATCTTCCAGACCCTCACGATCACCTATGCAACCGAGGTGTGCCCCATCGCGCTGAGGGGCTATCTAACCACCTACGTCAACTTCTGCTGGGGCCTAGGTCAAGAGATTGGCATCGGTGTAATCATGTCCATGCTTGACCGCGACGACGAGTGGGCCTACAGGATGTGAGCTGCCCTCTTCCCCCTTCCCCGCTTCCCAACTGGATTCCCTGTGCTAATATAACCGAAAGCCCCTACGGCCTCCAGTGGATGTGGCCTCTCCCGCTTTTCATCGCCATTTGGTTCGCCCCGGAGTCACCCTGGTGGCTCGTCCGCAAAGGCCGGGTCGAGGAGGCCAAGAAGTCGCTCCTGCGGCTGACCAGCGTGGACCGCGATACGGACTTTGACGCCGACGAAACCATCTCCATGATGGTACACACCACCGCTTTGGAGGAGAAGGTGCGTTTTGCTTGACTTCCAAGGCCCCTATAACTGTAAAAGGTTGGTTGCTAATATACTGGCTGCAGATCACGGCGGGAGCCTCGTACCTCGATTGCTTCAAGGGGACGGACCTCAGGAGAACAGAGGTAAGCTATAGCATTCTCTGTGCTAAGGGTTTCGGCTAACGACGGCGCAGATCGTGTGCATGTGCTGGGCCATGCAGAACCTCAGCGGCAACTCCTTCTCCAACTACTCCACCTACTTCCTCCAGCAAGCAGGCCTCCCCACCAACACCTCCTACGCCTTCGCTCTCGGCCAGTACGCCATCAACATGGTTGGTGTCATGGGCGCCTGGTTCCTCATGACCCTCGGCATCGGCCGCCGCACCCTTTACCTCTACGGCTTGATGCTCCTCTGCACTATGCTCTTCATTCTCGGCTTCCTCGGGCTCGTCCCCGAGGAGAACCGCGCACAGGGGTCGCTGGCCACTGGGTGCATCATGCTGGTTTGGGCGATGTGCTACCAGCTGAGCGTGGGGACCGTGTGCTACTCGCTCGTGGGAGAGCTGAGTGCGAGGAGGCTGCAGATTAAGACTGTTGTGCTTGGGAGAAATCTTTAGTATGTTAACCCCTGGATCCCTAGTGCGTTGAACTTGGTGGTTTGAGGAATGGGAATGCTAATTGTTGGCAGCAATATTGTGGCCATAATCAACAACATCCTCACCCCGCGCATGCTCAATCCTGGTGCCTGGGATTGGGCCAACTTTGCCGGCTTCTTCTGGGTATCTCTCCCCTCCCCTTCCCTTCCCCTCATATCCTCTTTGCTTCCTGTACCTCTCCCTTTTTTCACTCCTCACCCCCACCACCCCCCCAAAACAGCAACAACAACAAAAAAATCGTATTCTAACACAAACCCAGGGCGGAATCTGCTTCCTCTGCGTGATCTACACCTACTTCCGCGTCCCTGAGCCCCGCGGCCGGTCTTTCGCCGAGCTGGACATGCTCTTCGAGCAGAAGGTATCCGCGCGCAAGTTTGACAAGACCGTGGTGGACGCATACGAGGAGGCCGTCGAGGGAGGAGTCATGTCCGAGTACAAGGAAGCGCTGAAGGAGAGGAAGGGGGAGGTGCATGCGTAGGTTGTGATCCTTCAGAAACAGGAAAAAGGAAGGTGGGTTAAGAGATATCTGTTCGCATCTGTGGAGTTGGCGCCTTGTTTTCCCTCTGCGTTGTTTATTCGATTCTTGCGTTGCAGATTGGAGACTTGGGTGGATTTGTATATGGGCGGGATGGGGGGGATGATGATAGTTTACACGATATAATGAGGCGGTAATAAACGACGTTCTATTCTTCGGAAACCTGGAGCCGGATGTCCGCCTGGACGGACCGCGACGTGGGCTCGGAAGACTAACTATGGTGATGGAGAAAATGTTCCGGCGGGTGTTTCGCACCGGGAGCAGGCCCGGATTCCAACATAGACCACCTGACGTAACCGCGAGGCCGGGAAGACTTACACGCGGGCATACCCACACCAAGTCTGGACTGCCGCAGTCACGTTTCATTTAGAGCTGTGCAGGCCGCACATAGGAAGTTGGGGCTTTTATTTACAACACCAGGACCCATTATCTGGTATTATACTCTCGAGAGTGAGGGTAGGGCCGTTGATTATCGTGAAGCCCAAGTGGTCGTCGTGTTGTCCAAGACGCCCACATAGCCGCGTCCAGAGAATTGATACGTGGGCGCCATCCCCGTTGCAGCGTGTAGATCTCATAATGACATTGCCAATCCCCCCTTACACATGCAGCCTGAAGATAAAATAAAAGTAGCAATATTGTGCTGAGTGAATCTTTCGTTGCTCATTCTACTGGTACAATTACAAGGTTACCCCTCCACCTCTCTCTTGTCACCCCATAAAAATAATAAAATCCCCGGCCACCTTACATGCTCCGTACCCCTTAGACACGCCCCAAACTCCTGGTATAAGAATAGGCTTAAAAAAGACCAGACCACCGAGTCCACCTATCATCTTCGCGGCATCTCCATGCCCGGCAACCATGATGATAAAAGGCTCCGAATCTCAGCCTCAGAACTTCTTCTCTCCTTTGCCCTTCTCAGGACAGATTACACGCGCACCTCCCTTTCCCTCTCCGCAACACAGATTCTCTCCTTCCTCCAAGAACACCCCGCCGAAACCTTAAGAATAAAAACAAAACGTAAACGTAAACGCCAGAACCCCGACATGCCACCGTCTCGGGAGCCCGTCCGAGGCCTGCAAATGACCACGATGGTTGCCCTAAAAAACGCCGCCTTCGAAGCACCGACGCCTCGCAAGAACACTCTCATCAAACACAGCACGCCAACACCTTAGACCCCACCACCCATAAATGCCGCAAGATCATCCAGTTCCAACAGCTGCTTCTCAAAGGCCCCGCACAGCTCCGCGGCCGTCATATCAGCCGGGACTACGTCCTCGCTCTTCGGTGCCGCTGGCACCACGGCCGCCGCCTGTTGCGCCGGCGGCTGCGATGAGCCCACGTCGCCCGAGCTACTGGCACGAGCCGGCGGCGGCGTCCCGGGTGTGACCGACCCTCCCGCGGCCCCTCCATTGACAGTCGTGAAGCCTGACTTGCGCATCGGCGGCTCGCTGTCCGGCCGGGGACTCCCCTCTGTCGGCTGGAGGGACGATGAAGGCGGAACCTCGGCGTCGCCGGCCTCGTTGCCACTGTCCGCGGCTGTCGAACCTTCGTCCTTAACGGAGGTGGTGGGCGTGCGCTGCGGGACGGGGGGCACGTTGCCAACCTGGCTAGATGATTCGGTGTTGAGAACGCGCTGCATCACGCTTAGGTGCCTATGCCAAGACGTGATGAGCGGCCAGGTCTCGACGTTCTGCTCCATGAGGTGGAGGCCGTCTCGGACAATGATGGCGGCTGTTTCGACCGAGTTGGGAGGGGTCAGGCCCTTAAGTGAAAGGTATGCGACCGTCGCGCTCGCGGTGAACGCCGAGAAGAGCATGAAGATGGGGTGGCACAGCATCACATCTTTGTCCGTCCCCGACTCCAGTGCCATCAGCAGCGAGGTTGTCCCGTGGCACGATGCCATCAGGCGGTCCACGATCTCATGGCACTGTGGCGTGTGTTTCCACTCTTCGACGTTTACGCCCTCAGTCCGCACGTGGTGCAGCAGCCGCCTCCTGTATGCAAACACGGAGGCGCAGTTGAGCAGACAGTGGATCATGGCGTACGTGATCCCCGACCCCATCGTGATGTGCAGGTTGATCTGGCCCGGCTTGTCGATGTACTGCATAGGTAGTGAGGCCCTAAGCTGGCTGATCCTGTCCGTTAGGTCCAGAATGTCTTCGACGCGGTAGAACTGTTGCGACGCCACGAGCATCCTGACCACGTCGTTCCAGATCGTGGTAGCAAGGACTATGTGCCCGAACTCGCCAATCTCCGCAGCCTGTCCGCCTGGCGGCATGTTAGGAGGGTCCTGGAGGGACCAAGTCCTCACGTAGACGGCGTTACCGAACGCAAAGTTCATGTCCGAGCAGGGGAGTGACACGTCCTTGTACTCGGGGAGAGCCAGGACCGGGTAGCGGCCAGGAGTGGTGGTCAGGATGCAGTCTAGCACGTACACAAGCCACAGCGTGCGCCGCCAGGACTCGTCCTTGAGGAACCGGTCGCCCTCAGGGTGCGCGTGGTGGCTGTTCAGGATCTGATACATTTGCAGCATGCGCGCCGCCTGGCCGAGGTAGATGTACGCGCGGACAGCGTTGCGAGATCCCCACTCGTGGACAACAATGAGACACAGAGCCTGAATATCAGCGAGCGTTGGATGGTCGACATTCTCATTAATCCGGGTCATGGCCTTCGCCGCAAAGTGCTCGGCCGCGCCCGTAGCACCCGACTGGCCGCCATACCTGCGGATGAGAGTGGGTGAGCTCCTGTCGAGGTTGTTAGCGCTGGTCACGTGATCGCGGCGCTGCGCCGGAGTATGAGAAGAATTTTGCAACGGGGGACGGGAACCACCGAGCCCGATTTGGTGGAGTGGAGCCTCAGGTCTCCCCGATATCTGTTCCCCACTTGGGAAAAACAGCACCCGTGCCCCGTGCGCAGTCGTAATTCCGGAGGTAAGCAGACGCGCGCCCAGAAATGAGCGACCGGAGCAAGCGGATCCCGGGCGGGAGGCTCCAAAAAATTGCAAACGCGAAGGGAAAAGTCGGAAAGCGCGGGCAAACGAAGCAAAACCGGAAGGAAACATACCGGGAAGCACAGCATAGGAGTGCGTTAACCAGAGACGCTTCCAGCGTGTAGTTCTTCAGCTGCTGGATAAATGATGGCTTGTGGAAGGCCACGCAGGCAGGGAACGACTTGTAGACAACGCGCTCACACTCCTGGATCAGTTCTTGGCCGATCCTGTAAGAATATGTTAGCCAGCAGAATCCACCAAGACCGGCGGGGAGGAAAAAGAGGCAAAAGGCTCGTCTCTGCTGCGGAGAAAAGGGTGAGATGGTAGGGGTTACTGCCTGGATGAGGTCACGTATGGGACGAGGCGGAAAGGATGGGGTGATGAAGGTTACAGGGCACCCGACCGAAACCCACACCCGCGAAATAGGCCCAAGATGTCGGCCGCGCCAAGCCGGAGCTGATGGAATCAATGAAGGGGATGCTCCAAACTTACTTCTCAGGATTTGTCGGCACGCCGCGAGATGGCAGCGAGCCGGGGATGGGAGTGCGTGAGTCCGCTACAGCGGCGCCGGCCCCAGGGAGCGACTCGCGAGCAGGGCGCGGCGGCCCAGGACGAGACGGAGTCTGCCCATGCATGTGGGCATTGGACTCGGAGGGCAGGTAGCAGTCGTGCATGCCCTTCGCACAGTTGCGGCACGGCGCGCGCCCGTTCTCGTAAACACACTTCGTCTTGCCCTTGCGGCAGCGCACGCAGGCGCCGCCAGCCCGGAGGGCTGTCTGTCGAACGGCGCCGGTAGACATCGCGATAACCACAGAGCAGATGTCAAATTTCGTGAGATATGCGCGCGAGGGTTTTGATAAAATTTTGCCGCTCAAGGCGGAGAAGGAAAAAAAAATCGATGGGTGATTGTGGTGAGATGGGGGGTTGGTGGAGTTCCGGCGCGCCGACGGTATGTTCGCCGAGTATGTTCGCTCTCCAAAGCGCACGTGCTCCGATCCGGGCTGATGAAAGGGGACAAAAAAATTGACAGGTTGGCTCAAGAGAATCGGGAAGAGCGGGAGAGGATAAGAGAACCGCGATTAGGACATGCGGCGAGTTGGCCAGTCGAGGGGGAATGGCTGAAACAGAGGAGTTCGAGCGCGGCGGGTTTTTCGGGGGATGTGGGTGGTTCAAGTGCGAGGAAACTCGGCATCCAGGCCACAAAATTGCTCCTTGGGTGTGGGTTCGGCCGGCCGAGAATTTGGGGTGGCTGCCGGAGCGGGGGGAACAGGAGGAGCGCAGGCACGAAAACTAGCCCCCGTTGCCTACCAAAAGGCCGTCCGCGGTGGAAAACAGCCGGGAAAGCGGCGAAAACAGAAGCAGAAGGTTAGAGGGAAATGGCCCGGCTTTTTCGAAGATGAAAAAGGGCGTTTTGGATGCTGGCGACGAAGTCTTCGGCACCTGTCGGGGGATGGGTGGTGCTGCAGTGTGGGCTCCGGGTTTGGCGGGAGGGACGCAATACGTGGCCGTCGGGTCCAGTGCGTCAGCGACTCCGGCGCACCGACTTCTAGCGGCGGGGAAAATTCGGAGGGGCGGAGGCGGCCCTCGCGTTTGTATTGACGAAAGGCACCAAGGGAGTGCTTTTTTTGTCACTTCCGGGAGCGATAAAAAGTGATGATGACGATGGATTTCGGAAGGATATTTTTGGATTCTCGGGGCTGGTGTTGGGAGGGCGGGCGTGGGTGGAGGAGAAACGAAAGAGAAAGGGGCGGGCGAGGGCCAGCTGGGGGAAACGGGAGGGCGAGTGGTGCGGGCAGGACACCGCCGGGCGGCATGGTCGGGGGGGAGGCAAAAGGTGGTCAGTGGTCTGGCAGCCTCCTGCGAAACAGAGCGCCGACCGTCATCAGCGCCGCCCCGCGCGAGGAGGCAGCCGCCGACTCAAGCTGCAGTACAAATATCCTCATTCCCAGCCCTAAAACACATAATACACTTTTCTACCAAGAAAGACTGCGGGCGCGAAAATGGTTATAAATGGAGACTTTCCAGGCAGGTCAGACGTGAGGCAGAGAGACCAGTCTCGTGGAATCTGCCTGGGCGAAAGAGAAGCCCGGACGGATCGGATGTTGGTGCCGGAGCACAATTGTCCCTCGCGCCTCAGGAATGTCGTGGAGGTACCTCCGTATATACATCTTCTCCCACGCCACAGAATCCGCCTTGGGGTTCGCCCTCCCGGACGTTCTGACCTTGCTCCCGGCCGCCTTTGCCTGCTTCCGGCCAGATGCGGAGCAAAACACATTTTCCTGCAAACCTTACGCGTGGGACTCTTCCGGGGGCGATCGCGATCCCCCGTTTCCACTGGCGATTCGATGCTATGTTTGCGAGCTTCCACCCTTCCACTTCAACTTGCGTCCGAGGCATCTCTTCTGGAGGGCGGAGTCGGTCGCTGTGGCGGGGCATGCGACAGCAGCGCCCCCGTGAAATGCCAAGCTGGCCGACGGGCTCGCGTGGCCCACCACGGGGGCCACGTCCGGTACGACGGGTTGGGGGTACCGAGCCCTTGCGCGATATTCTGCTGGGTCTCCCGCACGGAACCCAACGAGGTCTCTTCCCCGAGCTCCGCATATTCCCACACTTCCTTTCCCCCCCCGGGCTTTTCTTCCTCCCATCCTCCGAGTTTTGCTACACTTATGAGATGTTCCAGTGCTCGCGGCCCCAGCCCTCTGCGGCCGAAATCCTTGATCTAGCTCGGCTCAGCCTGCCTTCGGGAGGGGGAGGCTTCCAGCCCCAGCCTCCATGGCGGTCTCGCCGGGATTCCGGGAACTGTGTCGCACGGAGGGCCATGCGAGGGCCGCCAAGATCGACGAGCCGCGCCTAAAGATGACACCAACCCCAGTTTAGCGACCGGAGGTGTGGTTGGGTTTTCATCCCAAAATATCCGTTCCCTCCGTCCGCATCCCCCGTAATCTATGTGCCAGCCCTGGCGCAGATCGTCCTGTCCGCTGTACGGTCGGCTCGATGGGAGGGGCTTCGAGGACCATGAGTGAGAGAGCCCAGTACCACTGTGCTCCCACTGTCCACTCATGGTCGAGACCTGCAACTGTAAATCTCCGGACAGGGGGCCCACCCCGGGCCGTCGCCGGCTGCCCGCCCTGTCTGTCAAATCCTCTTCGTCCCGCCTCCCTCCATGTCCAGTCATTCCTCTCGCCTGATCGGCACGACGACAAACGCCCGATTCCCCACCCCAGTTTGTTGGGATCCGTTAGGTATTATTTCAGGGTCATGATATCCCCCTCCTGTCCTCTTCCGGCACGATAGTATCAAGAAAGCTCCCTAAAGATGTGGCCATCAAATCTTGCTCCCCCTTGCGCCTCTCCACCGGCTCTTCGCAGATCTTAGCAATTCTTTTCACGTCATCGGGACTGCGGGGGGCGCCAGTCACCCGCTCCCTGCAGCCTGTGTGCCGCGTGCTCATCTCATCTCCGAGGGAAAATACTAAGAAGCGAATCAGGGTGTGACGCCTCCGGTTGCAAAATTACGCGACACAACGCGAGTGGCGTCACTCCCCGCCGTACCTCCGCCCGAATGGCGCCCATTCTTTCCGGATTCCTTCTTACCTTTCTGGCGCCACTCCCCGTTACCCCAGTCCTCCTGTCCGTTCCCGCCGGTCTTCGTTTCCGGTGATCCCGGGCCCCCCTGTTTTTTTCTTTTCGCCTTGGGTGACGCACGTAGCGGAGTGCCAACACGGAAGCCGAGTCCGTATTTTCGAAAACTTGGGCGGACCCGCCCGTAGCGCCGAAAAATCCGTCTCTCCTCGTACCCCACCCCGGGCGATGTCATTTGCCAGCCACTGCTCCTCCAGCGGAGGCTGTCGCTGCTCTTCTTTTTCAAGTCCACTTCTCCGGTTAAGTAGTTCGGCAGCGCTTTTCCGCGGTGAAGCACCGGAGACGTCAGAGGCGATGTCATTGTTCCCACACCACCGCACGATCGCCGGGCTTGGCTTCTTCGGGAGAGGCTCGTGCCGTGTCCGTCCGGAGGCGAGAACCTATCGTTCGTGTCCAAAGGCGCCGCTCACCAGCCAATAGGGGAGGGGCGCTGAACAAGGGACAAGACCCTGCTGAGCAGAACATTCCGGGGCCAGATCTGCGACCAGCGTGCTTCTCAGTGGCCCTATCGAAGCCCATCGCGCCCGAGAACCCTGAAATTGGACCCGAAGCTTGTGACACCCCAGGTCTTGCCCCACATATGGCCGAGCGATCTCCGAGGGGGGAAATGGCCCCAGATTCCAGCACCACGGAACCAGGGGCAGATGCATTTGGGGGGATCGATCCGAACATGCTGCCACTCTTCCATGCCAGTGCTGCTTTGCCTCACTGTTGCCGTCGTCATCCTCCAAAATTTTGCTCGTCATCAAGCTTCCGACCAAAGAACCCTAATTATCGTCTCCTTCCTTAACTAATCAGGCTGCATGCCACGGATAACGAGAGGTAAGCGCGGCCAGAGGAGACTGACAGGGAGCTCGGACCCAAGCGGACCATCTCCACATACTTCCTGTCCTCGTGATCCCGCTTTGCAGACCAAAGCCGGTCGCTCCTCCCCTCCGCCTCCGAGGACCCACCCCGAGTCCACCGCACTTGCCGTGATTGTGACCACCGCCTGCCTCGGCAACTTCAGGACGCGGGTATCTTCCAGCCGTTTTGTCCCGTTAGGCAGGAAAATGAATATCGCCTTCCCCAGATCTTGCGTAGCACAGGCAAGGGGGTGAAGCCACATCCTCCCCGTCTGAGACAATGTATTCGGATGTACTTTATCTCGGCTTGCCGGGAAAAGCATCGCATAACCGAGTTGCCGATGGTCGGGACGCCATTCGCAATTTCTCCCATATGAGAGTGTGCTTTCAATCCTCGGGCCAAAGTTCAGTCACCGGGCCCGAGTTCATCACGTTGCGGTCTCGGCGCACCGTGCCAACGCCATCCCCACTTCGGCTGCCTTTCCCGCACGCCGGTCTCTCACGGAACGGCTTCCTTGATATACCACGCCCGTGACCCTCGCTGTCCTGTTCTCGAGTTCGGACCGTTCCTGGCAGCTGTTGTCTTACGTATCGGGATTCTGAAACAGCGTGTCCACGGCAGTCTCAACCTCAGACAGCGCCATTCAACCACCGCCGCCCGGTTGCGCAAAGCTGGGTGACAATAAACTTCACGGGATCCTTCGTTTTGCTTGTTTCCCCCTGTCTTTCATCTCCAAGTAAGAGGTCTCAGTCCGCGATTTTACCCCGCCGAGCTTGGTGTTTCCAAGCCGTGAGGCAAGTCAAAGGGAACACTCGTGCCCCATATCCAATGGCGGTGGAGGCCTGCTGGCCGTTGTCCGAGTCACTCGGTCACTTAGCCCCATCGATCCCAACCCCCATTATCTTGGCGATTCTACCAGGAGAGGCTGTCCGCGGAATTCTTTAATACTCCGATGCGGTGGCCCCGGAGGTCCAACAATAGACGTCGCGCATTCCACTCGTCACCTCTCCGTCGCTCCTCGCGCGCGGGACTCCAGCGCACGCTAGGAATTTGGCGCTTGCGCTATCCTAATCCACCCATCACAGCCCCGGTAACGACCAATGGAGGTATCATCGGGGCACTCATGCCTTGGCAGTGACAATTGTGTTGTTACAGAACAGTGTTACCTTTGACGCTTCCATCCATGCGCTTGTGATCTGGCCGACGTCATGGTTGTATGGTAGCTTTACAGCAAGTCTATCTGTTCAGAGATGTACGTTGTCCTGCCTTAGGTTCTCCGACCCAGCTCCCAAAAGCTTGACGAGGACGACGGAGTGGACGCTATTTTCTCAGCAGTAGTCTTTATTGTGGGCTGTCATTCCTCAGTCGTCGGCTGCGAGATGGGCGTCTGCGGCACGCAGAAATTACCGACGGCCAATTCTACGTCGATATGGGCGATCCTCTTCTCAGTGACGCGGGGCAGTATTACGGGTGCCCCCGGTCAGTTTATCGTAGAGAAGTCTCACTGCTGGCTTTACATGATGCCTCTCTCGGCGGAAGGGCATCTTGTTACCAAGGCGTGGCCTTGCACCCAGACGTAACTACCAGGATCAAGAGGCCCTGAGAAGCATTATGCCCAACACCGATATCCGAGGGACCGACATTTACGATGTCTGATTTATGCAGATGAATTCTCTGTCCTCCCAAATACGACTCTTCTTCTAACATATTATTCCTCAAGAACAATAACGATGTATGGCGTGCCATGCAATCCGCTCTTCTCGCTTCTAGGGTCCTCAAAACAAAGCATGAATACCTATATACAATCTTACGCACGTGGAACCACAAAGTCGTGCCCGGGGAACGGGACACCCATCCTCCAAAACTATGTACCCTGGGCCTTCAATACCATCGTGACTGACCCCAATAACCCGGCCATCTTCCAGACGATCCAAGCTCTGCGGCCCATCGGGGAAAATCAGGTCGATGCTATATGGAAGGCCATGCCTTGTACGTTGAGGTTGCATATCCGCAGCGACGTACGTCCATGCGCGATGACGACGAACAACATTCCACACGGCAATGAGCTTCAAGAGCGAGCCGAGGGTATTCATTTTGTCTCAATTCCATTATGATATTCTCCTGCAGGTCCCTGGATATGCCAAGAGCGAGAAGCCCATGGTAAGCTATTATATCGCTAACACGGTCTTGCATGATATTTCGGTGAGTATCTCTTTTTTCCCCTCGCTAGGCGTCCGCGTTCCCTCTGTACTCTAGATGACTTAACTAACTTTGTGAAAGCATGACTCCAACTAGCTAACCATATTTACTGCTTCATACCGTCCCGACATATTACCCTGAACAGTCGTTCCTAGCTAGAGTATGTAAAGTTCGCCGTCGCTGCAGGCTAATAATAATACCTTCGCCCCAACCCAACGAGCCGTACTTTCGCGACGAGCCTATTTCAGACCTGGGACTTCGGCTTTGAAGACTTGATAATATGCTGTTGCTCCAAATCACTGCCTTCCCTATCCACTCTCCTCTTATCATGTCCTGGACCCAGCCGCGCATTTGAGCAGCCCTCAACGCAGTTCCAACTTTGACTCCTTCCTTCGGCAGTGTCTAACCTACAGTTTGGTCGCCCGACCCAGCCTGAAATTCCCGTACGAACATTTTTGACGTTGTCGTTACTTGGCAACGTACCGGCTACCTTCACAGTCAATACCTACCGAACGCGAGTCCCCGGCCTTCAGGGGAGAGAATCGCTCTCCTGGCAGAACTTCTCCATTTCTTTAGAGTGCCGATGGGTACATTAAGATCGCAGCCCGGGTCGGTATAGCGGCCCGCTTCTGGATGAACTCGTATATGACTCGGAGGGCCCCTACGTCAACCCTCCCGTCCATGATGTCGCGCGCTATTTCAGGCAGGACTACTGGATGAACACCTTAAAGCCGTAGAGCTTCAAGGCAAAGAAGGCGGCTGTTACGGACCACAAGCTGAAGCCCATTATGCCGATGCTTGACCATTCAAGCACGTTCTGTGCCCAGTTCTTCGAGGGCATGAAATATTCCCGGGGTCGTATCACCTTTATCATGAACTGGCCGGTCGCAAAGGGGTTCGGCTTGGCTCGTGACTACCTCAACGCCTTGATGGTGGAGACGTTGCAGCTTTCCAAAGGCATACATGCTGGACGAGCGCGAGATGCAACTATGCTAGAGCGCTTCCGGAGTCCTGGTCTACCTTCCTTGACTTTTTCTCGAACGTCACCTGCGCCTGAATCAGCGCTATGAGCCTTTTCTAAGTCGAGCACATTGGTGACTGGATAACGCGGTTCCTCGAAATCGTGAACCCAGTACACTGTCCTGAAACGATACGTCGCAGCGGAACAGAAGAAGCTGAACCCGGCGACCAGACGTCACATGTTCCCCTTTATCGGCAAGGGCAACGTGGCCCGGAAGACGCTGTGGAATAACTGGGTAAACCTCGTAAGGGAGCTGGAGGTGGGCCTGCGCGGATCACGGCCGAGAACCTCATGCGACTGACGAAGGAGCCGGAGTGCAACCCGGCCGACTTGGTTGCGCCGCGAACCATCATGCACGACGTGCGCGAGCAGTGGCAGGAGACGCGGAGCAAGGCTCTGTAAGGCCAGATCGCGGGGTGGCAGAAGTTGCAGAAGCAGCACGACCATCTGCACAACTACGACGCGATCCACGACGAGCTCAACCAACTTCAGGCATATCTGGAGGAGGTAGCCCCCTCAAGCTGCACGCGGAGAAGGCGCGGAAGATCCCGCCATCGTGTGGGAGCGCCTGTTCCAGCAGAGGATTACTGCTAGGGAGATGCGAATTTGAGGGATATTGAGAGGATGCATGAGGAGAACGTGAGGACTGGGGTGCTGGAGAAGCAGAGGGGAAGGGGAGCGCAGGCAAGGCCCCTGGAGGCGTTTCCGATGGTGTTCCGCACGGCGTTCCCGCCTGGTGTGGAGGAAACATTGTCTCAGGACTTCACCAAGCGGAAGCGCGAGGCGGGGCACGAGGACGGCCCGGACTGGAAGGGGTTCTGCACTGGGCACTGAAGACGCCGAATCGAGGACCCGCCCTTTATCAGGGGGCCCACGTGCAATGAAGGAAGGCGGCTTCTGCTTACGAGGTGCGAGCGGCTGTTGATCCGTATGGTGGGCTGCTGGAAGCGAAGATATCGCGCCGTTGAGGGTTAGACGCGGAGCGCCAATCAATGTGGTTCCCAGAGGGCGGTGGAGGCGTTGGATGCTGTTTCCGGGAGTGAGAGGGTGGGGTTTCCGAGGGAGATGGTATGGGAATAGGTTGAGTGTAAGAATTGGAAAGGGTGCAGGTCGTTTCAGAGGGTTGGAGGGTTGATGTATTTAGCTGGGGTTATTTATGGCAAGATACTACCTTCGTGGAGTATTCTCTCACCCCAGGTCTGTATATTTCGTTGAATTGGGTGCACGAAATGTGTGAACTGTGTAAGACTGACGCGCTTCTTCCCGGCGGGTTGTCCTACCGGGTGTGAGACAGACACTACAGGTTATAGTGAGTTTCCATGCGTCCGTAAAAACCGGACAATGGGCTACACACAGCGTTTCTGCCACCAAACCCATAGTTCCCACAATATCTGGCACCCGTCCCGCAGGGATGGGGGTGTCACAGCATTCCAGCACCGGCTTTCACGCAGTTGGTATTGTCCTGCTAGGCTCTTACTCCTCAGCCGGAGGAAAGAAAAGCCTGCAAGGCATTAGTACCATCTCCCACATATGCTCGTGAGGGAAACTCACGGAATAGCCTCCTTGTACGCGTCCTCATCCTTCCCTTCAAATGTCACGAAAACAACCCTGTCCACCCTTCCACCCTTCTCCCCCTCCAAAAACTCCCTAGTAACCCCCAGCGCAACCCTCGCCGCGTCCCCCGGTGGATACCCATAGACACCCGTCCCAATAGCACTAAATGCCACACTCTTACAGTCATTCTCGCTCGCCAGCTCCAGGCTGCGCCTATAACACCCCCTTAACGCCTCCTCGGCCTTCTTGGCGCCAAGAACGTTGTATTTGGGCCCCACGGCGTGGATGACCTTCTGGCACGGCAGATTGTGCGCTCCCGTGATCTTGGCGTCGCCGGTGCGGCATCCGCCGAGGTGGGCGCACTCGCGTTGGAGGTTGGGCCCCGCGGCGGCGTGGATGGCGCCGTCGACGCCGCCGCCGCCAAGGAGGGTGGAGTTAGCGGCGTTGACGATTGCGGTGGTGGATACGGAGACGATGGAGCCGTGGTGGAGGCTAATCTTGGAGTTGAGGGCCGGGGAGGGGGGGAAGAGGGGGGTAGCGGAAGGGGTTAGCCGCGAGGTTGCGTAGAGGGTTGGGAGGGTGGGGATTTGAGATGGAGAGGGCATCGTGGGTGGTTTTGTGAGTACTGGTGAGATTGTGAAGTCGAAGAATGGAATCGGAGAGACGTTGGATGTATGTATGGGGTTGGAACGACGAGAGAGGTGAAATTTATGGGCTGAGAATGAGGCGGAATGTGCAATGTGAAAGCTGCAAGGCGGATTGAGTTGTCGGCACTTGAGCATCCAGGGCTCCAGCAGGTGACGGTTACGTCATACAACGATCGCGGCACCCAAAGCTCCCGAGAACTGATAGGTCGGTCCTTCCGCTGGCGCTTTTCTCTCGAACGCGAGTGGAAATGGCAGGTTACGATTACAGCGAACATGTGCCTCCTCATGTGCTCTCCGAGATTTTCATTCCAGGCAAGAACTGGTGTGGAGAACTGGTGGTGACCGAATCTCGTGTCTTCCGCTATCTTTCATATTGGATTTCAACAGTTAATCCTCGTCCACTTCCGCGAAAGGAAGAAAAAAAGGTACTCGCCACCGTACGGTCTTCAGATGCGAGCAAACCTTTTTGGCCGCCTATGGAGGCTTTGCAATGAGGGCCGCACGAAGGTGTAGATGAGGTGAGGTGAGTCAGGAGACGCAGCAGACTGTAGTGAGACCTGTGTCGGTGATCGACCCTTCATCGTATATCACTCAGCCTTGTCTGATAGTCCACGCTTACCTGGAGCATTCACAGGCGCACGGAGTGGAAATCACAAAGCGCAGGAACTGAGTGCAGGATCAGCCGCCTGTCGTGAGAGGAAGCAACCGGACCCCACTCTGGTTCATTGGACATGAGGCTTGGGTGACAGGGGGCACCGCAGAACCCACACCAGGGATGCGCCTGGATTGCCAACCCTCATTGGTGGGCCACGGCTCTCCTTAGCGATCCGAGGGCGCAGCCCACAGGATGGAGAGACCCGCAGGTGCTAAATTTAGGACCAAGACCTGCTCATGCTTGACAGCATTCAGCGGCGCGGTGTCTTTTCTCTTTCACCCAGCAGGGGGAAATAGTTCAAGTATGCTGGAGTTTGTTCCGAGCCCAATGAGTTTGCTTTTGACCGCTTTGATCATGCCGCGCACGGTCGGATTGTGAGGCAGAGCAAGCCAACAACGCCCCTCCCGTCCGACGCCCCTCCCGTCCGACGCCCCTGTAGGTCCGATGCGATGCCAAGTTATTGGGAGGAAGGGATAGGGCGGTGCTCCCAACCCGCCCACTCTGAAACGCGCCCAGGCCCCGGGTTGGCCCTATCAGGCGACAATGGCGGTACCATAACCGCCGTGTTGGTGCTCCACGGCACTGCATTGGATAGGAACCGTGGGTAGAACGGCACGGCCTGCACATGGGGGTTCGCTTGCACCTTTCCGGGCTGTTGAGGGAGTTTTCTCTGCGGTTATCTGTCCTCGGCCCTAGCGTCCATATTATCCCCGCAGGAACTCTTCATTGATTCCACTGGGTTTGTGGCGTCCGCACAGTCTCAGTCCCTGGGAGCCTCATCTAATATCTGACTTGCATGATCAGGGCCCCACAACACGATCCTTCGCATCCTTGCCTTTAGAAGCTGGTCTCCCTGCCCACAGCTTAGAAACTTCCCTTCGTTATTCGCGATCTCTCCTTTGCTGCCGCCGAGTTCACGAGCCTGCTCCTAGGTGGGTTTTGGCCGTCTTCCATGTGAGGCCCGCGCCTGGCTTAACTCATTTCCAAGACTGCCCATTATCCTGGGCTCCTATGCTATGTTTCGGCGGCAGCCAAACACTGCGCACTTGACGCAATCGAACTTCTCCATGACGGCCGCTGCCAGCCACACATAAAATGATTTCTATTCCCCCCGGCTACAGGCAGGATGCCCCGGAAGGCTTCGGCAACGCCTACCACACCGATAATCGAGAGCCCCACACGAATACGGGACCTACGGACGAGCGCCCTTATCACGGCCACTCCTCCTCTTTCAGTGCACCTCGCCGCTCGACATATCACAGTTCCACTCCTAGTGATGCGAGCCAGGTCTCTTCACTCTCTTCCGACACGGGTCACGAGCCTTTGACTGGTGCTCCGAGGGATTCAACGTTTATCATCCCCCGGAAGCCCCTGCCCGCCGTCTCAACCGCGGAGACTTCAGATGTTAGAGATGTCGCGCCCAGTACCCCCTTCCTCGGCGAGAAACCGCGCGATCCAGCGATACCCGCTGTAGTCACCCATGGCCCACTCCGCTGGCGGCCCTTCTACCTCCGGCGATCCGTCCTCTTCGCCTTTGCGTTCCTTTTCGCGCTCCTGATAGGCGTCGCGCAGGGTCTCCTGGCGCACTCCAAGGCTGCAAATGGCCTTGGGGATCCTGAAAACAGCTCGCGATATTTATGGCAGTTCGGCGGCACCGCAGTCATGACCCTCGTCATGGCCCTGTGGGCCCGCGTCGAGTACCAGATCAAGGTGGCCGCACCGTGGATCCGACTTTCCCAGGGGCCGTCAGACCCTAGGAAGACATTACTTGTGGATTACATCTCCGACTTTCAGCCCGTGGCCATTGTGAGGGCGTTCAGATATGGTGACTACCTCGTGGGGTTTATTTCGCTGGTCAGTATCTTACTGAGAGTGCTCATTATCGCTGCCACAGCCGTCATCTCGCCGTCCTCCATTGGCATTGTCAAGCCCGAGACTTCAGTCACTCTGCAGAAGTCCTTTGTAAACAGCGCAGATCCCTTGCAGAACGT
Organism: Microascus cirrosus; assembly: GCA_030271035.1. Taxonomy (NCBI): domain Eukaryota; kingdom Fungi; phylum Ascomycota; class Sordariomycetes; order Microascales; family Microascaceae; genus Microascus; species Microascus cirrosus. The sequence goes on along the minus strand of JAMBUN010000305.1, from coordinate 152,749 downwards.
CGGATCGATGCCGCACTTCTCCATGGCCGGCCTTGTGGTGAACAACCTGACATACCCAGATGGCACCTCGAGGACGCATTCCTACCAGCCCTTTGCGGCGCCTCGTGGGTCATCCTCCGCCGAGGTGGAGGTGACGGTGGACGGCCTCACGAACTCGTTAGACTGTGAGCCAGCAGAGATTACTCTAGACGGCCTCAAGTACGTCAGGAGCCAGTGGACCTCGACAAACCTCACCGTGTCATTAGAGGACTGCGAGTACGAGCTCAAGTTCGGGAACCAGGGCATGACTGGTAGCGCATACAACGACACCTATAGGTTCTTTTTCATGCCGCAAGGATGCAATGGCTCGGACGAACCCGATGATATGAGGATTGTCGTGGGTTTCACCCAAATCGAATGGGACTTCGATTCGTTCCCCACCGAACCCTGGGCCTCTAACGAGTTCGTCAATGGCACCCTCGGGCGTACAACGCAGCTGGTTTGCACGCCTAACTACGCTATCACTGATGTCCGCGTCGTCAAGAACGGGACGGAGCTGGTGTCCATCGAGGAGACGGGCGGCAATACGCGGACGCTGAGCAATGTCCACCCAGCGGACATTATGGCTGCGCACTTTGAGAGCTATCCACCCGGGGCAGCGTCTGACGGCGGACCGTACGAGGATCCGTCGTGGTGGCTCGATTCGGAAGACGAGGTGGAGTCTGACACGTCGATGACCGCTGCCATGAGGTTCCGGATGTTGGACACGCATAGGTCGCCCGAGATCGACGAGCTGCTTGACCCCGAGTACCTCACGAAGCTCGTGCAGGATTACTACAAGCAGTACACGGTCTTCATCACGCGGGGATCCCTCATGGAGGAGGCCTCGCTACCCGCCACCGGTCGGTCCACTGTCAACCAGGACCGTCTCGTGGCGAGGAGCCTTCCCATCCACCTCATAACGGGTCTTCTCGTTCCATGCCTACTCATCGCGGTGGGGGCCATCTTCTTCGTGCCAAAGAAAGGGATTCTCCCGCAGGCTCCTACTAACCTCATCAATGTCGCAACACTACTGGCGAATAGTACACCGCTGCTGAAAACTCTTCAAGGTACAGGCCCAGTCGACACGGCGACGCTACGACAGCGCCTTGTCGGATCACAGTATTCTATCAGCATTGACTCTCATATTCGCCCCGCCGCGGATCACATTAACGGTACTATTCCCGGCTACTTTAAGATCCACGGTGGCTGTCCGGACCAGCAGTCGGCCATGCCGGCCCCCAAGAAGTGCGTACGCCCGCCTACTCTCAACTTTGCGAGCCGCGCGGCTGGCCTCCTCGTAATCATAGGCATGATTGCCACGCTTGAGATCCTACTCCGAAAGTCCCACTCCGAAAACGGTGTTGTGGACGTCCGTAATGACGACAACAGCATCTTCTGGACGACCGGCCTTCCCGCCACACTTCTCGGCCTCTTGGCCTTCTACTACAGCGTCGCGGACAACACGATCCGGACGCTCTCGCCATTCGTGAAGCTCAAGAGCGGAAAGCCGTTCCAGCAGACCGTAGCGCTGGATTTGCTCGACAAGTCACGTCCGAGGATCGTGTGGTCGGCCGCCATGGCGAGCGAGTTTGCGGTGCTCTCGTCGACCATGGCGGTGCTGATGGCTTCGACGCTGACCATCTTTTCCAGCGCTCTTTACAGGCCAGTGCCCATCCCGATCACTGCTGACGCGTCCATACCCGCGATGGACTACTTTGCGGCGTCTGATATGATGGCTTATGCACGCAGTAGCGGCTGCAGCAACTGCCACGCGGAGGCCGTCACTGCGTCACTCATCCTGGGGAGCAATCTCACGTATCCACCGTTCACTTTTGAGGATCTCGCCTTCCAGACACTCGATACCAACGCGACAGATTACATCTTCTCCGGAGACGGGGATGAGGCCAGCATGCAGGAGATGGTAGTCTCCATGACCCTGCCGGCCCTCCGCTCTCGACTCTCCTGCCGGGTTTATTCCTCCGATGACATCACCACGAACCTCACGCTTGGGGGCTACAATATCAGTGGCTCCGTCCACCCTCTGCGCATCGACACTCCCGCCGAGGCCTGTGGTACCGAGAAAAGCGAAGACAGCAACGCGGTAATTCCCACGGCCTACTCAGCTGGCGCCTACGGTGGCATGGGACGGACAGGCTTCGCGAGCGACGTCGTCTTTGGCATGGCACAGAGCAACCCCAAGACCGATCACTGCTCGGACTGGTTCTACGTGTGGGGCAGTCTTGCGGGCGCCAACTCGAACGACACGACGGTGACGAATGTGGGGGCTATGGGCTGCAACGAGACGATGGAGGTGGTGGATGTTGAGGTGAAGCTCTACGGGCCGGGACTGGACTTCGACCCGGCACATCCTCCTGAAGTGGACGAGTCGAGCGCACGGGACGTCGTGCCCGACGCGGACGATCCGCTGAACGACTCGCTCTACCCCTGGCTAGCGAACGCCACTTCGCCCGAGATCGTCGACCAGTTCTTCAGCCTGCTTACCATCTCGCGGTACGCCGTCCCGCCGTCATCCCTGGGAGAGGCCTCGGCAGCGGAAGAGATCACGGCCGCGATCCGGAAGCAGCACAGGATCATCCGTGCGCAGGATATGAACTTCAATCGGCGGATGGAGCTCATGGAGGACGGCGCGTTCCCCGCGAGGAACTTTACTGACGATGACCGAAATCAGTACTCACAGGACACGGTCTCAGCGTTTGGCCCCAATTTGTCGCCTGAGGAGGCGGTGCCCTCTATTCAGGGGAGGGCGACAACCCAGAATGTGCTCTCGCACCAGAGGAGGGTGATACAGGATGGGCCCACGACCCGCGTGCTACAGGCGCTCCTCTCCTCGATCCTCGTCTTTGCCATGCTGTCATGGATATTTACGCGCGACGACCGGGTGCCCCGCTCCGATGCGCCGCTCTCCATCGCTTCTATTGGGAGTCTGCTCGTGGATGGGAACGTTCTGAGGCACCTGCCACAGGACGCAGAGTGGATGCGCGGAAAGCAGCTGGAAGAGTTATTCAAGGAGGGCGGCGTGCCGATGGCGTTCATCATGGGGTGGGAAGGAGAGAAGAAGAAGACGGGTCTGTTCTCGACGAAGAGTTTCGTGAGCTTCGGGAGCGGGAAGAAGGATGCCGAGCAGGCGAGGGAGGCGAGTGTGGCGTCGGATGAGTATAGCAGCGCCTACGGGTCATCTCCGGGCGAGAGTTCCTATGGGATACGGGTGTTCAGGGATAAGTTGGAGGAGGGGTCGGCGATTTGGGGGTGGCTGAGGGGGAGGAAGGGATATGTGCCTGGCAGAAATAGCGAGCCATGAATGGTGGCTTTACCGAAATGTAAGGGCAATGGTCTTCTGTTAATGGAACGATCTGGTTGCATTTGGATAGAGCATCGCGGATAGCGTTGATTCGATACCCAATTTACATCATTGCATTGAAAACTTCTACCTACGGGTTCTCCTGCGGGGTCTCCTGAAAAGTAGGAGGCTCGATGCTCGAGTTCCGAGTCAGATGTGAAGTGGACTGGGGCCATGCAGAAGTGCGACCTGCGTGGCATCCCGGCACGTCTACACTACCTTAGATAGCTCCCAGTCAACAGCCGTGTGTAATTCAATTATTAAATAAATAAAAAAAATATAAAATAAAATAAAAACGAAGCGAAGGGAAGAAAGACCTAGTCAGGAAGGACGAGTGCGTAGAAAGACAAAAAAAGATAATTGCATCAGCCCGGAATCGAACCGGGGGCTGGCCGATGGCAACGGCCAATTTTACCACTAAACCACTGATGCGCCACGCTGATGTATGTTGTGTTTAACATCATGACTATGTACTTATCAATATGGCCAACTCTTCTACCTGGCACCATGCCATCCCTACCACTCTCCCAATTTAGCTAGTAACGGTTTGCAGTATTTCTCGTCTACTGGTGACACACATGGGCGGGCGCCGCCGAAGTGGTGGCATAATCCCTGCCTGCTGTGACAGCATCCATATCCCTCGCCCTCAAGAGCTGGGTGTGCCTTACCCTGCTAGTCATAAGTGTTTCACAGACCGGAAGTGCTATCTGTCGGTGCTCATGGCTCTGGACCTGAACTATTGCGCTGACTGTGGGTTCGCACCTCCCTCTTCAAGGCAAGGTCGGAAGGATTGGGATGGCCAGAGCCGATGCCTTTTTGTAACCACAGCGCCCCGCGCCCCGGAGAGTAAGTACGACTTTTACAACTTGCGCGCCGATATCAGCGGCATGTTTAGCAGCATGGACTCGGCGTGTTGCATCTCGGAGCCGGTACATATAAGGTATAAAATACAAGGCTGCGGTGTTTGTACGCTTTAGGGATACGCACGCTCACTTCGGATCCATATGATTTGATTGTAGCTGGAGTTTGACGACTAGATTATTTACACCAGAGTTCTCTGATGCCGCAAGCCAACCTGACAACGCTTGGATACCAGATGTGTCTGGGGGCCCACGCTTGCTGGAAGAGTTAGACGGCGAGACGGAAGGGGCCGTGTAGACGGGGTAGTCTTCGACACTTACGCACTCCCTACGAGTTCTCTCCACCATTGGTGTCATCTGAATGTGATAGATTATGAGGCTGATTGATATCGCCATTCGTGCTGTAGGTATCCCCGCCTGCGAAAGGATCATATGTACACTATGCTTCCGATGATAGATCCCACAAAACCCCTTCCTCCAAAGAATATAAAAGAATATAACCGTCAAAATGCATTCCTAACAGACACCCTTCCCCCACCAACCCCCCCGGGAGGGGCTCAGGACCCTCGCATTCAGCAGCTGATGACGCTCGGTCCGGGGTGGTTATACTCCTGTCCCCCATTGTTCGCCACACCGCCCTCCCCATAGATGTTCGTCAAAATAGCAGGATCGTCCTGCGCGTACACCCCCGGAATCTGCACCGTCTCGCTCGGCGCGAAGCTACCGCCACCCGAGACCTCGATCTGCGCGCAGCTCTGGTAGAACTGCGCCCCCATGCTCTCGTGCGCCGAATGCAGCGCCAGGATCTCCACGCGCAGCAGGTACTGCCCGTCCGCCACGCAGCTCGGCAGCGTAAAGTCCCACCACCCGTCGTTCGCGATCATGGTGTCCACACCCCAGACCCCGCTCGCCACGTCAAACGTCTCCTCAGCCACCTTGAACCACTCGAGGCCGGAGTGGTCGGCGGCCGCGGCGTCGTCGACGGCCGCGAGCCAGGCGGTTATGGGCCCCTTGTGGGAGGCGGCGATGGGGTTGTCGGCGTCGCCCTCGCCCTGGGGCCCGCCGATGACGTGCTGGTACCAGGCGCCGAGCTTGGATCCGGCAGAGACGGGAATGATTTCCTCGGAGGTCAGGGCGACTTGGCCGCAGGTGAGGTCAGGGGAAGTAACGTCCTGGACGGGGTTGTTCTGGTCGGGGGCGCGGATGCCGACTAGGGAGCCTTGGTCCTCGCCGTCAACGCGGAGGTTCTGCAGGTGTTAGTTTGGGACTGCCCAGAGATGATGGTTCAAGGGGAGTGGGAGAGAGGGAAGGTAGCGGGCATACCTGGAAGATGCAGTGGCCGCAGGCGAGGGCCGAGTAGGCCAAGGTGTTGGCGATAGAGAGCTTCATAATGACGGGCGTAGGCACACTAAGGACTGGACTATTGAACACTGTTGGAGTTCTGAGTCCAGGGTTCCCACGGAGCCCTCTTATACATCTTCCCTCAACCCAACCCTCATCCCAGCCAAGAACCCCAGAACCAAGGAGCCCGTCACCCCAATCTAACGAGCCCACCCCTGTTATTACAGCCTACTCACTCTGACACTCGCACTTCCTCCCAAGCTACAATCCAACGAGCGACGATCCCTCGCAAACTACGAAGGCGCAGGACAGCCCCCATTGATGGGAAATAATAACGTTCATGGGCGTAGTATATTGTGTCGCTCGAATTGGTCCGCCTGGCCCCACTTCCGGGCCCGAGATCCCGTCTTTTCTAGATCTTACGAGTTTCCAGTTTAGGGTGAGATCCGCAAACCGGCGTCTTTGTTGATCGACATTCGGATACCCCCCGTGGTCCATTTGGACTGGAGCTGCTGGATATGGCGGCAGCCGATATATACTCTCTATACCCGGGAAAGGCTGTTCCGCGTAAGTAAGGAGTAGCGTGCCCGCATGGCAATTAGAGGCGACAGCCCAATAAAGAATTCCGGCGCAAAACCCCGGGTCAGCGATCCCCACCCGCTCCCCCATCCGCCTCGGATATATTAACCGCCCCCCCGCCTGCGGCCTCATTGCCTTCGTCACTTCCGCTCCCCATCCCCTTTCTAATAGATGAATCATTCCTCCTACTATGAACCGACCTTCGCATAAACCAAGTTCTGGGGACGATGCCACATGAGATAGATTGGCGGTAGCTATATGAGTGCGGGAGAGAAGATTGTTGAGAGGTGAGGGAGCCGCATGGGAATTACCAAGTCAAGCTGGAAGCGCAGATGTTGGAGCATCGTCCCTGCTCTTGGACACAGCAATGGGTGGAACGTGACAAACGCCCTATCGAAGGCGTGAAATATGACGAGAGACGACGGCGTTCATAAGAGGAGCCCCCTGGGGAGCTAAGAACGATTCCCCTTCTAGTAAAGCTCGTGGGGTTCCGCATGGAAACTTAATATTGCTCCTTATTCGCATGACCCTGACCCAGGAATCATCACCCGCCTCCAAGCGCCATGCCGTCCCCAATTTAGGCCGCGGCCATCCCTCGCTTGCTATTTCGCTGGTCCGGCAGCCCCCCGTTGATAACTCGCCGATTGAATGGAGGGACATCACATCTCAGGATCACTTGACAATAAACGGCAGAGACAGTTTCTTCTGCCTGGACTCCTGGTTAATCGACCGTGAATGCAATCGGAAATTCTCATTATGCGGGAAAAGATAGCATCTTCGCGACCCCCCTCCCCTCCAACCCCTCCCGGGCGTGGGCGCCCCAGCGTAGGTACACCCCATCACTCCCAACCTCGGTACTGTATCTCTCAGCACCACCCCTAACTCGCCTGCCCCCCTTTCCCAGCCAACTCCTCAACAAGCCTCCTCAACTCCTCCATCTCCGCCCTCAACTTCCTAACCTCGACCACCGCCGGCTCATCCTCCAGGTTGCTCTTCACCCCCTCACAAACCTTGGCCCAGCCCTCCGCCTCAAAGTCCACCGAGTCTCCCATCTCCTCCCATTCCTCCACAGTATCATCATCCGCTTCCCCGCGCGACCTGTTCCGCCGAATCTCATGCGCTGTGCGCGTCTCGAAGAAGGCCGCCACCACAAGCAGCGGCGAGTAGATTACCGCCATGACCATGTCGTTGAGGAACTCGTACTGCGCCTTCGGCATCCACCACTCAAATAGCACCACCAGAATGATCTCGATGAGGTTAAAGGGCGCGATGAACACGTTCTCGTCGGGGGCGCGCACGAACTGCATTGTCTTCTGCGCGAATAAGCCCATGAACTCGTCGTCCGCGTTCTGGTAGATGTCGTCGTACGCAGAGCCATACAACGCGATGAGAATGTTGAGCAGAATGACCTATGTCCGTTAGTGAAACGATGTCATATTCCAAGGGCGCGAATCGGCACTCACCATGACGATAAAAGTAAACATGTAATATAACAGGATGCCAAAAGGCGGTGCAAACTTGTCGAACCCGCTGAATTCAGGGCTCTGCATCACCGAGTTCGCCATCGCCGAAATTATGAACCACATGTCGTCCGCCTCGAGGTCGTCCGCGAGGTCGAGCCCCACGAATGCCTGCAGGAACCCGATTACCATCACCACTAGCAGCGCGAAGAAGATGATCGATTCCTTCATCATCACCTTCAGCACCACAAGCATAGCGCCGAAGAATCGGAAGCTGTCGAGGTAGAGCAGCAACCGCGTCCAGAACATCGGTGCGCTGAAGGCGAGGAAGTTGTAGCTCAGAGTGGTGTAGTGTATACGTGGGTCAGTGTCGGGCGCGTAACTCAGTCCGATCGTGCGCAGGACGAACGAGACGGTAATCACTGCGTAGAGGACTCCATTGAAAGCACTCCAGAAGGACAGAATGTTGTATCCGGCCTTCCAGAGCTTGACCAGCTCGTCGCAAACGAAGCCTAGGGTGAACAGGTACATGAGGACCTCGGCAGCATCAAGCGTGCCCGCGGGGTTGATGGAGTTGATGGCCATGGTGTAGAGAGCCAGGTAGAGGATCGACGTGAGAAGCCGGGCCATGTTCTGGTAGACAGGGGCCCTCATGCGGTCCGGGTCCATGTGTACTAGGAAGCGCCTGTCATCGCGGCCCTTGTAGTCGACGAAGACTGTGGGGTCGTCCTCGTCCTGGCACACCCATCCCTTCCAGAGATATTTGAGGCACTTCTGATAACCCGAGGAGCAGATTACACGCAGGGAATGCAGGTCAACGGCCTTCTCAATGGCATTGGCAGGATGCGTCGGCCAGCCATTGACTATCATAGAGAAGCGGTGCAGGAGGATATTGTGGAGGAGGTAATCCGTGTTGTCTTCGCCTTCGATACTATAGCCACGAAATGTCAGAAAGTATTGGGAATTTCGAAGAGAATGGGGGAACGGACATTGCCTTGGCGATGACCTCGCAGGCCGTCGCGCGGACTCTGTGTAGGTCGGCATCCCACAGCTCGAGCACCGCCTGGCGCTTGAACCATCGGACGCACACCAGCAGACAAAACACGACACAGGCTCGGTTCTGCTCTCCACCGGCCTCTTGGGCGGCTTTGATAACCTTGGTCGTGATAACGCGGCTGTGAGCCTGTGTCACGAGAGATTCCTCGAGCTCGCAGGGAACACAGTGCTCGATGAGGTGGCGCAGGCGGAGGGCGACCTTAGTGACCTCCTCGGGAGGAATGGACTCGACGACATGATTGGTGGTTTGCTCCGGGAGGACTGGTAGCAGTTAGTGAGTTCCGCAACGGCTCAAAGGAGTGGAACATAGGTCGGAGTAGGGGTGCGTACGGCTCTCGGATGCGTAGGGGTCGTTGCCACTGTCACGGACAAGGCCCAGGAGGCGCCCAAGGGACATTTGACGACGAGACATGGTTGAAGGCCGGCGCTGTTGCTGGAGGTCGCTGCAGCCAATTGACAATGGTCGCCCGTCAATTAGGATGACGGCAGTTGGTAGCTTGAGCAGGAGAAGCCCAAGGAGGGTTGGATTGGCGAGAGCGGCGAGGGTGGACAGTTTATCCTCCCGAGGCAGATCTCTGTCGCTGTATGGAGCTGAAAACTCCCGCCGCCGCTACTAATGGAGGCGGGGCTGGGTGAAGGGAGGAGGCGACTTAGCGTCTCCCAAATAGACCATGACGTCGACGCGCGCCGCTGTTGATTGGCGCCCTCTGCCCAGACCAGGGCAGCTCAGGTGGATCGCCAGCCACGCGGCGACCTGATTGGCCAGGGATCAGCGCCTCCAGTCCCCTGTCTGAAGCAGTACCAATGCGTGACCGAGCGAGTGGCTTCCCCCACCAAACCTTCTCCACACGTCGCAGAAACTCAGCTTCGATCGACACATGATGCGCTCCAGAGCTGTATGCGTTCCATAAGTTTATTTTTTGGCCGTTTCGAGCTAGTTGTTCCAGAATCGGGGCTTGGGAGAGGAAAGCCACGAATCCCCTGTCGGGATTGGCCAAAGCCTCCTCCTCGTTCGTTTATCTCGTTGATTCGACCAAGGAAGCGACGTCCTACCTGTCGTATCCAACTGCCTCAACGTTGGGAAACAGCAGCTCCTTGCGCATCTTTTAATGGATACAACTGATGCTGTCAGGCTAATACTGGTGTGGCGAACCAGTGCGAACCGCACTGCGTTTGCCTTTCGCGCAGCGCGGAAGCGAATATCTCAAACCGGACGTATCGCTTGAAGGATTCGTAGCAGTGTGCCGCTCCTAAGTATGGGATTGAAGTTGAAGGTAAAGAGAACTGCCGTTGCCAGTGTAGCTCGGAGCTGTCGACATGTTTGGGCATAAGAGCTCGGGTTTGGGATACAAAGCTCAAGGTTGGGAGCCAGGAATTTTTATCGTTTTCTTCACAGAAAATGAGGCCCATTCTCTCGTCAGATCTGCCTCTGGGATGCAGGCTCGCCCCCGGTGTGGAACGTCCTGGGTAAAGGCTGGCATTGCCTGTCGACGGAAGGTGGCGCCTTTCAGGAGGTATCATCCACACACCACTCCCCTGCAGGGCCAATTGTTCCTTCCATGAAAACGAGACCCGCCTGCAGGCCATCGCCCCATCAGCCACTCACAGCTCCCGCCTCTCAAACTGATGGAGCTGGGCGTCCTTGCTCTGCAGGCCGGTCTCGTTCTAGCATAACGATCAGGTCTTCGCCCTTGGGTGCGAATTCCCAGGTTCATCTACCGCCCTGGCTCTTCGGGAATTAGTAATTTAATGAAGCAAACAAAAAGACAGTGCGTGGACATTTGATGGAATGCCTGTCCTGCAGCCTCCAAGGCTGAATCTCGTTGCGGATAAGCGGGCAGGCAGCAGTGCTAGGCAGATATCGGGGGATTCAATCGGCCTCCCGGAAGGTGGGGCAGGGAGCTTTCCGCCGCAGGCACCTGCCTCGCCAGCAGTGCACATGGTCAAAAGGCCTGCCTGGATGCCTTCACCTGGGAAAGATAAAGTCCCATCATCAGGCCAGCGTCGGAAAGGGTAAGAATATTGACGTTGCTTCCTCAACAAGATTTCCCTTCCTCGCCCACGTCATATGCGCCAACCTGCCTCGTGCATGTACTGACAATCGGGCGGCAAGGGACTATTAGCCTGCCACCTCATCGATCTTACTCACCGCCTGCATCCGGAGCCGTCGCTCAGCGGCTACCGTTGTCATCCTCACGATACAAGAAGCCGACCTTGCCGCGTCGTCCCCCAACGACCCGACCTCCCACTTTCTTTCCTTCCCCTCCCCTCCCTCCTGATTCCCTTCCTCCCAATCTCCCATCAACGCCCCCAGTCCAAGCTCTAGGGGGAAAGAGCCTCGCTCCACCACTCCACATCTAGGCGCTTTGGTGTGGCTTCCCCGCAGCCCCATTTCCGCCAGGTACCAGCGCGCCTCGAACGAAGAAGATTCCGCCTTCTGTTACACAATATCCATCGGTCCGAATAATCAAGGAGCCTGGCCTCAAGGCGCGACCTGCCACGTGGTTCACGCCTACGAAACTAAGTGCGTTCCGTCGGAAGCAGCGAACACAGGTAAGCTCTTTCTATCTTTCCCATTATTGGCTCCGGTTTCCGGGTTATCGGGTCTTTTGGTGATGACGGGGATGTCCGCATCACTTGGTCGTTTATCCACCAGGCGTTTGGTTGGGCGTTCTAGGCCAGTGCAACGAGAGGGGGTAGGTGCAAGTGCGTTGCCCTCGACGCCAGTTCGACAACATCCACGAGTGTCACGAAATTCATCGGCGGTCCAAAGCTTGACCCAAGACCAGTGTCCTGGTGGAACTACACAACAGGCGCGGGACAACCGAAACGCGGCCTAGTTCCGAATGCTTATCCGTCGCTTTTTCTCTGGTGTCCGGCTCGTGCCATCGTTGGCTCCGCAGACCAGCTGGGACCATTCCTCGGTCTACAACTAGCCTTGGCCCGCCTCCGTCGTCGAGTCTGGGTCAGTTTCCACACTTCTTCTGCGGCACCCACCCGCAGCAGCTTGTGTCGGCCAGTAGAGCGGCGTCCCTGTCCTCGTACAAGGCACAAGACGTTGAGAGCGCGCAACAAGCATGTGCCTACCTCATTCGTCGTGTACCGCTGGCCAGCGATAACCGAAGGCCGTCCTGCCTGGCGAGTCATCGAGTCCCACGAATGCCACTGTCTATACTTATTTCCGTACCCAATCGCGTGGAGTGCGACTGGTCCCGTGGCACCTCTAGACCCTGTAGTACACTCATTCGTCTTGATTCTCAGCCGTTGATGCTAAAAAGGCCCATTCTCGCGCTTCTTTTCACACGCTGCAGTCTTCCGCATAAGAAGACTTTCTCAGCCCCTGCATTCCATACTAACCCTAGCAGCCTTTGTTTTTACCCCGGCTATATTTTAGCTCACCTTGGCTGGTCTAACCCAACTCAATTTACAGCGGCTGTCATGGCCCCACTTGAGTCCCGCCGGGAGCCCGGCACTTCGGATCCGACGGCGGCGGAGGCGACCCAGATACAGTCCGAGGAGTCAGCACCCACGGAATCCGCAGATTCGGGATGCGCTGGCGAAGCTAGCCAAAAGGCTCTAAAGCAGAAGCAGCGAAAGAAGCATGCAGGTGTGAAGACGAAGAAATCCAACTCATCCAAGAAGCTGGAGGTTGTAGAAAGCGATTCCGAGGCGAGCTCAGACTCCATGTCCTCGTCCGACGATAGCGACGACGACGACTCGGAATCGGAAGTCGAGCTGAAGAAATCGAAACGACTGGATCGAGCTGAATCTGAGCGCCGCAGATCGAAAAAGGCCTCGAAGAGGAAGGGGAAGAAGCGGAAGGAGAAGGCGCCCTCCAGTGGATCGGAAAGTGACGACGACTTGGATGTGGATGGAGCAGAAGAGGACGATGCGGTCGTTGATGAGCCCAGAAACGACAAGCTCAAGGGACGTAATGAACAGCAGGGGAAGCAAGAGCTAAACCTGCAGCAGCAACAGCACCAACAGTTGATGCAGCTAATCCTCCAGGGCCAAGCTGCATTGGCGGCAAACCAAACTGGCTTTGTTCACCCCGATCCAAATCAACTTCAGGCTGCCCTGCGATCCCCATTCCTACAACAAATTGCGAACGCCCAACTGCTCCAGAATGCTACTAATCAGCCCGCCCGCCTGGAAACGCAACCCCCAAAGCAAAGTGGCAGCACCGGGAACCAGAAGTCCCGTAACACGGAGGGTAGAAGGAAGGGAAAGAATACGGAGATGGAGGTAGAGAAGGTTTCGGTTAATGGCCTCGAGTACAAGCGCGTCGACCAGGTGTGGGATAGCTCCATCCACAACTACAAGCTCAAGGACACCACGCAGTCATCCGCTGGGGCGAAGTACGAGGGCTTCCTTTTCCATGTCCGACGCACTTTCGACTGGGAGGGAAAGTATAAGACGACGTACGTCGACATCAAGAGCAAGGAGCTTCGCGAGAGCATCCGGGAGGTCATCGGCGACATCAAGGGCGTGAGCCTAGTTGAGGAGACGCCGAAGCTAGATCCCAATCTCTTGTTCCTGTAGGTGGCCCTAGGTAGCGTATGGAGCAATCTGGGAGCGGAAAACTCACCGTTTTAATAGGTACCTCGAAGATTTCCGCAAGCACCTGAAAGTCCTTAAGAAGACGCAGTTTACCGGGTTGAAGAAGAAAGACCGTAAGAGGGAGGAAAAGCGACTCGATACGAAACGGCGCCACCTCAAGGTACTCGTCAAATACATCGACCATGATTATGCGGAGGTCAAGCGGAGGTAAGTCATCCGATCCTTTAATAGAGCTCAGGCTAACCGCTGGCAGCCTTTACCCCATGCTCGAGAACGGACTCATCACCTTTGACCTGCTCTGGGCCCTATGGAAGCCGAGCACACTCGTTTACACCGCGACGTATGGGTGCCACGATGAACCCAGGGCGTTCAAGGTTGGCATGGCGGAGAAGCACTACTCCATGATGCGGGGTGACTTCTACTGGGTTGAAGGCAAGTACTTCGAGTACGACGGGAAGCAGTTCGGCTATGGCACGACATCTATCGAGATCCCCGACTTCCAGGGCGCCCGCAAGATCACGAGCCTTCCGTGTTATCCCCTCAAGTACCACAAGGACGAGGCCGGCCTAAGGGAGACGCTGATCGAGCGGGGAAAGAAGTTTGCTCGACTGAGCGGCGTTCACTACAAGTCTCACCAGGGAATGGCCTTCTTCAAGAAGAAGAAGGCTATTGTGAAGGTGAACATTAACGGACGCGTGATGGTAGACCCAGCCATCCACCGGCGGATCAACCCCAACTACCAGGTATCTGTCGTCCGGCCGAAGGACCACGAGAACGGCCCCGATGGCGAGGAGACTGATGACGACGACTGCTATGAGTACTCTGCGGGAGGCGGGGGCGAGGACGGGAGCGACGCGTCGGACGACGAGCCAAAGTACGTTACAAGGCTCGTCAAGGACAAGAACGGCAACGTCCGCATGATGAAGATCCCCAAGGAGGAAGCGGAGAAGGGAACTGGAGACAAGCTTGACGCCGTGGCGCCCAAGGAGGGCGAGAGCGATGAGAAGGTTGACACCGATGGATCTGAAGCCACAGAAGACGCCGAGGTCGACTCGACGCCTGTGTTCTCGGACGAGGAGTACCTCATATCGTCGCCGGTGGTGCTGGGGTTTGCGTTCTCGGAGAAACTCTGGCTCGAGTTTACGGTCTCTGGAATTAAGGAAATCCAATGGAATGAGGGCGCGTACGAGTCTTTGGTTCTAGAACCAAAGACCAAGGATATCGTCAAGGTGAATTGCCCGGGCATATTTGTGAGGAATGGGGCTAACCTGGGTAGGCACTGGTCGAGTCTCACAAGTACCACGCAGCCGAAAGCATCGACGACGTGATTCAGGGCAAGGGCAAAGGTCTAGTCGGTAAGTACTGGGCTTCCCAGTTTTCCAGTCTTGAGGACGGTAACTGATCGTATCCAGCTGTCCTCCACGGACCTCCCGGCACCGGAAAGACGCTCACCGCCGAGGGAATCAGCGAGCTGCTTAAGTGCCCCCTCTACATGGCTTCGGCCGGCGAGCTGGGGACAGACTCACGGCTGCTCGAAGGCGAACTTCAAAAGATCCTCGACATCTGCCACGCGTGGGGCGCCATCCTGTTACTCGACGAGGCGGACGTCTTCCTCGAGAAGCGCAACATGCATGATATCCACCGCAACGCGCTTGTCAGCATCTTCCTACGTCAGCTTGAGTATTTCCAGGGCATCTTGTTCCTGACCACAAACCGCGTGGAGGTAAGCTCCCCAAGACCCAGAGCCACAAACAACCACTGACCCCCTAGACCTTCGACGATGCTTTCCAGTCGCGCATCCACATCGCCCTCCGCTACGACCCGCTTGACGTCAAGGCCAAGAAGGCTATCTTCAAGATCTTCGTCGAGCGCGTACGCATGCTGGAGAAGGGCGGGGCAGAGATCTTGACGGACGAGGACTACTCGGACCTGGCGCGGCACGACCTGAACGGGCGTCAGATCAAGAACACGGTGAGGACAGCGCAGGCACTTGCGGTGAACAGGGGGGAGGCGCTGGGCATGAGGCATATCCGGCAGGTGCTGGATGTGCATGTGAGCTTCGAGAGGGATTTGAGGGGCGGTGTTGGGTATCAGGAGGCGATGAGGAGTTACTTTTAGGTGAGAGGGCGGAGGTGGGTTGAGAAGGGAGGGGGGTTGGCGCAATGGAGAAGGGAATGGGCGGCATGGATGGAAGTGGGACGGGGGTGCTAGGCTTCTAGACTGGATGACGAGACGCTTCAGGTGCTCAAGATTGTTGGTGGATTTAGTGTTGGACGTGATTAATCTGCGATGATTTGGTGTTTCTGAGACGAAATATTTGTTAGATCAGGTCTGTCCTTAGCTCGTCGAATAGTCAGTATTCCTATGAGTTGCATAGGCTTATTGTACACAGCACGTATCCGAAGTGAAGCACCGTACCTTTTATGTAGGCCCTTTGTCTGTTAGGGCAACTCGTGCAGCTCATGTACCTACAGGACCATCGCGGACAGGAACGCGGCAGGCAGAAACTTTCTTGACGGCACAGAGAGGAAGGCCCTGTACGCGAAAGTTTTAAGATGGGGGGGCGGGGGGCTCATGGAACAGACAAGTCCTTACGTCTCCGTGGCTGGTAGGTTTATCAGACATCACGGTAGGCGGGCGAACAGAGGGCCAGCAAACTTTGGCTGGGCATTTCCAGAGAAGCTGCTCAACGGTCATCGCTCTCCATCGGTATTTATGCCTGTATTTAATGATACACATACGGAGTATACTGATAGAAGCATTAAGGTACCGGTATGTGCCAGAAAACTGTATAATGCCCCTCAAACCCACCGTATTCTTCCTCGGGGTCGCTCGCTTTCGGTTTGCTCTCTGCTGCCCCTTTCCCGTATCGTTTGCCTTCCTCTGGCCTCCAATCGCCCATATTACCCTTCCATTACCTGCCTATCTTTTCGTCTTCATCTTCCTTCCTTGTTCGGCTCCCTCTAAGCCCCAGGACCCCGGGGAGGAATCCGCAGGTGTCGCCTCCTCGATCCGCCCTCTCCTGTTCTCCTACCACCAGGCATGTCCTTCCGCGCCCGTTCACTATCCTTCCTCCTTGTTCTTTGGTGCCCGGTCGTCTTGTGCCTCACCATCCGGTGGACCGTCTCCCCTGGGTTGGTCCCCTTTCCACTTGCCAGCATCCATTTCGCTCGCTGTCTTTTGCCTCATCTTTGGGCTTGTTCTCCTCCACTCCAGCCTTTTCCTACTGCAGCTCCGTTATACCGTCCTCTTTTCCTCCGGTATCTAATGGTATATCCTCCTTTGATTTGTCGTCTGTGTTTTCCGGCTGCACTTCTTTTGTACAGTCCTCTTTTGCCCCGGCCTCTAATGGCACTTCCTCGTTTGATTTGTTGTCCGTGTTTTCCTGCGGCCCGTCATTATTTAGCCGGTCGCCTTTCGCCTCATCGTCCTTCAGCTCTTTGGGCATATCGTCTTCTGGCTTCCCATCTCTTGACTCGCCATCCGCCGCCCTTCCATCGTCTAGGTAGGTCTTCACCGGGTAATCTTCCTCCTGCATATCTTCCTTCTGCGCACCTTCCTCCTGCACATCGTTCACCGTCTCATCGTCCTCCAACCCACCCTCCACCAGCGTGGCCTCCTCTCCTTTCTCCAGTTTCCGTTCTGCCGTGTCTTCCCCTGTCGGCGGCCTCTGCTGCCCCGCTCTCGGAGGCCCCACCCCAAAGCTCACAGGCTCAGCGCACCTGTATCTATACTCGAACTGCCCCTTAAGCGTCAGCCCTCCTGTCCTAGATCCCTCTCGGCAGCGGAACATACCCTCCGTCTGGCCTCGCAGCAAAGCGCCATCCCCCACCCGGACTGGAAGCACGCCTCCTCAAAGTCTTCGAAGCTCTTGTGGCTTTTGGGGTCTGTTGGCCGCGTCTTAGTCCTAGAACGTCCCACACGTCACGATCGCAAAGCAGGGGAGACGGCGTGTGGGGGGACGAACAGGCGCGACATTTCTTGGCCGTCAGTCTTCCCTCTGGGGTGTGCACCACCCTCCGGCAGCAGTATGGCTCGAGGCCGACCTCGGGACACGCGTCGTAGCAGTACGGTTCCAGCGCCCTGTTCGCCAGGGGGGAAGGGATAGCGCGGGAGACTAGGGCGAGGGCCGCCAGGTGGGTTATGAGTTTCATGGCGGTCGCTCTGGGTGTAGCCCCCTCGCGTTCGGTCTGCCTATTCTCTCAGACACAATGAGGACGAGGTAACCATGCTGTACATAGTATCAATATATGGTAATGATGGAGTACTACAATGAATACAATGGCGAGGAATCGGGCGAGCCGCGCATCGAAGAACTTTATTTCGCGAGCTCGTTACGTGGTCTGCTCGAGGTGCAGATGCCTTGAGCCTTAAGGAGACTATCGTGCCTTCCGTAACCGTCAGTCCCCCCTTCATAGGACCGCTGGTTGCGAGTAACAACGTAGCCCAACCAGTGGAAGGGAAGGTGCGAAGGGTCAGAAGCGCTTGGCATCTTGACCATGCCATGTTCTCGGTAGACCCCGGGTCCGACCGTCCAAACCCGATGCCGCAAGGAGCCGAATGCGTGCGGATAGGCCATGCTTTGATTTGCCCGCTTCGGGAGATGGTGTCGGGGGCCCACCCTCGGTGTCTCGGTGTCTCAACCGCCGCCGTGGGGCCGCCGCGATCGAGCCCCTCAAGTGGGGAAGGGCACGGCTTTTGCTACGATAGCGTCGCTCGTAATCGTATCCGTTCAGCGGGCATCACGTTGGACTGCACCGCAATATTTACGCGGGGCATGGTTACATTGCCGGCATGGCTCGCAGCCGTATTCGGGAGGAGGCAAGTGTGGTCCGGCGGCAAATACGCGTAAAGGAGTCAGGTCACGTATATAAATTAGACTGACACACCACGGGCCTTTGGGGCTCCTAGTCTACAATTTAAACTTTGAGCTACATATTGCCTGGAACCTCGTTATACTTTCAAGCCAATCGCCCCAGACCTAACGCGATGCCCTCCCTCGAGAACTTCACAGTCGTCGTCACTGGTGCCGCCGGTGGCCTCGGCAAGGCCATCGCAACAACCTTCCTCTCCGCTGGTGCCAATGCGGCCATATGCGATCTCTCCCCCGAGCGCCTCGCTGCGGCATCCTCCGAGTGGGAGTCGTCCTACGCCGGCCGCTTCCTTGCCTCGCAGACGGACATCACCGACGAAGCAGCTGTGGCCTCGTTCTTCGCCACCGCGGTGGAGAAGTTCGGCAAGGTGGACATGCTGGTCAACAATGCGGGGATAATGGACACCTTTGATCCCGTGGGGGAGACGGAGAAGACGATGTGGGATAAGGTGCTGGCTGTTAATGCTACGGGGTGCTTCTTGACGACCAAAGCGGCTGTGAATCTCATGCTGCCGAATGGGGGCGGGACAATCATCAACATCGGATCGATAGCGAGTTATAAGGGTGGAGCGGCAGGAGCAGCGTACACCGCGAGCAAGCATGCTGTCGCTGGTCTGTCCAAAAACACGGCGGGATTCTACGGGCACAAGGGCATCAACTCCATCGTGCTGTATATCGGTGGCATGGAGGACACGAATATTGCGGCGAATTTCCAGGTGAATAGGCCGAATATGGAGGCTATGGCAAGGATGAAGGAGTTGACGCCTGGGTATGTGGTGGGAGAGACGAGCGTGAAGCTCACAGACGTGGCCAAGTACTGCGTCTTCTTTGCAGACAGGGATATTGCGGCCACGTCGAATGGCGCAGAGATCACGGTGAATAAGAACTGGCCGGCCGCATAGGAGTCTAGGGTCCGTGTATAAGTCACTAAAGTAGTACGCGTTCAACTTCAGTTCTCTCATAGCTCGCGGTCAGGGAAGGCTTAGGAAGAGTTTCAACGGGAGCAGCCTCGGAAGGGAATTCCCCGCGTGTCTGTCGAGAGCGACTTCTGCCGGACTTGATCGAAGAGTTTGGGGAAGGGGCCAGCTTCCCAGCCCTATCATAAAACATTCGGTCCCACAACCACTCTGCCGGTGCCTCGCCCCATCCGTAAGCTGCGTTGTGCCCACCCGGAAAGGCGCCGGGGCTTCCCCACAAGAGGGCGTCGTGGGGGTCCCAGGTCCTCGGGGCCGCCTAAGCGCTCTTCGTCCCGGACAACTGAGCCTCGTCGTAGCCGCCAAGGTCCGCAATGGGTAAACAGACCAGATCAGGGGTTTTGTTCCCCTTGCATCGAGAAGGAATGTTCTCGTGCCGCGGAGGCGAATATATACAGCAGGCGTTGATGTCCTGAGGGATAATTGACCCGGCGAAGAGAATCATCAGACGAACCAACGAACTCTCGCCACATAGTTTCGACAGGCCATGGCGGAGCGGACCCATCTTTTTCGCCCGTCACCTACACCTACTTATTACAGTTCCTGACACCAGCCCGACACTCCATGTACGAAACTAACTCTGAATCTGTTGCCTTGCAACTTAAATAGCCTTCAGAGGAGGCAGAGGTGTCACAAGGATGAAGAAAGAGCATGGTTGGATCTCATATAATCCACCGGAATAAAATCTGAAGTGCCACGGCGGGTGTGAATGCAGATCGGCGTTGCTAAAGGGGGTGCGGCACTGCCAGATTGGAGGGTGAGATCTGGAACATGCGCCGCGTTGATTGGATCAGGAGCTTTCCTGCCAGGCACACGCCCTCCGTCAGCGTCCAGCTGCGGCTCAGCATGATGCAAGGAAAGCGGTGAGTGACTCCCTCCCGGCCTCGCCGCCAGTATCGACTAGCCGTCTCACCCAAGGTTTCTCCCTTTCCGCTCCCAACCTAAACTTTGGGTTTAAGATTGCTGCGGTGGCGGCCCTTCGGCCCCTTCTAGAAAAACTTCGAACGAGGGAGGAAGTTAAAATTAGGGGGGTCGGGTACAAGGGGAGGTGTACTGTAGATTCGAGGTCTCGGTACGGAAAGTAAGAACCGCGGTAGAGTTTGGTAAGGGGAGGAACGTCACTGCAGGCCGGGAGGGCCGACCGATCTGTGGCTTTTGAGTTCCAGCATTCCTGGGCGTTTTCGTGGTGCTGGGGATTGGGAACGTACCGTTACATGCCTGGGTATATTGTTGAGAGGAGCTGACAAAGAAGCGAGAGGCTTCTCCGAGGTACCTGTATCTTACTTGTTGTGCTAAGAGGGGATGTGCGCTGCCGATAACTGCGCTATAGCCATGGATGTGCCATGGGTTTGCGCCGGCGGCAATCTTGTTGAAACGTTCCGAATCAGAATCTTCGGCTAGATGGGGGAAATATGGCAGATCTCGGTCCGAGTTTAGGACCTGTCACGTATTGACAGTGCCCAGGTCTCACTTTCACCAACACCGCCTTTCTATAGCGATGCAGCGCCCGGATCCTTCTCAACTCGCTGGGGTCCAAAATAGCGCCACGATGCCTCCGCGCAGTGTGGCCCCGGCGCGAATGCCAGGGGTCTCCGTAGGGCTTATCGACCCCAGAAAATTACAATTGATAGCAACGGCATCACGGGGGCAAAGCGGGGACCGCGGGACAAGGGTCGCCGGACCCCAAGGGTCACCGCACCCCAAGGGTCACCGCTCCTTAAGGTTCGATCCACATGCACAAAGATTATCTTGAGGACGGGAAAGAAGGCTCTGGCCTGGGGCATGGCCTGGGGCACGGCCTTGGCGCCAGGCTTCCGGAAAAGAAGCCGGGGGAGAAACCAAGCCATCTACTTGGCGCCGGCTGGGGTAAGAGAATGTCTGGGGCAACCTTCCCATGACGGGTTTCCCGATGAACCACCCTGGCTGGGTTTGAAAAATTTTCTTTGCCCTTGCGAGATACTCCGGGGCTGGGATCCGTGCAACAAGGATCCCTAGGAGCTCCACAATGGTAACGGATTGTGGGGAACCCAAGGCCAGGCCGCCCCGTCGCCTCTGGCTGGAGTGGCAAGAGCCCAACCGCGGCGTTTCTTTGTCCTCTCCGCCAGGGAAAAAAACCCCAGAGTAAGCGAGCGC
The DNA here is from genome assembly GCA_030271035.1 of Microascus cirrosus. Lineage (NCBI taxonomy): Eukaryota > Fungi > Ascomycota > Sordariomycetes > Microascales > Microascaceae > Microascus > Microascus cirrosus. The sequence goes on along the minus strand of JAMBUN010000305.1, from coordinate 131,534 downwards.
ACATACATCCTCCCAGCCAGTGACAGCGGCCGAAATTGAAGCAAGCAGTGGCTGAATTCCCGACCTGGGATACGAGAATAAACCACGTAGGGAATCACATCTCACTGGAGGGGACACGCAGACGCAACCGGCAGGGGGGCGGTGATGTGAAATTTTCTGCCAACCTGTGGTTCCCGATCTTCCCAGCGCGCCGCATGAAAAAATTCCCTTCACCGCCCCAGTAATCTTGACCCATGCGGCTTAGCGTAACCTTGATAAGCTGCGATAAGCGGGATTGCCATTTGCCCTAATGGGCCAAGTAGCGAGGGGCAGCTCTGAAGGCGGTGGGTGGCGGGCGGGCTGGAGGGGCAACAGGTACCGGTACTCCTATGAAGTATAGTGGGACCCGAGGGGTTCGGCCCAATCAGGGATGGTATCTATAATAGGGAACCCTGAAATTTTGTTCGGCGGAGCAAGAGTTCGCCCAAACAGAAAGGGCAAAAAAAAAAAAAAATTCCAAACGCAAGCAGGAAGACGGCCACCCCCCAACACAGATAAAAGAGTTGCTTCCCAACCCACCGCACTCCGCGTTCTTTTTCTCTTTTTTTCATTTACCACCTCTCTTTCTTTTTTCCCTTTCTTCTCCTTCCCCAGGGAAAGTCCATATTCCCAAGGAACCAAAAAGGACAAGACAAATCTCCCCTCCTTGTCTACCCCGCCAGGAGATCCCACGACCATCCCTGGGATTCCGACGAGTTTGACCGAATCGGCATTATAGAACGGTGCTCTTTCGAATAGACAATAGAGCATAGACGAGACGATACCCACGACGTTTTCTTTACGACTTAATACCCCTCAACAAAACATCACAATGTCGACCGAGAACGCGAAGTCCGTCAAGGTTCTTGACGAGCTCATGCAGCAGCTCAGCATCTCCAAGGATGCCGCTGCCACCAAGGAGGCCGCGGGCTCGCTCGCGAGCTTCATGAACGGCCGCATCGAAGACCAGGCTGTTCCTAACAAGTGAGTACTACCGCTGTTTCTTGATTTTTGGTGGGGGCCGCCTTTTGCCCAATACTGCGGTGTTGCGTGGCCCATGTCACGTTTTGGGGCGGGATGTTCGAGGAGGTGTGGCGACTACAAGGCCCAGCCTGTGCGGGCTCTGTTACACACCCCCCCAGTGCAATCCACGCCCCAAAATCATCGGTTTTCAGCAGGCCTCGCCCTGCAGCATGGACGGTAGCGAAAATTTTTTTTTCCTGCTGAATCCGGGCAGCCACGACCCCTCCCACCCAATTACGACCCCGCGTCTGGATTTGGGTCCCGCGAGGGGCACGCCCCCACCATTTCACCGCAGAGCAGTCTTGGCAACCCCTCCAGAAAAAAATAGTCGCAATTTCAACGAACCCACGCGCTAACCACGTGCGCTTTCTACAGGACCATCGAGGCGCTCAAGAAGCAGCTCTCCAACAAGAAGGATGCGGATGCCCGTGAAAAGGCCCTCGTCGCTATCCGCAGCATCGCCCAGCACTCGGAGGTCTCGGCTCACGTCGAGCCGTTCCTGATCGCCCTGCTGCCCTCCATCCTCGCCGCCTCGGCGGACAAGATCACGGCCGTCAAGAATGAGGCCAACGCCGCCGCCCTCGCCATCAGCGAGGCCATCAACCCCAATGCCATCAAGGCGGCCCTTCCCGCGGTCAACGCCTCTATCACCTCGGCCCAGAAGTGGCAAGAGAAGATGCTCGCCCTCGACTTCCTCGACACGTTCGTCAAGTCGGCCCCCACCCAGGTCTCGTTCCGCGTGCCTGACCTGATCCCCGTCGTCTCTGAGGCCATGTGGGACACCAAGAAAGAGGTCAAGGAGCGCGCTTTCAAGACCATGGAGAAGATCTGCTCCCTTATCGTCAACAAGGATATCGAGCGCTTCATCCCCGAGCTGATCAAGTGTATTGCCAAGCCCGAGAACGTCCCTGAGACCGTTCACCTTCTCGGTGCCACCACCTTCGTCACGGAGGTGCAGGAGCCTACGCTTGCGCTCATGGTTCCCCTGCTTGACCGTGGTCTTGCCGAGCGTGAGACCGCCATCAAGCGTAAGTCGGCCGTCATTGTCGACAACATGTGCAAGCTCGTCGATGACTTCAACATTGTTGCGCCCTTCCTTCCCAAGATGATGCCGGGTCTTCAGAAGAACTACGACACCCTTGCCGACCCCGAGGCCCGTGAGAAGACCAAGCAGGCCCTCGACACCCTCATCCGTGTCGGTGAGGTCAAGGACGGCAAGATCCCCGAGGCCCGCAACGACGGCGACGTCAAGATCGTCCTCGGCAAGCTCAACGAGGTCATCCCCTCCAAGGCCAAGGCCACCGCTGAGAAGCTGGCTCCTGTCGTCGAGTACGCTGCCGCCATCGCTGGCCAGTTGATCGACCAGAAGGAGGAGGACTCCGCGTCGTGGGCCCAGAACATCAAGCCCTACCTCGCCGTCATTGTTGGCGACGACAACGCCCAGTCCACCGTCGAGGCTCTCCGCAAGCGTGCCTCGCCCGGCGCCCAGGACGCCGAGGAGGAGGAGGAGGACGACCAGGAGGGTGAGGACCTTTGCAACTGCACGTTCTCGCTCGCCTACGGTGCCAAGATCCTTCTCAACCAGACCCACCTCCGCCTCAAGCGCGGCCAGCGCTACGGCCTCTGCGGCCCCAACGGTTCGGGCAAGTCCACGCTTATGCGCGCCATCAACAACGAGCAGGTTGAGGGCTTCCCCAAGCAGGACGAGGTCAAGACCGTGTTCGTCGAGCACGACCTCGACGCTGCTGACACGGAGATGACTACCATTGACTGGACTATGAAGAAGATCACCGAGGCCAAGGTCGAGATCTCGCAGGCCGACGTCGAGAAGGGTCTCACCGATTTCGGTTTCTCCGACGCCATGATCAAGGGCCCTATCACCGCCCTGTCCGGTGGTTGGAAGATGAAGCTGGCGCTGTGCCGTGCCGTCTTCGAGAAGCCTGACATCCTGCTTCTCGACGAGCCTACCAACCACATGGACGTGAAGAACGTCAAGTGGCTCGAGGAATACCTCAAGTCGTCGCCCTGCACGTCCATCATCGTGTCCCACGACACGGGCTTCCTGGACAACGTGTGCCAGCACATCATCCATTACGAGCGCTTCAAGCTCAAGCGCTACAAGGGTAACCTCGCGGAGTTCGTCCGCAAGTGCCCCTCGGCCAAGTCATACTACGAGCTCGGCGCTTCCGAGATCGAGTTCACTTTCCCCGAGCCCGGTTTCCTCGAGGGTGTCAAGACCAAGGCCAAGGCCATCCTGAGGGCTACCAAGATGTCCTTCCAGTACCCTGGCACGGAAAAGCCCCAGATCTCCGACATCACCTTCCAGTGCTCGCTCGGCTCGCGTATTGCCGTCATTGGCCCCAACGGTGCCGGCAAGTCGACGCTGATCAACGTCCTCACTGGTGAGCTGATCCCCACGGTTGGTGAGATCTACCAGCACGAGAACATCCGTATCGCGTACATCAAGCAGCACGCGTTCGCGCACATTGACAACCACCTCGACAAGACGCCTTCCGAGTACATTCAGTGGCGTTTCCAGACGGGTGAGGACCGTGAGACTATGGATCGGGCCAACAAGATCATCACGGACGAGGACGAGCAGGCGATGAATAAGATCTTCAAGATCGAGGGCACGCAGCGCCGCATTATCGGCATTCACGCCCGCAGGAAGTTCAAGAACTCGTACGAGTACGAGTGCTCGTTCTCCCTTGGCGAGAACGTCGGGCAGAAGAACGAGCGCTGGGTGCCCATGATGACGGCGGACAACCAGTGGCTGCCCCGCAACGACATCATCGGCACGCACCAGAAGATGGTGGCCGAGGTAGACATGAAGGAGGCGCTCGCCTCGGGTCAGTTCCGCCCTCTCGTCCGCCGCGAGATCGAGCAGCACTGCGCCAACTTCGGCCTCGACGCTGAGCTGGTGTCCCACTCGCGCATGCGCGGTCTGTCCGGTGGCCAGCGTGTCAAGGTCGTCCTTGCTGCCTGCTCATGGCAGAGGCCCCACCTTATCGTGCTTGACGAGCCGACCAACTACCTTGACCGTGACTCGCTCGGTGCTCTTTCCAAGGCGCTGAAGAAGTTCGAGGGCGGTGTCATCATCATTACCCACTCGTCCGAGTTCACGAAGGATCTCACTGAGGAGGTCTGGGCCGTCATGGACGGCAAGATGACCCCCTCGGGCCACAACTGGGTGCAGGGCCAGGGCAGCGGCCCGCGCCTGAAGGGTGACGATGATGATGAGGAGGACAAGTTCGACGCTATGGGCAACAAGATCTCCGGTACCAAGAAGGCGAAGAAGCTCACGTCCAGCGAGCTCCGGAAGAAGAAGAAGGAGAGGATGGCCAGGAGGAAGAGGGGTGAGGAGGTGTTCTCTGATGATGACTTGTAAATGGAGTCTTCATAGAAAGGATTTTCTAATGGTTTGGTTCTTCCATGGTTTTCTGGTATCCCGGTATTTTTGGGATTGATGAGGGGGATGAAACGTTCTGCTGGCGTTGGTTTCGGTCAGTAAAAAGTCGGAAGGGATTTCTTTCCCATGTTTGATAGATGAATTGATGATTGCCTATAAAACTCCCTTGCGTCCCATGTGGTTCCACTTGCATCTGTGTAAAATTGCCACGGTAAGTCCTACTGCGGTGAGGTTTGCTGGGAGAAAGGGGGCCAAGGGGCGGGCGTGGGCGTCGGGTCTCGGCTGGTCCTTTCAGTGAACGCCACATCTACGAGTGCTTTGTACAATGAGGCCTCTTGATAGTAAGTTCCAAGTGCGGACTAGATTTGAGTCCGCCTCTATTAGTCGGAATATTATCATACTGCGTCGGGCCGTGCAAACCCTCTATGAACATAAAAATCTCCTCTCGCCGAACCAAACGACCATAGGCCATGATGTCTCCACACTCGAAGATTATCCACCTGGCTCCTATTATTCACATCTTCAGTCCACCACCTCCTCCTCCCTTATCAAATACCAGCGGCATTTAAGCAATGGCGTCCATCTGGGTGAGCTCGACGGTCACCTCCGTCTCCTTGCAGCTCTTCTGCGAGGAGGAGTACTCGTCATCGCTCCCCACCTTCCAGTTCTCGTTGACCTCGTCATCACTCGTCTCGCAGTCCAGGTCCGCGGTGCCCTCACCAGTACCGGTGTAGTAAGTCCTATCGTTCTCGAGTTAGCCGCACGCCCCATCAAATTCTCAGCCGCTGGATCGCGTCAAGAAAGGGAATAAAACTCACGGGTACTCAGGGTCATCATAGCAAATCCATCTCTGCTTCATATGCACCCTCCCACTCCCCTCATCGAAGCTAAACACCACGTCCCCAGCCTGCACTGCTCCCTCCGGCGCGTCACAACTGAACTCATACTGCCCGTCAAACTCACCCGCGCTAGTACTCGTCCCGTTCCCACCACTCCCGCCCGTCTCCGCCTCCGCCTTGCAGTCGATGGTGTAGTCCAGGATCGAGTTCTCAACCGTGAAGGAGAGGGTGGAGACCGCCTTGCGCATGCCGAGGATGGGGGCACTACGGCTGACGGTGCTGCTCAGGGTGAAGGAGGTCAGGTCCCAGCCCTCGAACTCCTTGATCTCGTCGGAGCAGGTGGGCAGGTCAGAGGCGGGGGAGGAGCCGGATGCCTGGGGCGCCGAGGGTGTGGCGGAGGAGGAGGGCTCCTCGGTGGCTGAAGGGGTGGCGGAGGAAGGGTCGGCTTCCTGGGGGGCCGGCAGGGCCAAGGCAGGCGTGAGGAGGAGGAGCGAGGTGAGGAACTTCATTGTGACAGAAACTTCGGTTCGTTTGCGGATCGATGTAAGACGGGCGATAAACCGCAGAGTTGCTTCTTCGAAATTGTTGCTAATGAATTTGGCTCCCGAGGTCTGATATAAGTTGAGGTTGTTTTGCCGCGGGTGGTGTGAAAGGAGGCGGTTAATAATGTACGGCTCACAACTCTGTTATAGGGTGTTTAAACAATCTAGAGAAAACCCGGAATTGAGAGATGCATAGAAATGCTAAAAGAATCAGGACCCGCAGGCTCGTATTTATGCTCATCCTCATCACCTCCACGTTCCCATCGCTCCCGTGGACCCCAACCACCCACCGGCTCCTCACAGGATCGGCCCTCCCGCGAAATCCCCGTGTTCCCGATACGGGAAAGACGCCCTCAAAGCCAGTCGATATCCCTCATCCGCCCACCCCCTGTTTGCGTTTGCCAATTGACCTGTCGATTCTCACTCACACGCACCCCATGCTCACATTCTTCTGAATTCCCCCGCCGAGGGAAATCTTCCGAGTGGATACCTCCCAGTGGACTGCGATTGCTAACACGAGGATCGGTGGAGACAAAGAGTTCCGTTTCTTTTTGCCAAGAGTGGTTACATCAATGCGGGCGCCCCGTTGGATGAGCGGCAGACAGAAGCCCACAAATTCTTCCGCCCCATGAAGCCCAAGCCCAATCCATCCGGGGGACCCGCGCTCAGCTCGGCAAAGATCAGCCATCCTGCAGGGACTTGCTGCTAATCATGGAACCCTGCCCGTCGCTTGCACCTGGCTCCGCACCTTGCGCCCGTAGAACGCAGGGGTCCCTTGCAGCCAGTCCATCGCCACCGTTTCCTCTGCCTCAGGTGAACGTCGCTGAAGACCTCGTGTTGGTCGTTGGCGCGTTTCAGCCCAGTGAGTTTTCTACATGGCCTGCTTTTCGAAAAGGAACTGCGAGCGCAGCAGTCTATTCATAGAGTGCGGGCTTATACAGATAACCGGCGACGCCGCATTAAATTCACCGAGGGCTCTGTCATTTCCTCAGGCCCGAACTAACTCGGTTTTCGGCCCCGATGCCAAGAGAGGCCGCACAGCGACGATCTGTCGGTCCCAAAAAAGAAGGTTCGGAGAGAGATCCCTTCCTTTGCCTGGATTTCGCACCCTCATTCTCCATAGACGAATGCAACACAGCGGATCAAAATCTCGTCAATATGACTTCCTAAATCCTCCTAGCGTCCTCTATGGCCACTGTTTGAGGGGCTAACAGACGATTGTTGTTATCTCCGTGCAGCTCTTTGCCAACATGCGGAATGCCACCTCTACCAGGCGAGTACCCTGCATGTTTTCTTGCCAGCACCTTTCCGGCTGATGTCTCCAGTGAGTCGGCGTCACTTGTATCGGAAGGTGAAGCGCCTGAGATCTAAGCCACGATTCCCTTCACGGGAGTCGATTCACCATCCAGTCCACTTCGTAGCACTCGTGGATGCGCTGTTTTCAACCAACACGACAGAGACAACGCCACCATAACCCGCCGGGAAGGATCCTGTTCCTGGCCCACGAGAGCGTCGTACCACTTTTACCCATCGCCGGTGTAGCACGTGGCAACTCTGCCCTACCTGCAGCCACCACGGTGGCCGTTACACGCCTCCAGCCCCATGAATCGGCGGCAGCAGCAGCGACGACTGTCACGGCCAGACTCTGCTGGAAATGTGAAAGAATTGTTGATGCTTTCCATATTGCTGACCTGCCTCCGAACCCCAAGTCCAGATACATTCCGCCGCCCGTGGGTGATGGGCTCAATTGAACTCATATTGACATCATCGTTAGTTAGCTTGTCCCGACAGGGATGCCTACCGCTCGTCGACCTTGCCACAGCACGCAACTGCGACCTGAGGCCGTGTTGGGAGGGATGATTGCATGCCTTCGAAAGCCTGTGGCTGGGTGGGTTGTACGGGACGGTGCAGCCGGTTGATTACACGACACGAGAGCGGTGAAGTGGCTGCGGAGGCTGAAATCTAGGACAGCATTTGAATGGATCATCAAACTGTCATTGTCCCGAGACGAAACTGGCGGCGTCGTTCCGCGAGACCTGATCTCGGGAGGTGGAGAAGACGTTACGTCTTGCAGCGAACTGTTCTGGACGTCCAAACGGGTCCCAGTTCTTTCAGCAAGGCAGCGACCTGAGCAAACAACATGGGCCATGGATGAGACACCTGCCGACGGAATGAAGCGGCGTTCCCGGCGAGCGGAAGGTGCGGCTGGGCCTTTCGCCGAAACCCGAACTCACCGCCGGGGAACTTGGTCTGTTGGCATCGTACGCTTCCAATTTCGGACTGGAAGATTAGAGTCACACAACATCAACCTTCCCAGCGAGGAATTCGGCCCGTCAACGGTGCTGAACAACGCAGCAGAAAACGTCCAAATCTATTCCTGGAAGTGAGTATTCAGCCCATGGAAGGCGGCTAGCTAGCCTTGGCATGAAGTATCACTAGCGGAACGCTGCAGAGAGAAGAGACACGCGATTGAACCAACCACCGACGACGTGGCATGAGATGGACAGCGATCAGGATCTCATCGATGACTTTACTCTCGGCGTGGAATCCATCTGGAGATGTCGTCCTGCCTTGGCCTCGTGCCACGTCTCGGGCTCCGGTCTGCTCGAACGTGCCTGCGTCGGTCGGAACCCTGATTTCGGCCCACCGAACAGGTATGGAATGGCTATCTTCTAAAGTTAGACAGACAGTCAGCTCGTGTTTGTAGACATCCACAACACGATGGATTGGACCAGGCCGGGAAGTCGCAGCTAGCCGAGACAGCGGTGAGGAGCCGGTCGTCCGGTCTGCTCCCCGGTCTCTCAAAGAAAAGGGTTCGACAGGTTGGTGGCCGTCTAGTAGACAGTCCATAAAGGATGCGTGGAAAGAGGGCAGTAGAGATGAGAAGATGTGTGATGTGTGCGTGGATTAGATGCTGGAAAGCATTACGCACAACGACAGTGTCCCGTCCCTCTCATGTAGAAGGCGCTGTCTTCCATGAATCTCTAGTATCAGCCTGCGGCGAGGTAACCCACGGCGACACAAGAATCCGACCGGCCGCTTTGTTTGATGTGTTTGCGTGATGGAAGAGGTGGAGATGCGTAGAACACCGCCTGCCTGGCATCTCTCCGCCACCAGCTCGGGAACACAACCCGCAGTCCCGCTTTCCTCACATGCTCCAACTCGCCGAGGTTGTTACATCACCTTCCCTGACTAATATCATCCCACACCAAACGCCAACCCGCCCTGCATTGCGCCTGCCCTCCATGGCACCAATCCGGAAGCTCAGAAACCGCAGGAAGGAAAGAGCATGCCACACGCTCCCAACCGCTCAGGGACTGCAACACACCACGTTGGGCAACCGCACCCGACGCCGGGCTTGGGACCCCACACTCTCCATCCCGAACTTCCCCGTTTGCCCGCATACCGCATCCGATGAGGGGTCGCCCAACCGGCAAGCGCGGGGCATGGTGAATTCATAGGCTCCGAACAAGAAAATTCTTGCTTATTATTTTTTGGGCTTCTCTTCAACGCCTTCTGGTAGCGAGCGTGGTGAGTGATGTTACCCTGGACTCGTCGCTAAGAGCCACACTCGGCAGATCTGGATGTGGAAGGCCCTGGCGAATCACGCTTTCCGTCCAAGCCACTTGGACGAATCCCCCACGTTCTACCGGCTCTCGAGATTTCAATCTAACTGATGGAGGTGTGGCACCATGTTGAGCTTCGAGCCTCCAAACGTCTGATCTTCTGAATCAAGGGACGGTTAGAGTGTGCGTCCGCATCACGAGAACGCGCCGTTGAAAACCATCTCACCAAGATTTTACGACGTCCTCCCATTGACACAACGTGGGAGGGCCTTGGCGTGTAGCGCGGGCGAATGAGGGGCGTCCGTGGGACAGCACCGGCCCAGGCCACCTCCTAACTGGTCTACTGGCACCCACCTGCCCATCGTCAAAAAAACGTCTAATACGGCCAAGAAGCAACCACACCCTCGATCGCCGATTCTTTCCTGACTCCTACAGGTAAGGGTCGAGACTGCCGCGATGCCTGACTGAAGGCGCGGGAGGAGTGGGGAGGAGTGGGGCCCGTGGGAAGAAGCAAGGATAAAAGAACAGCCACAGTATGCACAACACTGGATCCGATCTGACATCCCGCGAGTCCAAGGCTTTCTATTCAACATATATTTGTCTATCCTCCTCCGCTGGGCGGCTAGCAGAGAAGCCCGGTTTCCCGTCTCCTCCAGTGTCTATTTTGCCATGTTAGTTTCTTGGTATCCTCTCCCCCGTGTCTCCCGTGTCTGAGCAATTGCCGCCGCAGTGGGGGCGGGGCAACCGAATGCACCATAAAGAACGGCAAGGAATTACCCATTCCGAATAGTAACGTTTTGCAGAGGCCCCACTCGCCTTGGCACTATTTTTCCGTCTCACCAGGCACCACCACTTCTACGACTTTCTCTGCGGCCTCCTCCTCTTTCCTCGAAATCTCCTCCGCAGCTCCTCACTTCCCATACCACGAAACCCTCCAGAAGACTGCTCTGTTCTCCGCTCGAAAGTCGGCACTCGAGGCCAAGTCGATTCCTAGTCAAAGCGATATCGACACGGCATTCTCACCATGGCGACTTTACGATTCGAGCGCCTCGGAGGGTCGTCAACCGTCGTGACACATCCCCAGATCCACCAAGCTCAAGCCGAGCCGACGGTCTACCATCTCCCATACGGCGTCGCGGAGGTCATACTTCCTGCGGTCGAAGCCATTCTCCGGGTCAGAAACCTAGCTGAGTTCCTCATAATACCCCTCGCCGTCCACATGCACGCCTTCTCACGCCATCTACTCGCCCTCGCGGTGCCCACCATGGTGGTCCTTATGGCCGCCCTCTACCGGTCCTTCCTCGTATCCGCTGCCGCGATTCGCCTCGCCATGACGATATCGAGGGGGATGCTGAGCATATCAAAGGGCGTCTTGCGCTACTTCTCGAGTATGGCGGCGGCAAGACAGTTCCAGAAGAAACTCGAGCAGGAGTTGTACAGCTTCCTTCTTGGTCCCGGCAATGTCTTGCTGAAAGCGGCGTTTTGGGTTGCATGGTGGAGTATGATTGGCGCCTTCATAAGCGTTCCGTGGTGGTTCTTGACAGGTTGAATTTACGAAAGACTGGACTGCGGGCGCCGGCGGGATAGATTTTCCATCTTGATGTTTTCATCTCACGATCAACCCATAGAAGCGAGTTGACCATGACCTTTGCGATCACCGCGACGGGTAGAAGAACGCGTTGCCACCAAGATCCCTGCGTATCTCCTTCACATAATCCTTCTCAGGCTCAAAATCCTGCCACAGACTGGCTGGGTAGATGTGCTTATTGCGCTCATACCACCTCCGGTCCACCACCTTGGTTATCGTCGGGTCGTCGTCGGCCCCCTCGAGCGTGGATATGTCCGGAACCCGCCTCGCTGCCTCGGCCCTCGACTCGGCCGTCGCGAGCGGGCCCGGCTTGTCGTCGTCGCCGTCATCGTCAGCGTTGCGTTGCTGTTGCGGAGCTTCGGCCGAGTAGTTGAAGATGCGGGTGCCTTCTGGGCCGAGTGACTTGTTGATAGCGAAGAAGTAGAAGTCGTAGTGCTAAATAAACGTTAATTCAGCTGCGTCCGGATGTTTCCACGCGACGAAGTCATGGCGGGGTATGAATGTTGAACTTACGTGAGGTATGATCATGGAGCCCCGGACGAGCATTAAGTCGTCCACCCCAACCCTCGCCCACTGCTTTCTCGCCGTGAGCTTGTCTCCTCCAACAGCCAGCTCGGCACCGACCTTACGGCTCTTGTCGAGAAACACCCACACGAAGTCCCCCTTCTTCAGTCTGACCGTGCCGCCGGGTATGTTGGTGCCGTCATAAAATACGAACGGGATCGCGATCTCGGTGATCTTGACAGCGTCCTGTATCTGGAGGAACTCCCGGCGCAGCCGCTCGCGCTCCGCCGCCTCGTGGCGCATGCTCGCCTTCGTCAGGGCCTTGGGCACGATTCCTACCGAGGCATTCGCCTCGAGAGTTGTCTTGGGTTTCTTGGGGCTGGACCCCCTCGACCTATCCTCCGTAAAATCTCCGTCCCCATCCTTGTCTTTCTTCCCACTCGAAACATAACCTTCACCTTCACCTTCCTCCTCTTCGCTGCCGAACGATAGCTTCTGCACGCCGATCTTCTTCTTCTTCTTCTTGAGCTTCTTCTTGGAGGGTATGTCCACCCCGCTGCCAGAGTCCGCCGCGGACGTGTCTCCTGCCGGCGTCCGGCTGAGGGACCTGTTGGGTGTGGAGCTAGCGGCGAGGAGCGCCTCTCGCGCTTCCCGCTCCTGGTCTTCGAGGACCTCGGCGCGGCGCTTACGGAAGTCGGAGAGGGCGACGAGGCCGACAGTGTTTGTGGAGAGGCGTTCGTGAGTGGTCTTGTTCTGCGCCACGAACCTAGAGGGCTGGTCGTTCGACATGGTGGTGTGTGGTGTTTCGAGGACAGGCAATGGAATCGCAGGGAAACCTTGGGTGAACAAGCTCTTGGATGTGGATGAGACCTTGAGTTATCTCTGGAACGCGGGCAAGTCAAGGCTACTGAATGAGTGGCAGGTTCGAAACGGGAATGTAACGACAACTCCCATACAGGAGAAACAAAAATGAAATCCCTCAATGAACGTCTAAATTGCCACGGGAGGCTTTTACACCTCGACCACTTGCTGGATAGAAGCCGAAAAGTGAAGCAAGTCGCGAGGGTGGTTTTCCTGCGGCCACACGGTAGAACTTCGGTTAGTAGTGCTGCATACCTGCTTGCTTGGGAGCTGTTTGCCGGGGTTTCTCCGCACAGCTCCTCGCCTCCCTGACGACCAGCAAGGACCAATCTCGAAGGCTGGAATTTTTTTCGAGAGCACAAAGATTGTAGCAAGCCAAAACCTGGACTTCACACACGTACCCGATTTCCCGCCACAGAGCATCTTTGGACGATCCTCCGAAAACCTGAGCAAACCTGCGCCAAATACATCATCGGCATTTTAGAGTTTTTTATCCTCTAGCCTAACTTCCCCCTACCTCCGGCAAACGCAACACGTTCGTCACTTTCCGATCTTCGACTTTTCCCCGTCCCGGAGCTTTCAGAAGCCCTGTGCTTAAACTACCTAATCGAGCGACTTCCCCATTCCGAACACGAAACCACTTCCCCTTCGAAGTGCCCTCGCGATAGAGATTTTCCGACTGCACTCCCCGTTTCTCGCGTCTTTTGCAGCGTATTATTGAACCATGGCATCCAATCTTCCATCAAGTTTCGCGTCGGCGGCCGCTGGACAGAGCTCTGGTCGCGACTCGAGGGGCAGGGGGGACGGCCGTGGGCCCGAATGGTGAGTCTGAATTGCCGTTCGCTGCACCTTTAATTTCATTCCACGCACATGCGGTTCCATTCCGGTTATCTGTCATAGTGCCGACTGTCCCTGCATGGAGCTCCTGCCGCCTCCCAAACGTCAAGCTCGTCGGATGACCAGCCTGCAACCTTGCCTCGTTTCCACCTCCAACCCCACATGTCCCCCAATACGCCTCCCCTACCCCAAGTGCTGTGTTGCGAGGCGCGTAAATTGACGTTGGAAAACAATATCAATGGGCCTGGAACTAATAATATGGTTAGGTCTCGACGCGACGGTCGATCGAGTAATGGCACCCTCACTTTCCGCCGAGCATCAGCCACCCCTCAGAGCCTGTCCCAGTCTAGCAACGCGCCGGAACCAGCCGTGCCGACCTCTCCCGCCGATTCCACTCTTGCGTCTCAGACCACGTCCACCCCGAATAACCCTAGCGCAGCACGGTACTCCAAGGACCAACTGCTCGACCTATTCAGGTCGACCGGCGGTTCCCAAGATGACGTATCGCATCTGTTCATGGACGGGTGGAATCCGGGCGCGAGCCATGTCAATGGCAGTGCTTCGAGGGGCTGGGGAAAGACGCCTGAGTACAATACTGGCCCCGATTCCGACCTGTGCTGGAATGGGGACGCAGACGGGAGGCCTCTGGGACTGCAAGACATGTCCGCGGATGAAAAGGAGGTTCGTAAATGTTCCCGTATTAGAGGTAAATGCCCGAGCGCTAACCGTAATAAAGCTGTTCCAAAGCGACGTCAACTCGCCCATGAAACCGCCGCCGCAGAACAAAGATGGAAACCAAGCTGCTGGTGCTAATGGCCGAAAGGCCTCAGTCTCGCATGGAAGTGGCAACCCGTATAACCTTACTTCTCCGACATCCGGCCGACCAGGAACACGCCGACGAGAATCAACCGAACCCAGCCCCTTCTCGGCTGGCCTCTCATCCCCGACGACCGGTGGCAATCGATTCGGTCGGGACGACAGCTCACCCTGGTTCTCGCGCAAGCCCGCTGACGGCCGAGGCGAGAAAGGGGATGTGGATAGTGACAATGCGGATCCAGGCAGAGATGTCGGGCAGTCAAAGCAGTCATTTGGCTCGCTTTTGCGTGGCACCTCGTCGGCATCACCTGGTGGCATAAGCAACCTTTGGCCCCCGTCGACGTCCCAGCCGGCCCCAACTGGTATCACTGGCTCGGGCATGGGGAGCTTCGGAAACTTTGCACTCCCAGCCCAGAACACCGCGAAGCCTTTCAGTGGTAACCGAGGCGAGAGCCGACTGGCCCATCTTATCCCCAAGGAGAGCTCGGAAAACATTGGCAACAAGTCAGGCGACCCGTCGAACCCTGATCCCAGCCGCCCCTGGCGATCCCGTCCCCGAACTGATACGGATCCTTTTGGAGATGAGGGCCTAAGTGGAAGTGGCTTGTTGAATGCCGTTCGTGACTCAACACCGCCGGTGCAAGGCCAGACTGGACAAGGGCCTTTTGACACTGCCGCAAGGGGAACGATTGGTGATCTCGGCCTTTCTGGTCTCCAGTTGGGCCAAGCCGACCGCGATCACGCTCCTCTCAGCCCTTCTGACACCAACCCCTACCGCAGCCCCCCGGCCGAACGTCGGACTCCCGAAGGCCATGATGATGATTTTGACAAGAGGGGTGGTGGCATGGATCAACTTCATTCCTTCAGGAACCCCACGCCACGTGGCTACCAATCCGCCGCCTTCGATGGCAGTGACCGAAGCCAGACCAGTAGTGCCGGCCCGAATCGATATCCCACCTTAAGCTCCCTCGGTGGATGGCCTGCGCCCCCGAGCGCGACGGCGGGAACACCGGATCGCGAGCGTTCAGCCTTTGGCTCGGCTTTTGGGAACACCCTGTTCAGCCCGGTTGGTGAGGGGTTGAGTGGGCTTGGTGGAGTGTTTGGCCCTCCGAACGCGAGTGGTGCTGGGTCCATTGGTCGTGGAAGCAAGCTGGGCTCTCTCTTTCCTGCCGCCATGCAGGCTCAGATGCAGGGCCAGGAGCAGGAGCATTTGGCTGACTCTATTCCCGACCTGCGACAGAACAACCCTCTCGGAGCTATTGGGCGGGGTAACATGGCGGGCCCGGGCCGTGAGGGTGACGTCGCCAGGCAAGGTCAAAGCGCATTTGACGACGTCTTCGGCTCGACCGAAGCTGGCCGCCGTGGTCTCTTCAGCACCGGTGACGCCCAGCCTGGCCTGAGTACTGCCACTCAGCAACCGTCCTTCACGTCCACGGCGCCCGGCGCTCCCTTCTCAGCTGGCCAGCCTTCGGGTGATGCGCCGCCCGCGGCCCAAGTGCGACAGATGGTGATGCCAGACCGCATGAGATGGGTGTACCTGGATCCCCAGGGCCAAGTCCAGGGTCCATTTACAGGCTTGGAGATGAACGACTGGTACAAGGCTAATTTCTTCACGCCTGATCTCCGAGTCAAGAAGATAGAGGATTCCGACTTTGAGCCTCTGGGTCAGCTCATTCGTCGTATCGGAAACTCGCGCGAGCCATTCCTCGTGCCTCAGATTGGCATCCCGCATGGACCTGCGCCCCAGAGTAGTGCTTTCTCGCCAGCTGGTAATGCCAGTGTAGTCCCGCCGTTGAGTGGCGTGTTCCCGAGCTATGGCAGGACTCTTACAGCGGACGAGCAGAACAACCTGGAGAGGCGCAAGCAGGAGGAACAGATTCTAATGGCCCAGCAGCGCGAATTCATTCTTCGCCAGCAATCCGTTCCTAAGTTCCCCATGCCAGGAACCGGCGGAATGTCGGGCTCCCTCAATCACGCGTCGAGCGCCCAAAGTCTTCAGAGCCAGCCGAGCTTCGGCAGCATCTCTTCACCTATCGGGCCCCCAGGTCAAGGTGCAGTGGGACATGGTGCTCCGGGCTCAGGTGCAATGTTCGAGTCCAATCCTGCGGCGCAATCGGGCAGCGCTAGTGTCATCGGGTCTGGTATTGACGCCTTTCAGGAGCACGACCTGGCCCACCTCACCACTCCTGAGAGACAAGTAGTCGCTGCTCTCCAGGACTCGTCAGGCCTTGGCGCTGCTCTACAACAAGGAGGCGCTGCCGGCCAGAGCGCTCTCGCCGGCCTACGCAACCAACTTCCCGCGACCAACCAGCTCAGTGAAGACCCTCAAGGTTTTCGCGAACGTCTTATGGAATTCGAACAACTCCGCGCCGGAGTGGAGGCAGAGGCACGTGGGCAGATGAGCCCACATGAGCGCGAATCTTTTACAGCCGAGGAGTCCGCGATTCCTCAAGAGCAGAGTGCCCCCACTGGCCCTTCTAGGGATCCCCAGGCTAGCAGCGCTCAGTCGAAGAACAAGTCTGCTGGCGAAAACCGCGGGTCCCAGGCCAAGGACCAGAGTCAGAAGGCTCAGCAATCCTCGGAGGAGGTCCAAGCCACGGGAATGCCCATGCCTTTCCCGCCACCTGAGTGAGTTCCTCCCGCTTTGAGTGTTAAGTTCTTCGCTAATAAATGCAGACCTTTGGAGGGAGAAGCTACCGAAGCTGCCCCGGCAGAGCCTCCCCAGCCGCCTCCCATGGCGCCTTGGGCGAAGGAAGCAAGCTCCGAAGCTCATCGCGGCCCCAGTCTGAAGGAGATCCAGGAGGCCGAAGCCCAAAAGGCTGCCAAGGCAGAGCAGGCTGCCCAGGCCGCGCGCCGCGCCGCACTCGAACAGGAGGCCGCCGAGCTTAGGGAAAAGGAGAGGGCTGCCGCTGCCGCTGCTGTTGCCCCAGGCCTTCCAACGTCGAGCACCTGGGGCCAGGCCTCTCCCGCAAACGCAGCCAGCCCTTGGGCGAAGCCTGCTGCCCCCAAGACGACTGGTGCTAGCGGGCTCTCGGCTGCGGCGCAGGCTGAGAAGAAGCGGAAGACCTTGGCGGAAATCCAGCGAGAGGAGGAAGCCCGCAAGCAGAAGGCCAGGGAGAACGCCGGCACGGTCGCTGGCGGCGTCGGTGTTTCGAGCGCGGGCAAGCGATATGCGGATCTGGCAAGCAAGCCCAACCCCCCGACCATACCGCAGGCTAATGCCTCTACGCCTATTGGTGGTGGAACTGGCTGGGCTACGGTTGGAGCAGGCGGTAAGGTTAAGGCTCCGCCCGGACCTGTCCCCCAGCCCCGCGCTGCTAGTGTCAGCGCCCCAAAACCCGCGGCCAAGCCGGTCGCGAAGCCTGTGGTTGCCCCGGCTGCCCCGAAGACGGATGGAGCTACTGCTGCCATGGAGGAGTTCAAGAAATGGCTGCACAGGGAGCTATCCCGCGGCATCACTGGTGTCTCTAACAGTAAGTTTTGGAAGAGCTATCCTAGTGGCCACCTTGCTAACTTTTCCCAGTCGACGATTTTGCCTCGACGCTCCTACTACTACCCCTAGACACGGAGATGATCTCGGATGCTGTCTACGCCAACTCGACCACCATGAATGGACAGCACTTTGCCGAGGAGTTTATCAGGCGCAAGAAGCTCGCTGACAAGGGCATCGCCGAGAAGCAGCCCGGTAGCGACGGGAAGATTGCCCAGAGCGGTGGGTGGAACGAGGTGGCGAAGAAGGGCGGCCACGGTGGAACTGCTGCGGCTGCCGGCGCGAAGGAGGAGGCTGCCGTTGGGTTCCGGGTTGTCCCCGGTCGCAAGAAGGGCAAGAAATAAGCTGTTGGTACTTCACCTGCGCGTGCGCGATGGAGGTCGACGTCGTGGACATTGCGGCCAAATGGAGATGTTGTTCGTACGGGAGGACTAGCGTAGCGAATCGACGATGGAAAGCGTGTACATGAGTGTCTACAGATGTGCCATGCAGGAGTAGACTTGTCCCGATGTCAAGATGAAAACGCATTCCACAATTCGTTTCAACGGGCGGTATAACTTCCGGTGTGCTCGGTGAGCACTCGGTGACCCGGTGAAGGCGGGGTATTGATTAGTCATCAGCGTATCCTGTTACCCCTCCAAAAATTGTTCGCGTTCGCAGACTTCGTGGGGTAGAAGAGACAACACTTTGCGCCAGGCGAGATCAACCCACCATTAGAGAGGCTTTGTCCTCTTAAACGCCGTATTACATTTCATATTTCCCAGCTACCCTTATTTATCTAGGAAGATCCACCCATCGACGCGGGGGCTGGGAGGATATTTCGCCCTGTGAGCGGGGCTTGAGACGAACATGGCAGGCGAGACCAAGGACAGCGTCGCGCGGATGATAGGCGATGGGGACTACTTAGGCGTGCTGAGGTCGGAAGCCGGAAAGTCCGCGATTGATGTGTTCGTGTCATCCTTCGAGAGTACTGAAGACGCCGCGAAGGCGGTAACTGGCACGGGGGCGGACGAGGCGCTCCTTATCTCGCTGGCGTCGCTGAACGCCTTCCTCCAGATCAACGTCACCGGCCCTGTCCTCGAGGACGTTCCAGCTTTTTCCTCCGACCTGGAGAAACTACGAAAGGAGTGTCTGGCGCGTCTAGTGGTCGACGGCGTGCCACCATACCAGTACATCCCCTACCTCGAACTTTTCTACCTCGCGCGGCGCCTCATCCTCAACTCCCCCTCTAAGCCCGGGCGGATAGAGGGCACTGGCCTCAGCCTCGCATGGCTAAAACTCCGCATCCACGTGTGGCACTACAAGCTCCTCACGCAACCTCACCTTGGCCCGGGTTCCACCTTCGCGAAAAGCTCGCAGTGGAGCGACGTCCCGTCCCTCATCTCCCTTGTCCGCCATAGCATGGAAGAGGTACGTAGAGAAGTCCTACTCGACACGGAGGTCTGGGCGGAGGGCGAGTCGGGTTGGTCGAGGGAGGAGAGGGTGCAGTGTGCGCTTGAGCTGGTGAATTGCGAGATTATGTTGGGGAGGGATGACAAGGCTAGGGAGGTCCTCAAGGAGGTGGTGGAGATGAGCGGGTTTGAGCATGTGCTTACGGGCGCGCTGGGGAAGAGGACGAAGTTCCAGGAGCAGAGCAGGAGCCAGCTTGTTGTGCTAGCGAGGAGCGCTGAGGAGGCGGCGGAGGGCGGAGCGCAGCCTGAAGCGTTACCTCTAAATGACGAGGTTCTCCTCGAGAAGACTGCCTTTGACGATGTGAAGGGCAATGGCATGAATAACGCATCCATCCCCGCGGCACTCAAGGACCTCACCCCCGACGCCCAACCACAACTGAATCCCCTCGACCAGATCATTCTCCTTACCGAGGCGACCCTCAAAGATGCCTTCTCACCTCTCGACGTCCTCAACTCCGAGGAGGTCCTCCCCTATGCCCAGCGCGTCCTCTCCGACAAGTCGACGAACTGGCAGGTCTACACGCAAGCCCTCATCGTCCGCTCCCGCGTCGAGGTCCACCGGAGCCGCACCGTTGAGCGCGGCGTCCTCCAGCTACAAGCCGTGGTCGACCAGATCCTAGTCGACACCACCCCGACAGACTCCTCCGAGAACGTTCCCTCCATCGCCGTCACTCCAGCTGACAGCAAGCCCACCTCGTTCCTCCCCGCGCCAAAGGCCAACGAGTCCGCGCCCGCAGGGGAGCGCCTGCGATACGTGAACGCGCTAGCCGCCCCGCCTAGGTGGCACCTGGAGTCGGAGCTTGCCTACGGCTGGGCGGGCGTGGGATCCCTGGTCTCTGCGTTGGAAATCTTCAAGCGGCTGCGCCTGTGGGCGGAAGTCGCTCTCTGCCTCGCGAGCGCCACGGCCTCGGACGGCACCGAGCGGACCGGAGGCGAGGAGAAAGCCCGGGGCGTCATCCGCTGGCGCCTCTTCCATCGCACTGGGACAGAGCCCTCATCCCCGCCCATCGACGCAGACGACGAGTCCATCGAGGACGTTACGCGCTTAAGCGGAAACGACTGGATGGGTCCCGAACGGACGCCGCCGCCCGATGCCGCGCGACTATGGTGCGTCCTCGGCGATATAGAGGATGACCCCTCTCACTACGAGCGCGCCTGGACCCTCTCCCACGCGCGCTTCTCGCGCGCCCAGCGCAGCCTTGGCGAGCACTACATCCAGGCCAATAATTTCCCGGCCGCGCGCGACGCCTACAAGAAGGCCGTACACGTCAACCGCCTCAGCCCGGAGATGTGGACCCGCCTCGGCGACATCCACCTGCGGCTCGCGGAGTTCGAGCCGGCTGCGGAGGCCTTCAGCCGCGCAATTGGTGCGGCCAGCGATGTCGTCGGCGGCGAGGACGCGCGCACTTGGAGCAACCTGGGTAGCGCGCTGTATAGCATGTACCTCGACAAGGTGGAGGCCCTGGCGGGAGACTCGGCCGCCGTGGACGGGGAGGAAGGGAGGGCGGGCGAGGAGGAGGTCCAGAACCCCGCGAAAATCCTGGCGCAGAGCCTGAATGCCTACAAAAAGGGCGCGAACCTCGCGAGGGAGAACTGGCAGATCTGGGACAACGTGCTCACCCTCGCCAGCCGGATGACACCGCCCTCGCTGCTCGACATGGTCATCGCGACGCAGAACATCCTCCGCATACGGAACTCCGAAGAGGCTCTAGACCCATCTGTCCTCTCCGTTCTGCTGCGCGAGGGTCTTCTTATGAAGGAGAAGGAGGGGGCTGTACCGGGTCAGGTATATGAGCCCAAGCGGGGAACCATGGAGAGGATGGTGGTCTTGTTGTTCGAGGATATTGTTGTGCCCATGATTACATCGCGCCCTGAGCTGTGGGAGCTTGTCTCCAGGGAGAGGCTATGGAGGCATGACTATGCTGGCGGGATCGATGCGTCAGAGCGCGCGTGGCGGGCGGCGGTGGCTGCGCTGGGTGATGAGGAGTCGGGGTATAAGGACCTAGTAAAGCGGACAGATGAGCTGGTCTCCGCGTTGGAAAACTACGGGTCGGATATTGAGTCTATCGGGGAGAAGTGGAGGGGTAAGGCGCGGAGCGCGGTTCGAAGCGCTCTGGGGAAGGGGAAGGGCAAGTGGGAGGGCAGCGAGGAGTGGAGGGCTTTAGAATCTCTGATGGAGGGCTTGAAGAACGCTTCATAACGGTTTAACATACGACATACATATCCCCTTCCTCTTTAGATCCTCACCAAGGCATGAACAAAGGCGTCCAAAATACACTGTTTCTAAACACGAACTACTAGAATTCCAAACTCCAAATTTACCGGCTCGTATCTGCCTTCCTGCTATACCTCGCCGCCCCCAACGCCCTCTCTTTCTGTCGTCCCCCAAACTGCGTTCGCAGCCTCGGTCGCCTCCTTCCCAACCCGGTGGACCCTGTCCCAGGCGTCCTCGTCTTCCGGCCACCTTTCCCACAGTGCATCCCCCATCTTGACGTCCTCGTCTCATCACTCTGCGCCTCTTCATCCTCATCACCACTCTCTGAAACTTCATCCTAACCACCTTCCGCCTCTTTATCCTCATCACTCTGCGCCTCGTCAGCCTAACCTTCGGCCGGGCCGAAGGGACCACCTTATCCGGACTCAAATGGGCTTTGCATCCCTCCGCGTTGATCCTCCTGATTCTCGGTGACGGCCTTTTCGCCGGGAAGAACCTCGGCATACCCGCTTCACCCTTACCGTCGCGATCTTCTTCCTTTGGGGGGAGCACAATCTCCTCATCCCTATTCGAGCTACTCTCCTGAGAGTCCGAGCCCGAGTCCAATCAGATTCCCATAGTATTTCCCTGGCCCCGAACACCTACTTAAAATCCGGGATAAAGATGAACTGCGCTTCTTTTAGATGTGTGGCAAGTCAAATCAGTCTTTGGCATGTGAGCCTAAGAACCTTGAGTTTCTTCAACTCGCAACCCTCCAACCCCACCTCCCCCCTCCTCTTCTGTAGCCTCTCGGCGAGTTCCTCCAACACTGGTTCTCAGTCGATTGGTTTCGGAACTCCTCCACGAATCCCTCATCAAAGAGAGTCCCAAGGCACCTTTAGCTCGGAGATCCACTCGTCTTCGCCCTCCGAGATATTTCCCACGTCGCCGAAGTAATCGCTCTCTGCGCTACAGGTGTTGGTCCGTAGTATAGGCACGATGCGGCTGTGGAATATGTGGAGCATCTCCTTGCGCTGATCGAGCACAGGCGGCATATCGCGGGACGTGGTATATGCCCCCTCATGGTTCTTTCTTAACTTAGTCACTGGGTGATTGCTGCATTATCCGTCTTCTCTCCCACTCCCGATGCAGGTCAAACAAGAAGATTCCTAGCCGAAGTTGTTTAGCTATAGTATACACGAACACACACGAACACACCGGCCTCCGAAGAAAGGTGGAAAGAGCAGCAAAAGTCGGAATTGCTCTAGCCGTCTATCACTGTGCAGCACTGTATGAAGTGGCTTCCCGGAATCCCTGAAGTCGCATAGTATCGTCCTAGCGGAACAGAGCTAAATTGTGGAAACGAGATGAGTTCTATCTATACAAGACCGGATACTTTACCGGACGCACTACCTTGGGCCCCAGTCCATAGGCGGCCAGTTAAACTGGTTCGACATGAACTGAAACGGGTCCGGCGCAGACACATTCGGATACCCCATTACACTCCCTCCCGCATACCCATCCTGCCCCTCCAAGCCATACATAAACGCATCGTCCCCAAGCCCCATCGGCATCGCCCCAAGCGAACTGTTAACCTCTGCACTTCCACTCTCCTTATCCCGCTCATCTCGGCCTCCCTCTGCCCCTAGAATCTCCGGCGTCATCTGCCTGATCCTAAGTATGAGCCTCGGCGTCACCACTTTCTCCCCCGGTTTCACGGCCGCCTCGCATGCTTCCCACGCCGACATGACAAGCCTACTAAACAGCTTAACGAGCGGCCCCGAGCGCGAGGCTGTGGGCGGGAACCTGACGTCGTAGTTCTCGCTCATGGCCTCCCACGCGCGCTCCGCCATCCTCCCCCTCGGCCGGCGTCTTAGATCATGTATAATATGAATAAACGCCGGAAAGGGGAAGTACGATCTCAGAAACCACCTGTGTCCCCTCGCATGCGCTGCAGTCATCATTTTAGTGTCGCACAGGACCATCTTTATGGTCAGGGACAACGTCGCGTCAAGCTGCGCATCGGTCGGCTGGCCGCTGCGGCCTGATATACTCGCGTAGTGTTCCAGAAGGTGGCATCGGGAGAGGTACGCCCTCGAGTGCCACATCGTCATAAAGTGCAGTGGGTTCTCTTCGTTGCATCCCGAAAGGTCCTCCGCCTCAACCCTCCTCTCAAGACCTGCGACGCTGCCTCCCTCCGGAAGCTCCCTCGCAGCGGGCTTCAGCGCCGGGTTCGTGAACTCCAGATGCGCCGAGGTGTGCCGTATAAAATCTGCCAGCTTGCTCCGGACGACAGTGAAGAAGGCGTCCGTGGGCTGGGTCTTGTTCGTTGGCAGCTCCTTCATTTCCGGGCGCAGGTCCGAATCGTTAACGTTCAGGGGCACGCGGCAGTCCCAAGTGGGCGCCAGCGAGGAGTCCTTGTAGTCGGCCATCTCGCCGCGCCGGGTGTCATAGAGCATGAGGGACCACCAGAGGCGCCGGCGCATCTCGGCCTCGAAGGGGGTGCATCGCGCTAGGGAGGACTCCCTGTGAATGCCCATGCACTGCGCTATGCGTATTGCCATGCCGAACACGGAGCAGAGGGACCGGGGATTCGAGTAGGGGTGGAGGGAGAGCTGGACTTCCTTGTGAGTAAAGGGGAAGCTTGAATACGAACTAAGAATTGAATTCCCTTACCAGATACAGGTAGAGCGCCGTCAAGCACTCGCGATCAGCAGATCGCAAAAACTCCGCATTCGCCAGAGCCTGCTGGCATCCAAACCGGTATTTTGCCAAAAGGTCATCCTGCGATGCCCCAAACGTCACGCGACATTCCTCATCTTCGAGGCTAGTCACCGACACGCAGTAAATGCCGAACATGAGCGCCTCTAGGGCCGGCCCGATATTCATCACATTGCTGGCGGCCTCGATGATTCGGACCTGGAGGCTGGGCGTGTGGGTGACCTTGAGCAGAGGGTTGACGTTGTCGAGGTATACCTGCCAAAGCCTGAAGATGTCGACTGCCTCGGGGTGGAAGGTGGAGAGGTCGACAGTGTGGGCCTGGAACCCGAAGAGGACGCTCTCGTCGCTGCGGGTCATGCCCCACGCCTTATTGACTGTGTTTTCAAGTGTATAAGAGAGGGGGGATTCCTCGTCGCTGTTGGGTGCCTAGATACGGCGAAGGGGAATTAGTGGGTGAACGCTTCGTCCTTGGTGGTTGCCATACCTCTTGCGCCATGGCCTGCCACAAACTCCTAAACCGTGTTAGTAAGGTGATGTCCAAGAGAATTATTTAGTGAATCAACACAGCGATTGGAAAGGGAAAAGAAAAAAAGAGAAAAAGGCGGTTGTGTCCATGAATGACGTGGGACAAACAGCTCACCTAGTCTCGTAGGCGCTCTCGGACTTAACAGAGGCCGAAGCAGACGACCCATCACCTCCTACCTGCCGCATCTCATCCCCAGCATCATCGCCCTCTGCCTGCCTCAACCGCTCCCCCAGCGCCGACTCCCTATGAAGCGGCTCAAACTCAATATTGTTCCTCCGCAGCAACTCCTCATGTCTCCGCAGTCTATCTAGTAGCTCCCTCTCAGGAAACCTCCTCTTCCGCTGCAGGGTTGGCGTCGCGGGGACGCATCGCATGTTGTGCTTCACGCAGTTGGAGCAGGGGAACCTCCGCTCACACTTGACCTTGCGCTGCTGGCAGGGCACGCAGGCAAGGACCCGCTGTGGGCCCCTGCCCTTTGGAGGGTGTAACGCCCCGGGGGAGGTGCCGGGGCCTGAATTGGGCGGTGTAGTTGACATGCTTCGGGGGTCTGAAGATTGCGTGGGTAGAGGAGAGGAGAGTAAGAGGGCGGCTAGTTCGGGCGGTTGTCGTTCGGTGTCGGGGGCGCTGGTGGCTCTCGCGGGCGTTGGAAAAGTCCGCATTGTCCCCGCTTTTCCACCTGCTTCCTCCACTCACGGCCGCACATTTCGACTTCGGGTCATAGGGAGCCCCGATCTTCGGCGGGCGACTTCCGGGGAATTAGTACCGGGCTCTGCCAAAGCTCGACGGCTAACACGACAGCACAATGAATTAGCGCTTTCCAAATTTGGAACACATCCTCCGTGATATCATGGGCGATGGGGGCTTTTAAAAGGGCATGAAGGCCCCGAGAATTTCATTGCTTCCCATGTTAGTCCATAGCCCACAAAGACCTGTATCAACAACCATCAAGATGAGCAAGACCTACGATGTGGTAATCGCCGGCGCCGGCCCCGTCGGCCTCTTCCTAGCTTGCGAGCTCGCTCTGGCCGGGTCTTCCGTCCTCATCCTCGAGCGCGATCCTAACGCCGAGTCACCGTTTAAATCCCTACCTCTAGGCCTGCGCGGTCTGCACACGCCGGCAATGGAGGCCCTCTACCGCCGCGGCCTAATGGACAAGGCCACGGCCCCTACCAACTGGATTCCCCCCAAAGGGGAGTCTGGGTTCAAATTCGGCGGCCACTTCGCCGGGGCCCTGATAAACGCCAACAAACTCGAGCTCGAGCGCTGGAAGTATCGCCTGCAAGGCCCGAGCCTGGCCCCCGGCCCGACAAACATCGCCCTCATAGAGAAGGTGCTCTCGGAGAGGGCAGAAAGCCTGGGAGCCACCATACTGAGGGGTTATGAAATTGAAGGGATCACCTCACAGAATGACGACAGCGTCACGGTGCAGGCTGGTGGTCAGGGCTTCCGGGGCAGGTGGCTCGTGGGCTGCGACGGCGGACACAGCGCCGTCCGCAAGGCAGCCGGCTTCGACTTCGTGGGAACAGAGCCCTCCTTCACCGGCTTCGCCGTCAACTGCGACTTTGACAACCCAGAGAAGTTGAACAAGGGTTTCCACGTAACCGATAAGGGACTCTACATCGTGACCGCGGACGCCTTGCACCTCGCAGACTTTGAGGACACCGCCTTCGACCGCACCCAGGAAATAACCCTGGAACACATCCAGGACGTCTTCCTCCGCATAAGCGGCATCACCGACGCCAAGCCCACAAGGATCCACCTCGCCACCACCTACACCGACCGTGCTATGCAAGCGACGACCTACCGGAGGGGCCGTGTTCTCCTCGCCGGAGATGCAGCACATATCCATGGGCCACTAGGCGCGCAGGGAATGAACGCCGGCATAGGCGACGCCATGAACTTAGGCTGGAAGCTGGCGGCAACCGTCTGGCAGGAGACCGCTGCTCCGGACAAACCCCTTGATCTCTCACTGCTCGACACATACGAGCACGAGCGCCACGCCGTCGGCGCCCAGGTGCTCGAGTGGACACGCTCACAGGCCGCGGTCCTTCAACCGGATTCCCATGGTGCGGCGCTACGTTCGCTTATCCGGGATATAGTGGACACGGCGGACGGAGCGAATCTATTCATGGATCGCATATGGGGCCTGTCGCTAAGATATCCCCCCCAAGATAAAAGTGCCCACCCAGCAGTTGGGCGCAGCGCCCCTGATGTGGAACTAGAAGATGGCTCGAGGTTGGGGCCAAAACTCGAGTCCGGCCGGGGGCTGTTCATTGATTTCCAGAACGACGCGACGTTGAGAGGGGGCATCGGCCTGGACAGGTATAAGGGTCGAGTTGACTATCTCGGAATGTCGGCAAAGAACCAGTGCGGTCTGCGCGCCCTGTTAATTCGGCCTGATGGTGTTGTCGCTTGGGCCGTAGACGATGGCGTCGAGCTCGACGTTGAAGCGGTGGAGGTTGCTCTGAAGCAGTGGTTCAAGTACTAAGTCTTCAGGCATGGAAGTCGAAGACGCTTTATTTATTTACCTATGTAATTTATACCTCTACTCAATTATAGATGGATAATATATACGAAGTTTCACTCGAGCTGAGCTCGCTTTCTGCCTTCTTAATCGGTACCCGTCAAAGCCAACATGCCCCAGATGTACACTACACAGAGACAGGTTTAGTATGAAACAGAGATCAGGCAGCCTTGCCAAAGAGAGCAGAGAAGGTTGATGCCGGTATTGCCACCACCATATATGACTACAGGAGTCCCGGGTGGCAACGCACCTTCGAGGTGTACTTGAAGTACGAGATACTCGTAGGGCAGGCTCGAGTACAGACAGAAACACAACCCCAACACAGCCATCCCTGTTATTTTACCGGGATGCCGGCTTCTGGGCCCGCAAAGATTGAGCGTTCCCTAATTTCTTTCCTCTGATATAGTTAACCATAAAATGGGGTCCCGACGCAACATGAAGTCGCATTATCCCTGTCAATTTGAATGCAACTTGGAAACCCTAGCCACAAGTTACCTCTGCCAAAGCCTAAGACACTGACTTCAACAAGCTTCAAACCCAGTTCAAGCTCCAGCAACGCTGCTTCTGCAACTGAGGCTCTAAGATGATACTCCTCAACTAGTGGAATTTTATCTTGGTTGCTAGATAGTGGAGGAAATATGGGCACTACTTTGACACTGACGTGGCGGACGTTCCCATGAATAAGCCACCAGACAAAGGCCTGCTTAACGTGGTAGGTGGTTAGCGACGAGGAGTTCACGGGCAGCATCTGTCGTCTACCCTTGTGTGTGCAAAACTTGGAAGCTTTGATAAATGTTGGAGCATGGGAAAACACAACCAGAAGTAACGCTTGCGGGAAAAGGCCTCCTCTTTCCTGCTCTCACAGCTTCTATTCCCTTTGTCACACAACTTCACATACAAGAGAATACAGATATTCAACAGCACTATTATTGTGTCGACCACTGCCTCTGGGCCAAACAATGAGCAGCCCTAGCGAGCAACCCGGCGCCGAAAGTGCGTCGAGAACCGTCGCGGAGCCAACGTGCCCTCTCAGCGACAGGCCCCGCACCGAAAGCGCGTCCTCGGATGGAGCGACCACAAACGAAGGAAGCCGCGGCACCCGCACTCCCCTTCCGTTCTGGAAAATAATACGCGCTAACGGCTCTATATACTACCTTCCTTGCGTCCAAGGCGAGCACCGGCCCGTCCCGGCGGACCCCACCGACAAGTGCTGCGACGACTCTCAGGGCAAGCAGGCGGGTCCGACCTCCGGCTCCGCCACCAGATCCCCGCGACGCTGGACGGCTCCGATTACCGACGGCTCCTCAGCGAGACGCCGCTGCACTAGGTGTGGGGGTGCGCTCCCCCTCGCCGACTTTGTGCGATCGCACTCCAAGTTCGGCACGGTTAAGGGGGACTAGAAGACCTGTAACCATTGTACGCGGGGGCGTCGCAAGGAGGAGATGAGTGATGCCGAGTTCGCGAGGGTTTACCAGGGACGCACTTCCGAGTGAATATATGGGGAACTTGTTTCGTAGGTGTGCGTTGACGTCCATTTCAGTCCCTCGGCTCCTGTTATTCTCTCGAACTGCAGTATAGACGAGCTTTGGTTATATCTCGGCATTTGAGGGCCAAAGAAAGAAATCGGGAAAACGGCGTTTTTGGGCGGATAAAAAAGAACAGGAGAGACTGGGATATACCGAGTCCTCAACTCAGGGTGAAGAAGTCATTGGCATCAGTACCTCATTTTAATGAGAAGCGACAGCGGTTCTGCGCGTATCTCGCGTCTTACTCAGAAATTCGCACAGAATCCCTGTATTCGTCCCCTTGAGCATCTGCCATGGTCCACGGCGCCTGTTTGATTGTTGGATTTCGTGTATGTGCCTGTTCCTGGGGCGCATCCATGTAATACTTTAGGAGCTCTTTTTCAGGAAAAAAGTGGAGCAAGGGCCAACCCATTCAGTGTCCGATAGCTCGGGTCGCCCACATAAAGGCTCAGCCCTTCTCCTGCCCAAGTAATGCAATTGGATCCACGTGGAATTGAAGGGTTGGTAGAAGAGTGAGATTGCTGACCACCTTGGGATCCTGCAGATACTTCATTTGGAGGCCATTCAATGATAAGTGCGTTGTCCAAAAGTGCAAGAAAACAACACACCGCCCCATAGAGCTGCCCGAGCCTTCCCCTTAACCTTAAAAATAACCTTGTCAGTGCGTATGTCACTAGCCTTATCGGGTTGGCACAATTTCAGGTGCTTCCAGGACAGGCGACGATCACCGGATCTTCAAAGGACGCTCGTGCGCAGCCCAACAGAGCGTGGCGGAGACTTGCTTTTGATTGATCGTCGGACGACCAGCCTCGCGATGGCTGGTCGCATGTAAGCTGACTTCTGGGCATCCAAGCATGGCAGCCCTGGGAGGCGCTTGTAATTATTCGCCGTCGATAATGGAGTCTTGAACTGCGAGTATAAGTCCTCCGCAAGCCGTCGCCTTCGCGTTGCGAGAGTTTTCCCGAGCGCACTCTTCGACATGGTTATCTCTGTGTCGAATTGGCTGCAATGCTTTCCATCGTGGCTCAACGCGGCCTCTTCGCGGCGCTATGCTTTCTCTTAGTGGCAATTCCCGTCGCCCAGGGAAAGCCGTTGTCAAGCCGCGGACCCGAGCAGCCTCGGAAGTTCGAGCTCACGCTAACGTGGGAGAGGCACGCACCCGATGGCTTCGAGAGAGATATGGTTCTCGTTAACGGGAAGTTCCCGGGCCCGCTGCTGGAGATGAACCAAGGCGACGACGTCGAGGTCCTTGTCCATAACAAGATGCCACACAACACGACCATCCACTTCCACGGTACGTAGAGCATTTTTTTTTCCACTCTCTTTCAACGGAGCCTTGTCCTTATAACCTTTGGAAGGTATCGAAATGCATAAAACTCCATGGTCGGATGGAGTGCCTGGCCTGACACAGCGCCAAATCCAACCGGACCGCAGCTTCACCTATCGATGGAAGGCAACCCAGTACGGCAGCTACTGGTACCACGCGCACCAAAGGGGCCAGACCGGAGACGGGCTGTACGGGCCCATAATAATCCATCCGAAGGATAGCGAAGAAAAGCCGTTCGGGTTCATCTCCAGCGACCCGGATACTGTCCTTGCGCTGGAGGAGGCGGAGGCCAATGTCAAGCCTCTGGTCCTGGGTGACTTCCGACACATTACGTCCGAGGAGGACTGGGACATAGCTGTGGCCTCCGGTATTGAGATACCTTGTTATGACTCGATTCTCTTCAACGGGAAGGGGAGAGTTCATTGCTGGTCGCAAGAGAAGAGGGATTCGCTACTCACTGATGACCGCAAAAACTTCCTGGCGCTAGGAAACGAGACATCAATGACAGAGAAGGGGTATGTAATATGCACCAAGGCCTCTGAAGAAGTTATTTTTTTAACTAACAGAAATATAGGTGCCTGTCTGCTTCGGTGCTCAGCGCTGGCCTGGGTACTGGCTTACCCACGAACCTCTCGACCATACCCCCGGAAATCTTCGACGTCTGCACGCCAACAGACGCACCCCAAGAGGTCATCGAGGTCCAGGCGTCGCCCTCGTCGGCGGAGAGCTGGATAGCTCTAGACGTCATTGGGACAATGGGCCTGCTAACCGGGAGCTTCTCCATCGATGAGCACCCCATGTGGGTCTACGCCGTGGACGGCGGCTACATCGAGCCGCAGCTCGTCGAAGTGCTCACCTTAACTCTTGGCGACCGCTATTCGATTATGGTGAAGCTTGAAAAGCCAGGAGACTACACAATTCGATTCGCATCGCTCGACACCGCGCAGATGCTCGCCGGCTACGCCACGCTATCCTACGGTGACTATGGCCAAAACCAGGCCGAGCAGTCTACACCATACATCAACGACGTGGGGCAGAACACGACGGCCTCAGTCCGCTTCTTCGACCAGGTCTCAATGCGCCCCTTCCCGCCGGACTTCGTCTCCCCGACGGCCGACCAGACCTTTAAGCTGGGCATGCGCGTAGCGGGCGCTGCTTACCTCTGGGCCTTGAATAGCTCCATCTACTCGGCCCATCTCGACAACCAGGAACCGCTGCTCTTCAGACCCCCGCTGGACGAGGCACACGACAACGTGACCATAAGCACCCTGAACAATACATGGGTCGACCTTGTGTTTATCGCCGAGTCGTGGCCGATGCCGCCGCATCCGATCCACAAGCACGGCAGCAAAATGTGGCTGATCGGACAAGGCGAGGGAGACTTTAACTACTCTAGCGTAGCAGATGCGGCGGCGGCGATGCCTGATGCTTTCAATTTTGTTAATCCGCCTAGGAGAGACGCATGGGCTACTCAGCTGGCCTCGACGGGACCGAATTGGATGGCAGTCAGGTACCATGTAACGGATCCTGGGGCGTGGTTTTTGCATTGCCATATCCAGACACATATGCTGGGAGGCATGAGCATGGCGATCCAGGATGGAGTGGACGCATGGCCCACGGTACCAGACGAATACCTGAATTACCGTTAATGTTGGCCTGACGGGATTACTTGCTCGAGGCCATAGGCAGATAGGAGAACTGTCACTCTCGTACACCAATAATAGAACTTTAATATAGTATTAATCCCATGCTTGTATTGCCATTTGATGACCGTTGTTTTCAAATACTAGGCAATGGGACGCGTTAAGACGCAAAGTTAGATGAGCAAGTTATCTATGTACGCGTATTATAGCCCCTCATCGGCAAGTGCCTCAAAGAGCTCTTCCACCTGTTCATCTGGTAATATCACCCCGCTCTAAGAGTAGTCGCACCCCCTTGCATGTCCTCACATGCTCTCGGAACTCCCGCTCCGATCTCAGCCTGCTCGCATCGACAAGAATGGTATCCCACTCCTCCGCAATCACATCTTCCGGCAGCTCATCCCGGCGCATCTGGCCAATCCGAAAACGACACCCTCCGCACAAGCGTCCATGCTCCGCTACGGTCCCGGTCACAAAGGGGAACGGCGTGAACGACATTCCATAATAAGCGTCTTCTATCGGAACGCCCCTAGTCAGTACCCTCGTGTGGTCGTCATAATGTCCCAGCGGCGCGTTAACAAACGCCCGGTAGAGATTCAAGAGCCTAGGGCTTATACCCTGAGGGCGCTGGAGCTGGGGTAACCACAGCTCGACCACTGCCTCCTCAGACCCGTGTATCTCGATTGCGAGTCTCTTCGCATCCTTTACAGAGACCAGCTTGTAGGCGGCCCGGTATGAACCCTTTCCTACAGGACCATAGCGGCCAGGTATGGTACGCATCCGAGGGATCTTCTTCGCCTGCGCCGGTGTCAGGCCGAAGCAAGCCTTCGCGACCTCCGGCGTCGTCACGCGCAGGCCGCAATTCCCCTCCAGACAAACGAGGCAGGCCCGCCGGCAGGCCGGCAGGAACAGGAAGCTCCCGAACGCGGTACAAGAGGTGCATCGATCGGACCGGAGGGTTCGGTGGATCAGGCCGGCCGAGTGGCGCCCAATGAGCCGGGTCTCGCTAAGCGCGGTGAGGACGTCTGGCGCGTGTGCCATCATGTCTTTGTACGCGGGGAAGCTCTCGACGGCGGCCTTGGCGGCAAGACTGACGCGGGAGAACCGTGAGAGAGAACGGAAATCGAGGAAGTAGGAAGTGTGTAGTAGAAGTTCTGGAGGAAGGACATCAAGTTTCCCGAGTGACGTGGAAGAAGGCGCGCGGCTTATAGTGGACGGCCGAGCCGGAGGCAAGTCCGAGATCATTTCGCCTAGTCGCGTTTCTCTAGCGGCATCAAGTTTCTCGAGGAGCTCCTCTGCAAAGGGTTCTTGCGCCATACTTCTGGTGAAGGACGCCGTGTGATAAGCCGTTATGTTTAGGGAAGTAACCACGTCTGCGGATATCTGGCGTAGGTATTCCCAATCGAGCTTGCGGTGGTCGCGATGGAGACTTCAAGTATTCGGCAAGAGGTTTCTCCGTATTATTATTGGGGAGGTTGGCGTCGTTGTTTGCTGCCTGTTCGTTCTCCAGGGTCAATGAAGGGGCAAGCCGCGTTCGGGTATCACGTGCAGATCTTCACAATATGATATTTTTGGACGAGAGCAATATCGCCTGTTAAACCTCTGAGTCTTCCCTGCCTTCGCTTTATCGTGATCCGGCATCGCCTCCGTTTTCACGTGGGGAGATCAAGCACTTTTAATGCCGAGAAGCCTTATGGTACCGTGGGAGTTTCTCATATGCTCTGCTGTGGCCCTATAGGGGGAGAGCGGGGAGATTGATCGTATATAATAGTATTGTAGGACCCAGATCGGTGCTACATTGTAACTTACGAAGAAAACATGTCCTTATCCTAAAAGATTGCCACAGAGTAAGAGTGACTAGCAAGCCCTCAGGACTGTGAGTGAGAGGGGAAATGTGATCATGACCCATTTTACTGTTCGTTTGGGTAAATCTTGTGGGTGACGCCATGTCGCGACGTATGTTGACACCGACAACGAACGTTGAGATTCGCCGCCCTTCATTTACCCAGTGCAGGTGTTCGTGCACTACTCGTTCGATCCCTCCTCTCGCCCCGTAATGCTGAGATCCAAGGAAACGCGGGCCACGCCGTCATATAAAGCCAGATCCCCACACATTTCACGACTTTCATGACTCGCTATGCCGGCGGCAGCTATATCAAGCTTCGGCCGGCCCACGGGTCCCTGGCGATGGTGAAGACGTTCAGGTAGCCACACTGCACCCTTTCGCTTGTAGAACTGCGTGTCCTGTTACAGTTAGATCGTTAGTCATCCCATCACGCCGCAGTCGCCCGCAGTCCCGAGGTTCGGCTTAAGCAACGTCGCCGGCCCCGCAATCGGACCCGGCAAGCACCAGAGCGGATTCTAACGAAGACGGTGCAGAAAGAGACGACATGTTGTTAACGTATTACCAATTTAGAGGCTTTCAGGCCAAGTTAGGGAGAGCACCAAGATAGTTAAGCGTCCTCTGACTCAGATTCTTGCGGAATGTTCGTGGTGGTAAATCCGATTGTAACCGTGGGATTTTCTGGTGGGGCCCCAGGAAAAAAGACCCACATATTTTACAGGTCCTTCCCAGCACTGCACGGCGTCATAGATACAATCGCCGACCGCGGGGCAATTTTTGTCCCCTCCATCCGAAGAAGTCCCAACCACAGGTGACTCAACTTTTTCCCATCTTCGACAGCCGCGACCCTGTCCACCGGCATACCCGCGATTCTGTATTTATTGACAACAATTTCTTGCTATCTATTGCCTCTCGTGTTAGGCATTCACCTTTTTCTGTGCTACCCCGTCGTTTCTCCAGACTCAGATTGCGAACACCCCGCACCACGCCGCAAAGATGCCGATGTAGGTAGCCCCCGAGATAGTCCGCGAATCTTCCCTCCATTCCAGCTTCTCGAGTAGAGCCAGTGCTAACCGCAGCCAACCAACTTAGGCTCAAAGACCCCTCGAAGAAATACACGCCCTTCAAGCCTCTCAACCTTCCCGACCGCCAATGGCCCAACAAGACTATCGAGAAGGCGCCGCGGTGGCTCTCGAGCTGCCTCCGCGATGGAAACCAGTCCCTGCCTCACCCGATGGTGTGACTCCCTATGCCGAAATACCCTCTGCCGATACCCGTGCTGCTGGCATTCCCCAAGTCCACGGATCCGATTGAACTGACATAGTTTGCGAAACAAATAGAACGGTGAGGAAAAGTGGCGCTACTTCGAAATGCTGTGCAAGCTCGGTTACAAGGAGATCGAGGTGTCCTTCCCCTCTGCTTCACAAACCGACTTCGACTTCACCCGCCGCCTCGTCGAGAACCCCAGTGCCGTCCCCGACGACGTCTTCCTGCAGGTCCTCTCCCCCTGCCGCGAGGATCTCATCAGGCGCACCGTCGAGTCCGTAAAGGGCGCCAAAAACGCCATCATCCACATCTACCTCGCTACGAGCGAATGCTTCCGCCGCATTGTCTTTAACTTCTCCGAGGAGCAGACCCTCGAGCTCGCTGTCCGCTGCACCAAGCTCGTCCGTTCCCTGACCAAGGACGACCCGTCCCAGCAGGGTACGAACTGGCAGTTCGAGTTCAGCCCGGAGACGTTCTCCGACACGTCGCCCGAGTTCGCTCTCAAGGTGTGCGAGGCGGTTAAAGAGGCGTGGGAGCCCTCGGCCGAGGTGCCCATCATCTTCAACCTGCCCGCCACCGTCGAGATGACCACGCCCAACGTCTACGCCGACCAGATCGAGTACTTCTGCAGGAATATCTCGAACCGTGAGACCGTCTGTGTGTCTCTTCATCCACACAACGATCGTTCGTGCGCGGTAGCAGCGGCGGAACTGGCGCAGATGGCTGGCGCCGATCGTGTGGTAAGGCACTCAGAACCGCCCCCACTCAACTTCATTACCAACTAACGTTAAATCCAAGGAGGGCTGCTTGTTTGGCCAGGGGGAACGTTGTGGCAATGTGGATCTCGTCACTCTGGCTCTGAATCTGTATACCCAGGTATGGATTCTATTCTCCTCATATCGTAGCTGTAGTAGCTAACAAGCACCTTAGGGCATAAGTCCGGGCATAGACTTCTCCGACCTAAACAGCGTCATTGAAATGGTCGAGCAGTCCACCAAGATGGCTGTCCCCGAGCGCGCCCCCTATGGCGGCTCCCTCGTCGTGTGCGCTCTGAGTGGAAGCCACCAAGACGCGATTAAGAAGGTTCGAAGCACATACGTGGTTATAGCAGTTGTTGAACCGGGAAACTGACGTACACTTCATTTACAGGGCTTCCAACGTCGCCAGGCTGAGGGGAAGGGCTACGAGGACCACTGGCAGGTCCCCTACCTGCCCCTGGATCCGGAGGACATCGGCCGCACCTACGAGGCCATCATCCGCATCAACTCCCAGAGCGGCAAGGGTGGCGCTGCCTGGATCATCCTGCGCAAGCTGCAGCTTGACCTCCCGCGCGGCCTGCAGGTTGCTTTCTCCAACGTGGTGCAGACGCGCGCCAATGAGCTCAGCCGCGAACTGCTGCCTGAGGAGCTGGTCGAGCTCTTCGAGAAGACGTACCTGAAGGAGAGCCCGCGGTTCAACCTTGTTGACTACAGCATCTCACCAGACCGCTCGCAGAGCCCCGCGCCGCCTGAGCCTGGAAAGACGCAGGATACGAAGGACTTTAAGCGCGTGTTTGAGGGTGTGATCGCCGTTGATGGGAAGGAGCATAAGCTGCGTGGTCGCGGTAATGGGCCCATTTCGAGTCTGGTGAACGCGCTGAAGGATATTGGGGTGGACCTGGACGTCAACGACTACAAGGAGCACGCCATCGGTGAGGGCCGCCACGTCAA
Organism: Microascus cirrosus; assembly: GCA_030271035.1. Lineage (NCBI taxonomy): Eukaryota > Fungi > Ascomycota > Sordariomycetes > Microascales > Microascaceae > Microascus > Microascus cirrosus. Next base: position 95,314 of record JAMBUN010000305.1, on the reverse strand, counting down.
GGCCGCGACCTATATTGAGTGCTCCATCCCCAATACCAAGGAGACGGTCTGGGGCATCGGTATCCACCAGGATGTGGTGCAGAGCTCTCTGATCGCCCTTCTGAGTGCCGCCAGCAGTGTAAGTGTTCCTTCACAGGCACGCCTGGTAACAAAGCCGCCCGCTGACATTTGAAGGTTCATGAGGGCGCCATTAAGGCCGGGAACTCGTCAAACGTCGTCTCCAGCCTGGAGGCCAAGGCGAACGGAATGTAAATGAAGAAGTTGAATTTAGGAGGACTGCTGGGCGCATAAAAAGTAAAATGGATTGGCGTAGATTGCTTCAGGATGAGTTTTGTTGCATAAACGCATATTGCTGCATGTCTCGGATAGTAAAAAATCAAATCATAGAAGAAAAAACCCAAAGCGTATGGATCTTGTTTCTATTATTAGGTGTGTCGAGTCTGCGCTGCGGAAACACGAAGTAGCGGAAATCATAACAAAACCCCGCCGATAAAGCAAATCACGGCCCGTCATTCGACGACGAGGCTGATTTGGGTAGGTTATTCCTATGGCCCTGAACTGCGATCCTATCCAACCTTGCTGTGGTATTGTGGTAGTAGGTAGTGCGGGCTGGTGGTTATATATAGTCCGAGGTAGCAACCAATATGAACCGCCAGAGGCTTTTCAGCCGCTTCAGCCGCTACCCTGCGATTCTATTTGTCCGGCTAGATCCGCGCACTCGATAATGTTACCATGGATGGAATTGTTCCTAGCTGCGCCCTCAAGGTCCGCGTTTGGTAATGAAACCTTGAAACTGCACCCCCGAGGCTGCGCCCTCAGCACCCGTCATGTATTGTATATTCCATAGGTGGTGATGGCTTCATGTGGGTTGATTTGAGACCGGTAGAATCAGGGGGATTGTGAGGATCAGGATCAGGATTGATGGTAAGGCAAAGTTGGCGGCCTGCGGGATCCGGGACAGTTCGCTTCCGGGGAGCCCAATAAGGACGCCACGAACTTGCAAAAACATCTCGTGATGCTGATCATGGACCGTCAATAAATGGAGATCATCGCTCTCGCCTTGAAGTCGAGTTCTCAACAGAAAGAGAACAACCATTCGCCAATAGGCCCATTATCCCCTAGCCCAACAACCATGCTCTCCCGCCTCTTCCTTCTCCCAGTGGCCTTGACCCTGGCGAGCCCCGCCCTCTCTCGCAGGGGGGATTCCGACATCACTGAGCTCCTCGTCCGGTACCACCATGAGTCCGGTTCCAACCAAACCGAAGTCTTCCTCAGCACCCCCAACAAGGAAGATGTCTACGCCCACGCCTGCGGCAGCACCCTTGAAGTATCGGGCATGACCGTGACCTTGAACCTCAACAGCAAGGGCTCCGGTACCGTATCCGTTGACGAAAAGACGTACAAGGCTGTCGGAAACCGTGAGTTCTCTGGCGGCGCCTCCTGCACCAAGCTGTACGATGACAGCGGCATAGTCGTCGAGTGCCTTGTCCCCTGGCCCGCGGGATCCGAGGACCTCTCGGTAGTGAATGAGGTCGAGGAGTGCTTCTCTGAAAAATCGGCCATCCGCCGGCGCAGCCTGCCTCGGGTGTTTAGCCCGCCCCTCTCCCCCCGCTCAGAGATCGAGAAGCGTCAGGGAGGCTATAGTGGAACCGGTGGCTCATGCACATGGTCCTACCTCGACCACGTAAGTAAACTGAACAACACCTTGTACCGTCTCCCGCCCCGCCATTAACAACGCACCTCGCGCTCCCCAGAACGAACTCGTAGGCAACGGTGACCCCCACCAGGACCAGCTTCACAAGCAGGTCGGCCCCAGCATCACCTGCGCCCAGCGAGGCACCTGCAGTGTGGCCGCCGGCGAGGCGAAGACCATCGAGATCTCGGCTGAGATCGGCGGCGAGGGCGGCTGGATATCTGGCGGTTTTAGCGTCAGTGAGACGAAGACCTCGTCGACGGAGCGCGGCTGCGAGGGGGAGGCGGGCGACACCGTCTGCCTGTGGACGGGGACGTGGCACACGGCCTACACCGTAGTGACGAAGACGGTGGGCACCTGCAACTCTTTCCGGGACGAGTCGACCTCGGAGCCTTTCGTTATTCGGTCGCCGAATGAAGGGATGGATACGAACTGGTATTGTGTGCTTAACACCTGCCGTGGCGCCGGCCACCAGTGGTGGGAACTTGGTCGGGCTGGTGGTCCTTAGATGCGATATGGATCGGCCACAGCATCCGTTGGAACGGGGATGGAAAGGTGATATGACTGCAGAGAGGATGTCAAAGAGGGGGTATCAGACTATGGCCTTCGTCTAGAGCCTAGTTAGCATTACTCTTTAGCATTCAAGCAAGCACTTAAAATATCAATACAACACAGTTTCACATGTCTAAAAGCCGAACGAATGTCTGTCCCTCTCTAATCCCTTCCTTTGTTGGAGACCACCGTTTCTATCTGCTGCAGCCATAGTGGATAAATCACAGAGCTGCTATTAGTCCTCTAACCTAGAAATCCCGTACCAATGACAAGAAATGGCTAGCAGGTGAATCCCCTATATTCGCCTGCAAGCTAGAGCTGAATAGGTCTATTAGACGTTTAATTGACTAATTTCCCCAAAGCTGTTGTTCTGCATAGTTGGAATTGCAGTGAGCTTCGCCTCATAACGGCTCTCGCATGAGTCGAAGGCGACTGAACTGGATGACGGGCCAAAGGAATACGACTGACGTCGGCCCAACCTCAACGGAACTAGCAAGCCCGAGCCCCGACCAGAACGTCACAAAGAACGAAACAAATGACGACTGGCTCCCAACATCTCCTTCCCCGCGTGCTCAGCCTATCTCAGGGTCGCAACCTTATTTCCGGATCCCTCTCCCGTTGTGGGGCCTACGTTGCAGCGCAAACAGCACAGTGACTCAATTGGAGCGCATGCCTCTCAAACAGGCGAGTGATCGACATAACACCTGAACGAGAAGCAGAATCCTCGCCCGCGCTGCTGATTTATCCCGCGAATCCCCCGCCTGGCTTTCGCTTAAATAGTTGGAAAGGCCCAGAGGCTTGGCGCTGGGCGCCTCCACGGGGCGGGTAATACCGAGCTACCCCGGATGCGGAGCTCCCTGCTAAACAAAGACATGAGCTCCACAGCCATCGGGTCAAGACATACCGAGGCGGCTATAAAGTGGGAAATGAGCTCGTCGTTATTGCACTCCCGTCACCGACCCCCTCTCTCGCGCTGTTTTGGCAAATAGTGGGCTTGCCTGCCGAAATGACGGTGAATATCCTGAGAACGCTGGCCTTCGCGGCCGCTGTAAGCGCCAAGTGGATCGTCCCCGGCGCGCGATGGCTTGACACGGACGGCAACATCTTCAACGCCCATGCGGGTGGCCTCTGCGTTGACCAAGAGACTGGGCGGTTCTACTGGTTCGGCGAGTACAAGACTGAGGGTCAGGAGGAAGGCGGCGGCGTCTCCGTCTACAGCTCCGATGACCTCGCTACCTGGACGTCACACGGCCTCGCCCTGGGTGTGTCTTGACCCCTAATCTTTGGTGTGGACGGGATTTACTGATATTACTCTCAGAGCCGGTCGAGGGCCACGAGTACATCTCCCCCGAGAGCGTCATCCAGCGCCCCAAGGTCCTCTACAGCGAGGAGACGGGCCAGTACCACGTATGATCCACATCTTCCATCTTATCCCCGCAAAATGCGGCCTTGGTACTGACAAGTGATTAGATGTGGTGGCACGCCGACGACAGCGAATACAGCCTCCTCCTCCAGGGCCTCGCAACCTCAGACAACATCGCCGGTCCCTACGAGTTCCAGTACGCTCACTCCCCGCTAGGGAACTGGTCTCAGGACTTTGGCGCCTTCACCGATTACAAGTCGGGCCATTCCTACGCTCTCTACTCAAACGGCGATGACGTCGAGGGCCGGGATGTGTACATTAGCAAGTTCAACGATAACCTCACCGACGTTGAGGAGGTCACCTTCCGGTTCCACAAGTACGACTTTGAGGCACCCACGATCATCCAGACCGAGCAGAGTTACTGGGCCTTGATGAGCCACAAGACGGGCTATCGTCCCAACAGTAAGCCCCTCAGGAACATTCTGTAGGTGGGAACTGCAGACTTACAGAGCTAGATGTCGTCGCCATGCGAGCGGATAACCTCGAAGGCCCTTGGTCCCAGCCTTTTTTTGTTGCGCCCGCCTACACCCGTACTTTCAGCACGCAATCCGGCTTTTCGTGGAGGATCGACGGCACGGAGCAGACGACATATCTCTACATGGCCGACCAGGTACATCCGGCTTCAAATTCCTGAACTAATAGGTGGAAGCTAATTCTTCGTAGTGGGACCTGCTCACCCTCTGGGAGAGCCGCAACGTCTGGCTCCCCATCGAGATCAACGAGGAGGACCGTAGCCTCCAGGTAGTGTGGCACGATGTATATGACCTCAATGTGTATGCGAGACCCTTTCTTTCACAAATGTGAAAGGCACTAATTACCCTGCAGGGAAACCGGCGTATGGACCCCCATTGAGGGCGAGACTTACGTGGCCAAGGACGCAGAACTCGCGGGTGATGCCTTCCTCCAAGAGGCTGTAAGTACGACCCCCAGATGCCTGAAAGCGACAGTAGCTTACCAGTTCTGCCACAAAGACCTTCGGTAGCGACCATGTCATTGCCACCGGTATCTACGGCAACGACAGCACCATCACCTTTACCGTCAACGGGCAGGGCCAAGACCAATGGGTCTCATTCTATCACCAGAGTGAGCGCGCTCATCTTTGATTCACTCCTTAGATATATCCTAACGTGAACCCATAGACATCGACGATATGGGCTTCGGCGACCAGCCCATGGGCCAACCCGACCGCATCAACGGCACCTGGCAGATCCGTCGTATTAGCAGCGTCGTGGTCAACGGCGATACTGACAACGTGCACACCCTTTACCAAAAGGATACGCACAAGGGTATTATCCTGTCCACGCCCCTCCTGCTGCCGCTCAAGGAGGGCGAGAACACAATTACCATTGGCGGTCTTGACAATGGGTCCGACTACAAGGGCGCGGACCTCGACCGCATCGTCGTCTACCCGCCAGAGGGAGATGGAGAGGAGGGTGAGGATGGTGAGGATGACGGGAATGGAGAAGACGGAGATGCAGGATATGAAGAGGGTGAAAATGAGGAGGGGCAGGAAGGGGAGGACGCAGGGGATGTTGAATAGGTTCATATAGGAGTGTAGACTTAGGTCAAACGAATAGCGATCTTCAGTTTTTCCAAAGTCGAGGCCTCCTGTCACTTGCTCGCGTCTACATCATGGCCCAAATTTTCAAAGTGCCCTCGCTGCGCCTTCTCGATAATAACCGCTTTTATCTCTTGGTTCAGATCCTGTTACCTCGCGCAGGAAGCTTTTACAGAGGCCGTTGACGAAGGTATACAGGAAGACGCCAGAGACAACATCGCCATGCATAAAATTAAGTGCCGGCTCACGGCGAATGGGATTAAATCGGCTCCAGATTTCAAGAAGAGGATAAAGCCTATGATGAGGAAGCATGGAACTTTTCTGTGGGCGTCATCAAGTACGTTATGAAAATGTGGGTGCGTTCGTAGAGAAGCAAAGAGGCAGGCAGTGCCGTGGCGATGGACCGGCCGCTCTTCCGTTGGTCATCGGAACCCGATATATCAACAGGAGGCGTTAGGAATGGGTAATCTAGGCTATTACATGCGGTCGTAGTCAAAGGGTGGGGTAATAAAGCACTCGAATCCTAGATTCGCTCCTGCGTAAACCCAAGTTTCTGGTTGGCTAGCTTCCGCATGGCCTTCTGCCCCGACGTGATCCCCTCCTCACTTTCATCAAACGGCTCCAGCCCCATAGCCCTCAACCCTTCCAGCGAAAGGATATTCTCCCTCTTTGCCCCATTATCCACATGTTCCCTCTCCAGCTCCCCGTGCTCATACTTCTCAAAGTCCCTGGGGATATCCACCTCGAGGAACGCCCGTCGTATCTCAAGCAGGTTTTCGAGGTTGTAGGGGCACAGCGGGATGCACGCGTTGTAGCTCACCGACGAGTCCCGCGTGCCCGGGTGGAACTTGTCCACCTCGTGCACGATGTCGCAGTGCCAGAAGACGTAGTCTCCGGGCTTCACGGGTGGAATCCCCACCATGCTCTTCTCGCCCATACGCAGGTGCGGATGCAGCTTGTCGGTGGGGAAGAACTGTAGATCCCCCGGGGAGGCGCCCGGGAAGAGCGGCGTAGCGTCGTCAAACTTCTCGTCTAGGATGAAGAAGGGGCGGAGGAGCTGGTACGCTGTCGAGAGCTTGAGCTCGGGGATGAGGCGGAGGGTGCCCTCGCCGGTATTGGTGTGCGAGAGGCTAATCCATCCTTGTAGCGAGCGGAAGGCAGAACAGGACACTGGAAAGAATGTCGTTAGTTCCGGGCTTGTCCTCCGATCTGTGTTTCTGCTGGATACCTACTACCGCTGGCATAGAGGTCGGTTTTTGCGTCAGAGCGATGGTCTGCGTTCCACGGGTCGTACTCCTCCCACTTGCCCTCGAAGATCTTCTGGTAGCAAGCGCGGTATTCCGGGTCCTCCCAGCGCTCCATGGCGCCACTGTCCTGGTGGGCGTTGAGGGTGAATTCCTCGTCTGTTCTGCACCTTAGCCTCGGGTCGATGTCGGTCGAGTGGAAAAGGCACAGAACATGAAGAAAAGGAGGGAAGTAATTAGTGGATACATACCACGCGATGGATGACGGATTCGGAACCTATCCGCGTACGCTACCTGGCTGGCCATGTCAAAGAGGCCGTCATCGCGGCTAAGATGCCACAGCTGGCTGACAGAATGCATGGCCTTCAGCACCTTTGGATGACTCCGAATCTGCACCTGCGGCTTCGTCCAGAAGAGGCTGAAGCTCTGGGGATCGTGCTTTGGGAAGCCCGCGACCTTGGGGTGGTTTTGGGTGTACTTCTTCAGCTCCTGCTCCCATCTGGTCGCTTCTTCCTCCGGCACGACACCACGGATGACAACGCATCCCGTCCGGCGAACCTCCTCCTCGAGGCCTTCCGGGAGGTGGCCGTTGTTGGCCTCGATGCTGGCAAAGTCGATGTCGGGAATCGCTTTCGGCCCGGCCTTGGCAATGCGCTCAGCCTCGACCTCTAGCGCCTTGACTAGGCGGGCGTAAGACTCTATAACCCGCGTCCTGTCCTCCGGTTTGACGATGGACTGCTTCAGTTTGGAGAATCTTTCCTCAAGGAGAGGACAGCTGTGGTAAAGCGGGTTAGAGTATATACACACGAAGGCTCCGCTGATAAGAGAATTGACATACGGGTAGTGGGTCTGTTCGACTTTCAGCTTCTGTTCGGGACTCATGATTGTACGTTATCTTTTGGCGAATCAAAATACAGATATGATCTTGAGAGGGCGGAAAATAAAATTCACCTTATCTTTTCTGTATGAGAGACTACGTGATCTGGACGTAAACGGCCCGATGGTGATGCTTGGGGTCCATTTATACTGCTCGCCTGTGCTTGAATTGCTCCCATAGTTGCCCGCGGGGCGATGGTAACTCCGCAATAAGTCCTGTGTGGACCAAGCACCTCGCAGAATCCTATCTGGCGACACGGCCCCACAGATTTGCTACGTAAAGGGACTGATTATTAACCCTGCGGACGGATACTAGTCAGGCCAGAAGGCAGACACATTCGGTCCGCACGCCTCGGCCGAGAGTGATATAAGCAGGCTCGGAGTTATACACGGCTAGTAGAGCAGACTCACAAAGTCGTAGAACTCCATATTAGGCGGTTTTCCTACATAAAACGCACTTCCATGCCCAGTTTGCGACTATTGCTCTTCTCCACCCCCACTGTGCTCCGTAAACCGTTCTAGCAACAAGTTGAGCCTGAGCAGCGGGAGCGCTGCGAACTCGAACCTATCGGCCAGCCGGCAAAGCTGCAGCTGGAACCCGTCCAAGGCGTCCCTCCTCGCCTGATAGACAAGATTATCGGTGCTAGACAAAAGTGCCGTGATGATGAAGCTGCCTATTACTGCAATGTTTGACTTGCAGTCTACGGAACGTGCGGCACGGGTAAGTGATAAGGCCTTTTTCTCTTCAAGTTCCAGAGAGCGTATTGTGCACTTACAGCTTAGCCAGAGGCCTTCGAGAGTTTCTTGGGCGAGTAGGTCTTCAAAGATGTCGGAGAGGTCCTGGAGGAGAACCGTTTCCTTCTCGATGTCGTAGTACGATGTGCCCCCGACACACGCAAAGAGTGCGCGCTGAATCGAGACAGCAATTCCATAGTAGGCAAAGACAAAAGCGTAGTCTAATTTGCAGCAACAGGGCCAAGTTAGCACCGTCGCAAATTCTGTCGCTGCCACAAGCGGACTTACCATTAATGACCCGACTTGGGCGGAGCAGTACGGACCCCTGTTGTGAGAGGCAGTCTCGTAACGACGCCTGACATATGCTAGCCCGCGAAAGGGCCTCTTCCGCTGACATTACGCATGACTTGCGATTGATGGTGTAGAAATTATCAAGAACCATCGATAATACGGTTGTGAGCCTTGTGAGCATAACGAAAGACCTGACGGATTGTGTTATGGAGTTCTCCGCTGCGGCCCCTATGGCAAAGTCATCGATCGTAAGGGGAGCAACGCTGAATTGCCTGTCGTCAATATGGCTTGGCCTCCCGAGCCAATGTGCTAACCTTGAGTACTGTCAATATCCGAAGCGCTGGTCAGGGTTGCCCATTCTCTTGTTCTCACCATTTGTCGTGCATATATACAGCCCACCAGAGTATCCGCCTCGTACGGCGCTCGGATAGGCAGGTGTTCCACCCCGTGGGGTCCACATGCAACCCTGTGTCCTGCGCCAGAGACACGAGCTAAAATCAGGGTCAATGAGAATTTCCTACTTCTGGCTTTAAATGTTCGGTAATTCCTTCCACAACCGCTGTACTTACTTGCCCAGTCAGCGCCCAGAAGCCGGGATGATTGGGCTCCCGCACTATCTTGGGCGGGATCTGCATGTAGAGTAGCATCGCCTGCACCGTCCTCAGAGTCGGAGTCCTCGCCTCAAGAGTGACGGCGTTGAAAATGAAGTCGTACAGCGGCTGTCTAGAAACAGGTGCTAAGTTCCTCAACGCCGGTGAGTGCTGCCAGAAGCATATTGCCGCACTGTACACTGCTGCCACCAATGATGCAGGGATAGCACCTGCAGAGATCGAGGATTCAAGAGAGCCACGATCCTCTAATATGGGCAGGCTCGGATGCACGTATGAATAGTAGAGGCTAAGGAGGTGGTGTTTGTGCGCACCGGCCATTGAGTTCACTTTGTCTAGATCATATATCTCTGGACTGGCATCCAGCAGGGTGTTCGGATAAGACTAAAAGAGTGTAAGTCGGACCCATCATGACTTACAAGGTAAGGCCGCTAATACCGTGAAATAAGCGGGAGCTGCATCGTCGGCAAAGGCCTTGCATACCCTCCAGTTCGAACTCCCGAAGGTACTACTACTGTCAAACGGCAGGTGCCTGAGCAGGTACACATCCTGGTCACTGCTGCTACCAACATACAGCGATGTGCGACTAGGTACCAGCGTACTTCGGCATGGCGCCGGAGTCTCCGCGGCAGCCGCACCATGGCAGTCGTCCACAAAATGGACCCCACTCTCCCCAGGTGACGATCCACTTGCTATTTCCCCGCCCCTGGCTCCTGATTCTGGGTGGCCAGCTCCCTGGGATCTTCGTTGTGTCCGGGGTAGTGCGGAGCGGCCTTTCTTAATTGGGGCGGCGGATTCGAAGGTGCAGGTCGCGCCTCTGTGACGGCATAACACGCAATCCTTCTGGCCGGCGTGCACAAAGCACCCTACGCGGCGGCGTCGGCATCCATCGCACCTGTTGCAGTGGACCAGTGGCTAGTTAGAGCTCCGAAGGAGAAGGCGAGGTTGTGAAGAAGTGGCCGACGTTACACTCACGGGCGTTGCTTCTTAGACCGATACGGTCGGGGGCCAAGACTCGCAGCATCCTGAGTACCGGCGTCCTGGCTCTCAACCATCTCTCCCGCGGATAATGGACTCGGGGACGTTGGAGACATTCGGACTAAAGAGCCATCCATTCAAAGCTAACAGCTAGGTGATAAGCGAAGAGAGCACCGAGAGACCAGGACAGGGAGGGATCCAGACAAGAAGCCCGCGGGGCGTCTTAAATGGTTTCCTGTACTTGTTTCTCACCGGACCTGCGCTGCTAATTACCGGGCTCCAAATTGCGGAGCCCACGGCACCCCAATTGCTGATCCTGGAAGGTACGGTCAAAAACGCTGATACAGCAATTGAATCGCAGAGGCCTCTATTGGCCGGTGAGGAAGAAACCCCGCAGCGAAAAAGTTGCCCGCGGGGCGACATTCCTTGCCCGTTGCCCAAGCTGCCCCACCCCCAGATAAGTTTGGCCCCACCTAGGCCTAGGGAAGCGACGCTTGGCCCCGATAGCCCGTGAGCCGGAACCGGGAGGGGAAAGGCGAGATACACAGACCGCTGGACCGGGGGAGGGACTCTACTCGGCCAATATGACCCGTTGATGATAGCGGTATCTCTCTGGAAGAAACCAGGCTTCTCTGGATTCCGTTAAAAGCAGGGCGTTCCCGTTCAACTAACGCTCCACCATCTCGACAGAGTACATAGTAGTGGAAGAGAGAACTAGCAACGATGGCCTTCGAGAAACCCGGCTTCGCGCGACAGCTGACGCCGCGTCTGCTCCGCATATACCTCCTTGCATCGGTTGGTTCACCAGGGATGGCCCCAGGGACGGGGGAAAAGAGATAAGCCACTAACACTTATTGACTGGGCAGATTGGTGCGATGGTATGGATCCCTTACGGTTCCGGCGAGCGGAGGGAAAAGAGACAAAGGACCTGAATATTGAATCCATGCTGACCAAAGCTGCTGTTATTTAGAACTTCGGATACGACAACAACTGGTGGTCCGGCGTCATCAATTCTCAGGCGTTCAACGACCACTACGGCCGCGAGTCTGCCCCTGGCGAGCCGCGGACACTGCCCTCGGACTGGCTCTCTATCGCCAGCGGGACTCCGATAGCAGGCTGGATTGTGGGGTGCTTTATCGCCAGCTACCTGACAACCTCTCTAGGCCGCAAGAAGACCATTATCATCGTCTGCGTCGTCGCTCTCATCGGCATGATCATGCAGTGTTCTATCCAGAGCTACTGGGGCATCATGGCTGGGAGACTTGTCAATGCGTTATCTATGGGTAGGCCTATATCAACCCTAGTGCCTCCAAGGTTCATCATTTACCCGCAGGAAAAGAAATATGCGATGCGCTATGGCGCAGCGAGCTAACAAAGTTGGATCTTTTAGGTATTGAGGCGAATTGCGTACCTATGTACATGGCAGAGCTCGCGCCGGCATCTATCCGTGGTGGTCTGGTTAACTTCTACCAGACCTGGTTATATATTGGCGGTGTCCTCGCGACAGCCACAGTGTACGCCTCCACTACTCATTTAGTTGGGCAGTGGACTTACATGACGCGTACGTCACCATCTATATCTATGAATCCTGCGGTATTAACACATGCCTGTACAGCAATCGTCGTCCAAATCGGCCCACCATGCCTACTGCTTGCCGCCGTCTGGTTCATTCCCGAATCCCCGCGCTGGCTCCTCCGCGTCGGCCGCCGCGACGACGCCCTCAAAGCACTCTCTTACACGCGCAAGGGGCTCTCAACGCCAGAGGAAACGGAGATAGAACTTGGCCTAATTGAGCAGGCCATGCTCCACGAGGAGGAGAACCACCGCGCAACAGGCTACGCCTCGTGCTTCAAGGGCTCCAACCTCCACCGCACGCTCATCGCCATCGGCGTGCAGTGCCTTCAACAGGCCCAGGGCAACACCTTCCTCACGACGTACCTCGTCATCTTCCTGAAGCAAGTCGGCGTGGATGACCCCCAGCTCATCGCTACCGCGAGCTTTTGCTGCAGTCTGGCGGGTTGTATCATCGCGTTTTACCTGTCTGATAAGATTGGACGGCGTCCCATGTTCCTTGGTGGCTCATTCTTTATGGCGGCGCTGATGTGGACAGTTAGCGGGCTGGCGAGTTGGACGCCAGGGGGCATATCCGGCGCATCTGCCCAGGGGTGCATCGCGGCCATGCTACTCTATGTGAGTTTAAGTCAGACTATACCGAAAGAGACCTGTGCAAACGACTAACATCCTTCTCAGCAAGCTTTCGCCGCCGCTTCTTGGGGCTCGGTGATGTGGACAGTAACCGGTACGTTTTTAACAGCATATGAGCACCTCACTCATTTCTACCATGACAGCTATTTGGGCGAAGTTACTAACACTATATTCTCTGTATAGCTGAGGTAGCCACAACCCAGCTCCGTGAACGCACCATCGCCATTGCCACCATGTCGAGCTTCGCCACCAGCATCTTGATCACCTATGTGAACCCCTTCATGCAGAACGAGCCCGGAAACCTCGGCCCGCGCGTCGGCATTATCTACGGGAGCATCTCCATCCTTGCCATACTCTTCGTCTTCCTCGTGGTTCCCGAGCTGAAGGGCCGAAGTCTCGAAGAACTCGACGAGCTCTTCCACTCGCGCGTCAAGCCGTGGCGATCCACCAGCTTTGTCGCAAGGGGTATCGGCGCGCAGATCACCACTATCGGGGATGGCAAGACGGACAGTACTCATACTAAGAGGGTGGATGAAGAGGATGCGGTGGTCGAGCAGGAGGTCGTTGACAGCAGAGACCGGAAAGACACTGTATGAGATAATATTGGAGGAAACCAAAAAGATACCCCTGACCACGCTAGGGATATCCGTGGTAGTTGTAGATATGATAATATGTAGTTGGATCTGTGAATGCTCTCTCTTGCCACCTTGAAGACAGAGATGCGAATCTTCAAGTAAATGAAATTCTAGTGGTCGAAGGTTAAGGAAGCTGGGAGCAATTTCTGGCAAGTGGACCGGTAGATCGATCAGAGCGTCGTTCAGTGATAGCACGATACCGTGACGATTCCGTATGCTATTAGTCTAGCAGTAAGAGGCTCTCCACGAAGCCATACTACTATCGGGCTCTGAATCGGGAAGTTACTTAGAGACGCCGTGAAAATCTGCAGTGGGGTCCGGAGAGCTACATGATAGTCGGCTTGCCATCTTCGTGGCCTCTTCTCTTACCTTGCTCCGGCGATCATCCGCCCCCTTTATCTCGGCCCAATCCTTCTTGACCTGGGTCATGTCCTCCTACAGGCCTTGACCGCGCTACTGAGTATCCGCCTCTTACTCGCGGTAAGTGCAAGTGCAACAAATAGTATGCAACTCTGGTGCAGGGACGGAATCGGCGGCGGCAACATGGAAACCGTCGCCCCGCGGCCAAGTATGTGGGGAATTCATTGAAGCCCCACAACACCAGGTGAAGCGGGGGGATGTCCGCAAGACCAAGCCTATTTAGACATGCGCGCTCTCGGCAACGTAACTACTCTTTATAGAGTCTCTCATTTTCCGCCCCTCAAATACTCATATATACTGTATCATATTCAAGGTCGTCGGACCGAGAGTCTCTCGCTATGGGCCCGCCATACAAGATCCTAGACTGGGAAGCCGCCGTGGCGGAGAAACGCCAGAGCCTCCGAGATTCCATTCCAAAAACCCATCTTCTCTCCCCAGAGCTCTCTTCGAAAGCCAAAGCAGGTAAGCTCCTGCCATCGGATGATGCTGTGCTCTCCAGTGGCATTCTATCTGCGCTGGACTTAGAAATTACAAACATCGACGATGCTGCCGTGATAGTGGACCGCATAGCCTCTAGGAAATATACCGCTATGCAAGTGACACAAGCGTTCTGCAAGCGCGCCAATATAGCACAGCAGACGACAAATTGCGTCACAGAGATTCTCTACAATCAGGCGCTTGAGAGAGCGAAATGGCTGGACAGGTACATGGAGAGAGAGGGGAAGACCGTGGGAATGTTACATGGCCTACCGGTTTCCATGAAGGTAGCTCCTCTCCTTTCGTCCTCTAGCCAGTGTTCCAGATGTTCTGAAGTGTCAAATGGCTTTCATCGAATCTAATACCTCACTAGGATTGCTTCAACATCAAGGGAGCTCCTACGACAGCAGGCCTCGCCTCTTGGATCCCCAACTTGGCTTCTGACGATAGTTCCGTAGCCAAGGCACTGCTATCTGCCGGTGCGGTACCTTACGTCAAGACAAATACCTCGCAGGCCCTTTTAATGGTCGAGAGCATCAACAACGTCTTTGGGGCGACCAAGAACCCGTACAATCTCTCTCTCTCGGCTGGAGGCTCAAGCGGTGGTGAGGCCAGTCTTGTAGCTGCGCGGGGCAGTGTTCTCGGCACGGGGACTGACGGTGGAGGAAGCATTCGGTTCCCTGCTGAATTTTGCGGGCTCTGTAAGTCCAGGCTCCATTCCGAGTCTAAAGAGCTGGCGGAACCTATAATGTGAGAGAGATCTACGGCTGACAAGTTAATTAAGGGGGCCTGAAATGCTCCAAAGGGCGCATCCCCTCCGCGGGCATCATGGCGCCCAGCGACGGCAACGAATCAGTAAATATGGGTGTTGGCCCAATGGCTCGGACTGTAACGTCTCTGGAGCTGTGGCTCAAAGCTCAACTGCACGGTAAGCCGTGGAACTTTGACATGAGCTGCATCCCTATGCCTTGGGATAGCACGCAGGCAGAACCGCCGAGCGCGAAATTGACCATCGGTGTGATACGGGATGACGGCGTTGTCCACCCGACACCCCCTGTTTCCGTAAGTTGTACCACTAGGTGGCAAGTAGACCTGAAATCAATCTCACAAATCCAGCGAGCCGTGGCCGAGATGGTGTCCCTCCTACGTAATGCTGGGCATTCAGTAATCGACCTCCCGGAATTCGAAATCATGAATCTTCATCGACGCGCAATATCTTGCACTATGAAATCCAACGTCCAGTCCGGAGGATACTCCGTCATGGAGCACGTCAACGCCTCCGGCGAACCCCTTGTTCCGCGCACAGCGACAGGATTTCCGGCCTCCTTCCTCACGACTCCCGAGGTCTTCGCGAATCACCTTGTCCGAGCGGAAATCGCCGAAGAGTATAATACCCTGTGGACGCGCTTCAGCCTCGATGCCATTCTTGTCCCCGCCGTTGCTCACCCTGCCCCGCCACATGGAAAGTACGTGTCTAACTCCTACGCTGCGGTGTATAACATGTTGGACTACGCAACGGGGAGTGTACCAGTTACCAAGGTTAATCTGGAGAAGGATATCGCGCCGAGGGAGTGGTATGAAAGGAAAGCGTACCCCCGGATCGAGGCGGAGAGATTCCCCTACGATTGGGGCGATGAGGAGATGAAGCAGTTGTACACGGGTCCAGAAGTCTATAGGGATTCGCCTGTGGGGGTGCAGATTGTCTGTCGGAGGCTGAGGGAAGAAAAGTTGGTAGGTATTTTGAAAGAACTGGAGTCTCTACTTAGTCAATCCACGAAGTAGACAAGCTAAAAATGAGGTTAATTACACTCTTAACTAGTGCTGCACTTACTTCAGAGTACGCGTAGTTTCAGGCAATTTTCTATCTATAAATCTGTATCTTTGAAAGCTTGCGAACTATCCCCTACAGGCCAAGAACTGAACAGTAGTTAATACTCATACGCACTAGGGTTAAAGATCAGAGGACGGCGCTCTATTTATTGACGTTGCGCTTTTGAATACTATTTTGTACAAACAATAAGCGAGTCCACAGAAAGTCCAACACAAATCGGGACCATGGCGGTTCCGAAAGATCATAATCGTCAGTTCTCGGCCTTCTGACTCAAAATTCGAAAATTTGCTGTGCCTGAACTCTCCTAATCAGTATAATTATGACCCTTACCGAGAATGAATACAAGATGGCGCTCACCCAAGATTGTCTCAGCTTTAGCATCTACTGGCCCTCCTCCGCAGGCTGCTCCTCCGCAGGAGGCTCCTCGGGAGCGGGCTCTCCCTCGGCCGGGGCCTCAACCTCGCCCGCAACACACGCAACGTCGTTGAAGGTGTAGGGGCTAGTCTCGACCTCGTAGATGTTGCCGGCGATGGACTCCTCGTACAGAAGGCAGCTGCCCTCGCCGAAGGCGAAGCTCCCGCAGCGCTCGTCGGCAAGACAGGTCGCTCCGCAGGCGAGGCGGTCCGCGAGGGCCTCGTCCTCCTGTACGAGGAAGGCGAAGATGTTGCCCGAGTCGAAGCCGACGACGTCACAGGTGGGGTCCTGGGCCGAGACGGCAGTGGCGAGGGCCGCCACAAGGCCGAGCGAGTAGAGCGAAGGCATGTTGATGTAATGGATGTGTTTTTGGGAGGTGTAAGTCGGTATGTTCCGGAGTGTGGGGGTGGATGTTTGGGAAGACGGAAGCTTTTCTCGGAGGGTCAAACACGGCAAGGCGAGCTTATATGTATTCTCCGAAAAGCTCTTTGAGTCTTCTACAGCCTTCGAAGACTGCCATTGAGGTCATTTAACTCATCTAACTTGCGTCTCCGCGTCGCCCCGGCAATGGTAACCCGCCCAATTCATCCATATGGGCCCTAGATAGTCGAAATTATCCCACATACGAGCTGACGTATTTAGCAGACCGCCGATCAGGAACAGGAAGCCGCCTAAGCGCCTAAAGAAAGCCTCCGGACGTTTCCTTTTTGATTCTGCCGGTACGCCCCTGCATATATCGCACTGGGCGATCGACACTCGATCGACCCTCCGGGCCGCCAGACTTAATATATGCCCCATTAATCCGATACCCGAACCGCCAGGAACAATTCCCTCCCAATTCACCGAGGCCTTGAATTTTCGCTCATACAGAGCGTCCGATTGACCTCGCAGTGGCGCCTGGTTGCACTGGTTGCACTCGACCATAGAATATCTTGATTAGATATGGCCCTGACGAATTGAGGGCGAGGATAGAAATTGGACAGGTGGGTAAATTATTCCGATTGGCAGAATCAGCACATGTTCACGGGTTAAGAGCCAAGCGCTGCGATGGCGGCTAATCCGAATGAGGCGGCCCGAGGGCAGGTTTTGCCGTGGCCGCTGCAGGGATGGAGTCGGGACCAGGGCCTCCGGTTCGTGTGGAGTCGTGAGCTGGGGTGCCGGGAACCGGTTCCTGTGATTCCCGTGGAGTGTGGAGTGGCTGCCGTTGCCGCGCCCCGGGTGGGACAACCTGGGAGGTGCTGGCTTCGAGAAGACACCAGGTGGTGCCATTGGCCTCTATAGCGAGTGGACTCGGCTTTCCCCTCGCCTGTCGGTGTTATTGAGCCGATTGTGTTGCTATTCTTAGGCATATCGTACGGCATATGCTAGACACTGTAAATCGTCCAGTCATACTTGTCGTCACCGGCCCGTGGGTTTGAACGAGTGAGCCAGTTGAATAACGTGGGTTGGCGAGGCCCAGCGCGTGGTTCACCTTGTGGAGACTCTTGCACTTGGGTTGTACGGGCTGAGACCGGCCGCAGCGCATGGTATTGATAGTCGTCTTCGTCTCTCACTCGTAGGTCTCGCATGCACAGGACAACTGGTGTGAATAGACACTGATAGGCTTTATTTTGGCCGTCCGACTAGCCCGGAGGATGGTGCCGGCAGTGTTCGAACTTCGTGTATGCCTCGTCCAAAACCTATACCGGATCATCATATACGCTTCTATTTTTCATTCACGGGTAGCCAAGCGACATGCCGAGAAAACCCCTGACCTCTGGTTTGAGGAAGGCAATGTGACTTCTTCAGTATAAGCAGGGTGCTAGCGTCTTCTTGTGAAGCTGCACCGAAGCTTGTTGCTTTCGAGCACACGATCTATTTGGCACGGGGCTTTGCAGAGATCATTGTGAAGAATATTCTCATTTATTCTGAACCTGGTCAGCAGTAAAAATGCGCTAGCCAAACAGCATGCTTTCTCTAGGTTATGTCCTCGCCGAAAAGGAATAGCCTTCTCGCCCATGGCTAGTGCTTAATGGTGACCACAGCAACGCGAAGAACGGATACACGGCCAGGTGTCCATAAACTACGATGGAAACAAAAGAGCACGAGAGTGGTGTAACCTTCTCCCATCGTGCCTGTACGGAACGCGCCACATCACCCTATGGCCTACCCGACACTGCAGGTTCTCCTCCGACCAATCATAAACCCGTTGGTTGAAGATTTATACTAGAAAAACCGCCGAGTGGCGTTAATTTGTTAAGGTCGACAATTCTGTGGCAAACTGTGTTATAATAGGAGAAAGCCCTCTTCGTCGGCCCCGAGGAGACAGCCAAGGCCGATACCACCGCTTTTCGAGCATACGAGCTTCCACATGCCCATGTTACTGGCGTTGTGGTGAGCGGCTCATGTATACCGAATTGGTGATGTCTTGTCTATTATCCCTAGTCTCTAGCCTGACTCCGTCTATGAAAACAAACTAGCCCGCTCTATCCGATCTAGCTGTATCCGGCCCAGGTATATTATCACAACACAATACGCCGCCTAACAAGGAAATCAAAAAAAAAAAAAAAAAAAGAAATCTAGTAACCATGCCGGGACTCAGGCGCATTTTCCATCTCGTACTGCTCAGACCTGGACTCCGCTTCCGCCGGGGGTGGACCTCTGGAGATCTTCTTGTCCTCCTTCTTGCTCAGGAACGGGAAGAAGTAGTTGGGGTGGAATATCGTCAGGGAAGCGATGGAGATCAGGATCATGGCGCCGTCGAAGATGAGGAAGAGCGTCTCGTTCTGCATGAGATCATTTCCCCAGCCCATCTCCTGTTCGGGGATACTATCGCACGAATTATTAGCTTGAGTTGACATCCATCAGATTTCCACGGAGACGATTTGACGCATACCGGTAGATGCAACGAATAATAATGACGACGTACGCCACGCCGATAGCCCACAGGAAGATCTTGGTCTTCTTGTCGCTGGCGCCCACTGGCTTCTCGCCCGTGGCCGCGGGGCCCTCCCCATGCGACGTGTTCAGCCTCTCCCCCCTCTTCTTCAGGCCCCGCCTCCTGTTCCAGAGATAGTACAACATGAGGCTACCGCAGAAGATCATGTTCACCATCTGGAACACCACGCCCGCGATCAGCAGCCCCGAGCCTACGTCTAGCAGGTTGTCGTCCTGTTCCTCTCCGCCTGTGGCGGTGGCGGACACAGCGCCGCCTACGGCCTGGATGACAATGGAGAAGAAGTCGGTGCCGACAAAGACCCAGGGGTAGAGCACTGGCCTGATGAAGCTCCACTCGCTCCCGTACCACAGAACTAGGTGCTTAAAAGTGACAGATATGCTGGCCGCCACGAGGGTGGGACCCAGAATTAACATAACGAGCTGGATCACGAAGCCGTCGTATGTCCAGGGGTTCTGGCTCATGGCAATGCGCGCGCCGTAGCCCATCAGTTCGAAGATTGTGCCGATAGCGAGGTAGGCCGAGAAAGACCAGGCACGCGAGCGGAAACCGAGATATGTCTGGGCGACGAGGAGGATGCCATGGGCGGCGACGAAGAAGACGCAGGCACCGAGTGTGAAATAGTCACCGTAGACGGTGGCGGAGACGGGGCAGAGGGCAGAGACGTCGTCGCAGGTGTTGTAGCTCGGGGGCGGGATGTCCTGCAGGTCGATGCCGGGAGGGAGGTCGGAGAGATCGATGTCGGACATGGTGGGGGCGGCGGATAGAAGTATCAGTCGGTCGAAGGGCGGTAGTCAAGCGGGGATTCTATTACTCCCTCTGCTAGGCAGACGGGACGCACGGGATTTAACGAGGGTCGAACCGCCGGGGTATCTATGAACGAAAACTCAAGACTGCTTCCAAGGGGTATTTCACCAGTAAAAACCAAAACATGCCCGTCGTCGGCGCAAAACGAAAGACGACGTGAAAAACACCCGTTCCGGAGATGCGGGCAGGTGCCAGCGGGAGACGGTCATATTTTAATTTTCGGAAGTATCGGGGACCGGTCCAATTTTTGCCCCGGTGCGCGACGTTCGGGCGGCCGTCCACCCTCAGCCAAGGACGGGCCGCGCACCACTCTCCTTGGCGGACAGATCCTTCTGGAGAGGGGGGCGGAGCAACAGCAGCACTCACAACAAAGGCGGTGCCAGACGCGTGGGTCAAGATGACGTGAAAGTGGGCCAGGAATGGAAAGGAATTGGCCTTTGGAAGGAAAGAGTGGAGACCATTATGCGAGAAGGAACCGAGGTAGGTGGTGAGCCGCAATCAAAATCGGGTGTTAGTGGATGATCCTCGAAATAGGTGCGGATCGGGGTCTTGCTTGAGATTTCCGGAAATTTTTTGCGAGAATGATAAGCTGGAGGAGAGGTTTTATAGCTTCGTACTCGCGTTTTCTTGTGGGTCTGTCTGCGGAAGTCGTTAAATGTCTTTTCTTTTGGAAGTGGATACGACAATAAAACAAGCTTTTCTTCCTCTGCTACTATAGTTGGCATGAATCCATCGGCTTCCTCATGGGCATCCTGCCACAGTTCACTGCCTCTGTAGGGATCAAAAAGATGAACCAGAGCTGGACGCTATCTTGCAGCTCCATGCGTTCCACGTTGGAGCCACGGCGCTGCTAGCCATCAGTGACCGATCACTTGGCACCAAGAACCACGGCCGACCAATAGGGGGATACGAGAACAATCTTGTTCTAGGCAGTAGCGCCATGGGTTTGATCCTTCGTGTTTCATTGTGGAAATGAAACCGTTTCCGAACGTGCCGTCGACCGCGACGATTTCCCCACGCAGCACCAACAATATTGGCCTGGATATGCGCAGACCATCTCAAGAAGCCGTGAAATGGAGCGTTATTCAGGCATCTTATCTAGCTGGAAGGATTTCTCCTAGACGGCCTGGAAAGTATCCATCTGGTCGAATACTAGGCAAAGATGGCTGAGCGGCCAGTCGTGAAATACGAAGGGGCCTTGTATTCCTCTTTGGGGCCATTATTGAGAATAGGGGACCCGCAGAAGCGGGATATGTACGAGAGAGTTAACTGCACTTGAACCTAAGTTATGTGAATCCGCCTCTAAAGTGCGGATAGGGGCGAGCCCATCCTTCCTTGGCCACGTTCGTAAATAGGTGCTCCTGCCGCTCTACTAAAGGTGGACGTCCCGCAAACACCGCGCGACCTTTCTAAGAGACATGGATACAAGTCAACTCTCCGCCTGTCAAGTATTACGAGGTCCTGAATCCCTCGAGAGAAGTGTTTACTCTTTAAGCCTCCGCTTCTTAGCAGGCGACACATGACTTACATATGGTGACTATGTCCCTTCTATGGCCTCGTCGCTGTATAGCGTGGGTCTAAACCCGTCCACGACGACCTATGCACCATCCGAGTAAATGCCAAGGCTTGAAGATCTATACTCCGTAGACCATGGGGATCGTCCATACCTTTCCAATTCCCCGTATCCCTAAGCCATCCAAAGTGAAGACCATGTGCCATGGGTGTTACATCAAGAGGCTGTCAAGGTCGAAGTGCCTACTCCAGACATCGAAACGTACCTTGCGGCCCCCAGTCGTCCGAAGAACCGCCCTCCTCGTCTTCTTCAAATTCGATCCAGGAGGCACTTATAGGCGCGACGTATGCTCGAATCCTACCCATGTGGCCTAGATTCCACGACACTTGCTTGCACGACATGGTAGGGACTGTGGCGTTTTGTAACAACCTCGAGCTGTTCCGGATGCTAGTGGATCACATGCCTAACCCGCCGCACGCCATTTCCGAAACTAGACCAGTAAGAGAGGTTCTAAGGGGTCAGCACGCGCCGGCAACCGAGGCAATTGAAGCTCTCGAAACACTTGGTGGCCGCTCCGAAGACGACGTCTCTGGAGAACGAGGAGACTTGCGTATGGATGAGGGAGCCCAGAACGACATGAGAAAGAAGCAACGGAATCAGAAAGATCCCGCAGGCCCCTTCCTTTGGCTGACAGACGTTCTACGTCGTACTTTCTGTCTTGGTAGGACGATATAGTCGCTAAACCCCACTGTTCCTCGAAACAGATCATGACCCTCCAGAGGGCCTTCTTGACGACGACCAAAGTTCGATTATATTGCGAGCTCCACCGGTCGATCTAATACACTCAGGTGCTGGTAGACTCTGGCGTCAGCCAAAAGTGGCAGATGATATGGGAGGGATGCGTCTGCATTCAGCTACCGTGAGCAGAGGCTCCCCTGACATGGTCAAGTACCTACTGGACCGCTGAGGAGGTGTCAATGGCATGGACAAAGAAGGCTGAGCCTGCTGACCCTCGCGTGCCAAAACGCAACTTCGCAGCTGTAGATACTTTCTTCCTGCACAGGCTCTCCAGGAGTTATTTGGCGCCCGAGACGCCAACCGCAGCACTGGTCCTGACTACTGTTACCGGGACCTAGAGGTTCGTTGATACATTGTTTCGAAATATATTAAACCCTAATATTCGGGGCCCAACGGCCCAACAGCTCTGTGGATGTCGACAACAGAACCGACCTGTGTCGCCTTTTGCTCGATAGCAAGACAGACCTTCACTCGCCGTAGAGTCGGGCAGCGGCCCCCCTAATCGGGACATGGAGGGGATCTAGAATATAGACACATAGCCAGCTTACATTTCGAGAGCGGAGCCGATATCGAAGAAAAAGGGCTGTCAGACGAGGGGCAGAAGCGCACGCCGTGGTTGTCCAGGTGGCGGCCCCCACCCTGCCCCCAAAACCCCCGCTTCGCCCCCAAAATGCCTGACAATGTATATTGTACTGACTGAATTTAGTGAATTTGGCTCATTTATTGGTGAGCTCGATATTGTTGGCTATATTATCTCTAAAGGCGCAGGTCTCTACTGCCCTGACAGAGCGTGCCTCGGCGATTCACGCGTGGTGAGATAACCCGACAAGACAATTCCCTTCTTGCTTGACAAGGGCGCTGACACGAGGATATCTGTTGGATCGCGCTTCAGGAATTGGACTGCCGTAGAAGTGGCTCCTTAGCACGATGCGGATAGGTATGTGACACGTCTTCTCCGTAGACATTATCGGGGGTTTTAAGAGTCAGCCCAAAGCTCGACCTCTACCTTCAGATAAGGGATAACACGGTAATCTCTAGCCTCTTTGGCCACACAGTATCGTTGCTTTGATCGCGGATCGAGTCTTGCCGAGGAAGACGTCCTCTGGCCCAGGAAGACGCGAAAACGCGTTGTGAGGATCACTTGCAAATACTGTTACGTATACATGTGGATCGTATCTTTCACCTACGCATCCTGCGGTAAGATGAATGACGCGGTGTCGGTGAAGGCCGGATGTTTGGATTGTGGTGGGGTTGATGACCAGTAGTAAGTCGAGTCGCCTCCAGCTCAGTTCGATGACGAGATTGTGTGCGAGGACGACGACCCAATGGAGGTGGAGACTGTAAGTGCCTCAGCGGTCGACGGTGAAGGTACTCAGGAGTAGGAGCTGTCTGGTATCTTCTCCACGGCGGGGAAACGATGAGAACGATAGAAAGGAATGTACTGCGTTTTTCAAGGTCGACCGCGAATACTGGTTAGACATCTATTAGGATTACTTGAGTGACGCCCAGTCCATTCTGCTGCTGCAAAAGAATGCCCGCTGAATGAATGCTATGCCACTTGGTCGTTACCCCAACGCACCCACATCCCCATACCCTCTATTCTTGCAGCTCCGCAAAGATGTGGTTATTCTTCGAATTTTCATTCTTGTCAAACACCAGGCTATCGAACCCCTTCTTTAACCAGCAGTTGCCCCCATGCGATCCCACAAACGCCAGGTCCGTGTGGAACCTCACAGCACCACACACCTTCCCGTCGCCCAGGTTTCCCCTGTCGTTCAGCGAAGCGCACGCGCGCATGCAGTCGGCGAAACGGTACGCGGTGAGTGTCATAATGTTCTTGTTGCCCTCGTTGGGGCCAGAGTCCGCGCCGCAAGTAGCGCGGAACGTGTACGTATTCTTCCGGGGCGCCACATCATGGGTCTTGCCTTCGAGGTTGGGGCAGTCGAGGGGCACCTGGCCGCGGACGGGCGGCAGCTCCAAGCGGCCGGACTGTGACGGGGT
Organism: Microascus cirrosus; assembly: GCA_030271035.1. Lineage (NCBI taxonomy): Eukaryota > Fungi > Ascomycota > Sordariomycetes > Microascales > Microascaceae > Microascus > Microascus cirrosus. The sequence continues at coordinate 71,320 of JAMBUN010000305.1, read as the reverse complement.
CGTATCCTCGGTCTCGTCGGCGTCTTCGGCTTCGTCGTCGTCGGATTGAGGAGAGGAGGTTTCTGTGGGGGCTTCGAAGGCGAGCTCGGCCCGGGCGTCTGCAAAACCGCGACTTGGGGTTATGTGTTAGGGTGTCTGCTATTCTGTTTAGAGACGAGCAATGGAGATGAGAAGGCTTACTCGTAGGCACTGGACACGGCCATGGACCCGCCAACTCCACCACCCACTGCCGCAGCGATGATGATTAGAGCCAGTATCACCGCCATTATGAAGGTCGTCCGCCGCAGTCCGAGGATCTTCTTCTCCTCCGCTGCCGCCCCGGCGCCGTACGCACTCTCCATCGGCTTCATCTTGAAGCCGTCGACCACCTGCGGCAGGCTCTGCCCATGGTCTACCTCCAACCCACCCGACTCGGGCGCGACCACTTTTTCAGGGCTGTAAGGCGGCGAGTAGTTACTCATCGCGACAATGGTGCCTCTTCCGGTGCGGAGGCAGTGCGACAGACGCGCGCCTTAGTTTGAGACTAGGTTGTCATGGTGGAAGGGGAGAAAATTAAGGTCGTTTGTGAGAGAGGACGCTGCAGCAGACAGTGCAGAAAAACGCCTGGGCGCGGCACGTCTTTCAACCGGATTCTGGCGGTGCCAAGGGCGGGATTGTCTTCGTTAATGGGCCAAGATCTCCCGTGATTGCAGCAGAGCAACATCAGACCCGCCTCGAGTGCCCGATCCTCGTCCCATTCGTTGGTTCGTCGCTTAGCTGTCAGCAGAGCTACATGGTACTGCCCGATAGGGATGGAGAAATTATCGATAAGCGCCAAGGTGGGTGCCGAGACAGGATTAGGGTCGGACGGCACTGTCCTGGTTGGGACGGGGAAACGGGGGCCCCCTTAGCCGTTGCGCAGACCAGGTCTCACATTTCCCTGCTCTTCGTGCGACTCTTTGAGTCAGGTCTCGTCCTGCCTTCGGATGATTTACCATTCATAGGCTGTGCAGTTCCGGAGATATGAGGGGTAGAAGCGACGAGTTACAAGCATGTCCTCTCTGGTTCGATCTTGACTTGCTGCTTCCCCGTCAATACACTCAATTCTTACATCGTACCAGATATAAAAGGCTGTCTGTTGCGCTAACAGCCCTACGGGCAACACAAAAATACCGACCCAACTACATAGTGCCGATCGTCCCGCTCATTCCGGGTGAGTGGCCCTTAGAGATAGGCGGTTAGTCCGTCCCCAGAACGCCTTGTTGGTTACGGGTCCATTCACAATCACCTTTCGACCCCGAAGGAACCAAAACATCCTCAAACGCGCTGGATGGTCTCGACAATTTAAGCTGCGCATGGGCCCACTGCCCATCCCTATTGTTGGCTGGTGGGTGATATTTATCCCCTCGTCCGCGGCAGCGCATCCCTGGGCATCTCCCGGTATCTCCCTTATAGCTTTAAAAGACGACAACATTCTTACCCCCAGTCTTTCCAGAAAGGTACTCCTGCCTCATCTCCTCAGCATTTTCTGGCTTCCATTCTTTAATCTTCACTTGAATCCTATGCTTTGCAACAAGAGCAAAGAGCTCCCCCGCCTCATCCCGCTCAGCCGCCAGTGACCCCACAAGCTTGATATCACGGTATATGACTGTGCGGTACGAAAGCGTAATACCCTGCTCAGGTTGGCCCAGGAGAACCATTGTGCCGTGCTTGCGTGTCAGTTCCGCGGCAAGTTCGAATGCCTGGCGCGCATCCGTCGCAAGGATCGTGGCGTCCAAGCCCGGGTAATCTCCCTTGATCGCGCGCGTGATCTTCTCGAACGAGGTGCTGACCGGGTCTGTCCCGAGGACAGTTACATCTGGTTTTAGCTCGTATGCATTGGAGAGGTCCAGGGCCGCCTGCTTTACGTCGATTGCTGCGACTTGGTATCCCTGCGAAGGCTAGGGTCAAAACGAGTAGGGACAGGTTTGGAGAACGCTCACGCACCATTGCCTTTGCTATTTGGGTGCCAATATGGCCAAGTCCGCCGATCCCGACAATACCCATTGAGCCCCCAACAGGCACCTGAGCACGCTTGATAGCTCCGTATATGCTTATACCAGCACACATGAGACAGGCCGCGGTACTGAAGTCAAGAGACTCTGGCAGCTTCACTGTGAAGCGAGCATCCCTAAAACCATTCGTCAGGAAGGGACGATGTGAGTAGGGATCGGCCCGTTACTGCCTTACGCTACCATATACTCCGCCCACGCACCGTCGGTTGTCAAGCCCTTCATCAAGGGGTTGTCACAGTATATGGGCCTCCCTGCTTTGCAGTCCGGGCATTTCCCTACGCCCGTATCAGTAGATATGTCCCATACCGTGGGCCGGACACAGTCCGTGACATAGCACGACTCACCGCAGCAGCTATCAAAGTTGATGCACCCGACGCGGTCCCCCAGCGCAAACCCATTGACATCTGATCCGACGCCAACCACAACGCCCGCGGGCTCGTGTGAGCCGACGAAGGGTAGTTTCGAGCGGAATGCATTCTCGAGGGCCATGCAGTCGGTGTGGCAGAACCCGCCAGCCTTTATCTTGACCAGAACTTGATGAGGTTGTGGTTTGGGTACCTCAACCTCGGATACCGAATACGGCGAGTTGAACTCCTTGATCTGGATAGCCTTCATTGTTCTGGGAATTTTATCGCTTGCCATCTTGCAGGATTATTTGAGACGGGCAGCTTCGTAACAGAACAGGTACGAATACGGTTGCCGTGTTACCGTTTCAACTAATCCCTAATTCTGTTTCTTTAGGGAGGAGCGCATCGGCAGACTCCGCTCTGGTGGCGGGGAACCATAAGGATTACCTCATTTGGATGATGCTGACAAAAACAGCATCATGAACAATCTGCTCGAAATTATTGTGTCGCCGTCGTTCACAATGTACTATTAATAATCGTGAATAGAGAGGGTGTGGTCGTGGTACGAGGCTGTCTAGTCGCCATTTTTGCCCAACTCCACCAGCATAGGCCATGCTGGTTTATACTTTATCTGAAATATCGCCTGCTGCTTTCAGCCGGTAGGTTATGTGAGGGTACGGATGGTGAGAGCTTTTCCTCTGCTTCATAAACTTGTTTTACTTAAGGAGACATAATTTTTCAATCGTTCTATTGGGGTACTTTAGGTGACACGTCCAACGAGCTGTTTCCGAGCAGGTATGATGACTACAGAGATCTGTATGTTTAAGTCCGATGAGTTCCTGCCTCACTTACCTTCATCTCCTTCTCACCAGCGACAACCGATGATACCCCGATCCGTCGTAGCAGTGGCACCTGTCCACTACCCGATACAGAAGGGGGGGTATTATGACATTTAGAGGACGCTGTCTTGTCCATTCTCCAAAGGCAGTTTATCCCTCCTTGCCGCAAACGCTTGTTTACTACTACTTGAATACATGTACAGCCTAGAAGGTCACCCGACCCAGGTAGAAGTGTAACACGTAGATTTGCCCTCAGCCAAATTATCTGCGCCAGCGTATCCAGAATGGCTTCGCCGTCTTCCTGTTTACCTCCCGTTTATGCAGTTGCTTATTAGCAGTTAGCTTGTCCCACGGTCTAAAATTCTATGTTCAGCGCTCTCCTAGACTAATGACTTTAACACATAGTTACATGAAACTAGTGTTAGCTTAGTGTTAGGAAGGTTTAAGTGATACGGTGGTCAACTTCAGTCATGGCTATAATCTCCAATCGTTAAACATCGTGGACTTCATGAATAGCACATTGTTCTCAGCACACCACTATCTATAAAGCATAATCGTACAGATGCGCCTAAAACAGCCATCAAATCGTGCCCAATTACGCCTTCTTCCTCGCAACCCAGAACTGCGCCTGATATGCATTCCGTGTCAACGCCTTGTCATTAAACCCATAAACCGCCTCCAAACCCCTAACCTTCTTTCCCTCAATCGTCAACTCCCCGCATTCCTCCACCGTATCCAGGAACTCAAATCCCATCGCCTCCGCAACGGCAAGTATCTCGTCAAGCGAGAGCTGCACAAAGGGCCCCGTCCCGTAGAGCAGCGGACCAAAGTTGACCCAACGCCCGCCCGGCGGCAGGAGACGGTGTATGGTCTCGAGGTAGGACATGAGGTTGCGGGCCGTGTCGATGAAGAAGTGGGTCACGACGGCGTCGAAAGAGCCCTCCTTTCCGCTAAAAACTGTCGTGAAATCACCCTCTACTAGGAGGGCGCCAGTGGCGTTGATGGGCTTATCCGGGAAGGAGACTTGGCGCATCATGTCGGCAGTGGAGATGTGGTGGGACCAGTAGTCAACGAAGGGGTAGGCTGAATCGGTCTCCTTGGTCGTGAGGCCTTCGAGGAAGCGGTAAACGATGTTCATGTACATGGACCACTCGTTGTTTGTGACTTCGAAACCTATGTTGAAACTTGCGTCAGTAACTCTCGCTTGAGTTTATTTCCCGGCAGGAAACCGAAATACGTTCGGTCATGTTCCACGACTCACCACCCAGGGATGCCAGCTCATGCCCCAACCGGCCGAGCCCCGCACCAGGGAGTAGGAGCCTAACAGGCTTCTCACCCTTCCTCTCTGGGAACAAATCATCCAGCGTCTTCAGCAGACAAGGGAACGCATCACCCCGCTCTCCAACGCCCTCATCGGACCAGTCCCTCACGAGATGCTTCAAGGCCTGAGATACGCTGACCTTCTCTGCAGTCTTCTTATTTTCCTCCGCCGCCTTAATGTGCTCGTCCAGCTCGCTCCTCTCAACGCCGTAGAACTTGAGCGCGTTGTCGAGGATGCGCTGGCAGAGCTGGTCGTTCTCGGCGAGGCGGTGTTCCACTTTGGAAAACTTGTTCGAGTACTGGACCGTCTTGTCCAGGAGCTACACGCCGTCACCGGTCAGAGTTGCGCCGAAGACTCAGTGAATGGAGGAGGGCGTTTCCTAGAGAGAACTAACCGCTTTCTGCTCACGCGAGACATTCTTGTAGAGCCTCTTCCACCTCTTCACATCCTCCACATTGCGGTCAAAGTACTTTCGGAACCCGTACAGCGCGTCGAGGAGACGATGTCTCGGGTGGCTGGTGTCCCACTTCCCACTCGCTCGGTCCAGCCTCTGCAGAAGCTCCTCCTTCTCCTGCTTGTGCCGCACCGACTCCCTCTGCATCGCGACGTCGTGTACTGTGAGGAAGACCTGGTCGATCTTTTGGGGCGAGTCGATCTCGATAGTGTGTCAGGCGCGCTGTTGTCGTGTACTTCGTTCGTATATTGGACTTACTATAGGTATTTCGGCAGCTGCATCATCGTTCAATGGCTGGACGCGATGTTCCTTATTCTCCGACGGCGTATTACTCGCGGCCGCACCGAGTAGGAGCCCGACCCCTACGAGCGACTGGACCAGCATTTTCTGAGGTGGCAGGCGCTCCTTCCGTCTGAAGCTTGAAGTATTGGTGAGTATGGACGGTATACACCAGCCTCCACAAGGCAATAACGGATGGCGTGAGATGTCGCGTGCAGAGTCACATGAAAATTGGAGTAAGCCCGGCAGCTCCGAAGCGCTACGAGCGCAATATGAGCTTTTCCCCAAATGCCCAGCTCCTGCTACCTGCACCTAACCGAACCAGCATCACCGCACCTGTGGATGTGGGATGATGGGCCCTTGGCGCCAGCCGCGAATAGATTCTTTTCCTGTAACCCACCCCACGGAGGGATCCCCCTAAAAAAAACTTAATCCGCCGACCGAACCTTCCTGCTGACCCCGCCGCTACAGAGTTCAAGTAATGCGCGAGGGAGTGATAAAGTGGGGGAGGAGTGGGGGTTGCCAGCGTGAGAAAGCACCCGGATGGCCATGATGAAGTCCCTTGATGGCCTCACCAACCACCCACGCCGACCCGTCCACTTCCATCCCATCCAATCATACCCCGCCCAAAGGGAATTCCGGGGACGAAAAAGTACGTTTCCTTTAGTAAACACGGCGGGAGTGAGATTGCAGCGATCCTCGTATCCCGCACCCGCCTCCCGGCGGAATGGGTCCGTCAAAGCTCAGGCTCGAGCCGCTCTTGCCTTTCCCTCCTCCGAATGGGGCAAACGTCCGTCCTGTCGTCCTTGCTGAGATTAAGCTTGTGGAACCACTTAAGCATCCACAACGTGACTCCCACGAGTTTGCGTCCCTGTCTACCCGCCAAGTTGAGTGTTATGCAGGCACCCTGCTGGCCCAACAGGGTCCGGCCTCCTTCCGCTCCGGGAATGGCAGAGACGGAGCTGAGTTACATACAGGATGGACACCCTTCGCGCACTAAGGGAGCTGCGCCAAGCCTCAGTGGCGCTTTGAGGGGTATATAACAGCTCGCTGAGGCTCCTTGTCCCACCCTTCTTGATCGTCTTTGATCTTCGCCCCATCCCGCTCAAACAGCCACTCGTTTGACTCCCTCCGCAATTCGAAGATCTTGCCTAATATCCGTCGATAACCGTCAAACACGTCAAAATGAAGCTCTCTTCGACCTTTGTTGCCCTCGGCATGCTCCAGGCCGTCCTGGCCCAGAGCATCGCTCCCTCTCCCACTGAGTCCATCGGCTGTGAGCCCCACGGTGACCACTGGTAAGTCCGAGCACCCGCTTGATTTCCCACGCTACACAATACACGATGTTGACTGGCAGTTAAGGCACTGCGAAGGCCCCCGTCCCACCGACGACGCTGCCGCCACTGACGGTGCTGAGGGTGACGACGGTGACGACGCTGCCGTTGAGGAGACCGCCTCTGAGGACCCCGGCCCTTCTCCCACCGAGTCTATTGGCTGCGAGCCCCACGGCGATCACTGGCACTGCGAGGGTCCTGCTGAGACCGACGGTGCCGACGCCGGTGAAGGCGAGGACGATGCCGAGGACTCCGACGCCGACGCGTCGGAGGACCCCGGTCCGTCGCCCACTGAGTCCATCGGCTGTGAGCCCCACGGCGACCACTGGCACTGCGAGGGCCCCGTTGAGTCGGGCGCTGCCGGTGACGATGGTGAGGAGGAGGGTAGCTCTGAGGATGAGCCCGCCGAGGGCGCTGCCGGGTCACTCCAGGTCAGCCTTGGCGCCGTCGCCGCTGTTGCTGCCCTCGCCCTCGCGTAAATGCATTGGGTTTAGATGAGTGATGGGCGGAGGAAGGGATGGGTATACGGAGGAAAGGGCTTCCTTTCTTAATTCGGGTCCTGTACCATTCTGTACATACATTCTGGGAGTTCTTAATGGGACTTTTTTGGGAGGCCTTAAAAAGATTCGACCGACTATACTTCGCTGTCGTTCCTCTAAACGTGATGTGTTTTACTGCTGGCTATAGTGCCAATGTTATTACAGTAAACCGCTTGTCCTTCCCGGAAGCTGAACTCCGGTTATCGCTGCAACATGTCGCGCCAGGCGGCTTAATCTCCCTGGTCAGCTGTTTCCCGTGGTGGTGGTGGCGTGGTAGACCTCACCATACCTGGTGTCTAACAGTAGAGCACACCCCCATGTCAAACAGTTCAGAGTACTGTATACCAGTAGCCTAGAAGATAGTTATTTAGTCAGTGACCGCCATTTGTTGGGAAGTTTGAGGATTGACAGGAGGTGCCACGAGCAAATATCGCGTGCCAAACACGCGCTCTTTCCTAATACCAGGTCCAGCCTGTCAGAGGAAAGCGCTGCTAACAGAATCATCGATTAATATTTTCCGATATCAAGAGACGGGACCGGTGATAATTCAAGCCACCTTCCATTCACAGAATACGTGACTTGACGGTGTTGGTAAGAGCGTCTCAGGCCTCGAGGGCAGTCCTTTCACAGTGGATGATCTCCGATCCCATGGTGCTCACGATTATCTCGAAAACGCTCGAATTCGGAAGCATCATCCTAAACTAAAAGGTGATAGTTGTTATGAATATTCTCGGGTTGTATCTCATATTGTTGAACGTAGTAGCGAGTGCGACGCTGAACACCAAACCGAACGATCTCAAGACGCCCTGATTCATGATCCTGTCTTGCGGCTTGCCTTAGTCGGACGTCGACCGCAATCTTAGAATGCGCATGAGACCCAAACCCCCGATGCCTATTGTGAGTAGTCAATGTTATACCTGCTGCAGAAAGAGAACGGCGATTATCCCGAGCCTCATTCCCTGTATTCTCTATACCAACAGGCCGGTACACCCTCAGAACACAGACTTTTCTATGACTGTAGAGATATCGCGAAGGCAAGAACAGGAAATTATACACTTGCTGCTCTTGGCAAAAACCGCGCGACATGCGATATATCAGCTAGATTATGTATGCCCAGATTCAGCTCGCAGCATGAACTAAGACCTGGCTAAGACAAGATTTGTATCATTGACCATTCCAACCGTAATCATCCAGCCATATTTCTCATATGAGGGGTCAGAGAGAATGTGAGGTTTAGGGTCGTTGTGGAGGAGGAGCATAGACTGGGACTTAGCGGTTGTATAACATTGAAATACACGGGGTTATGGACGAGAGCGGCGTGACGAAGTGAATTATCTTAGTGTAGTTTTGAGGACTAATTAAGCTGTAGCGTGTATAATTATGCAGGTTATATCAGCGAAGAACCGACAACATTCTATCAACCAATGCTGTCTTGGATATCAACATTTACCTTCCTCCGCGGCGCTCCGCAGTAAGCGCCATTATTCCCCATGTCGTATCTTCTCAAATTCCCATTAGCCTCGTCCAACGTGAATATCCAGGCATCCCCCAAAATGGTCGGTAAACTACTCCCCAGCGCTCTTGAAGATGACAGTAGGGCAACCCATTCTTGATAGCATCATTGCAATCACTAACCGAATCATACTCAAGCATACAGGCGCTGAACCGCATCACCAGTATCTTCCTATTGTCCACCAGATCTTCACACCCCTCCATATACGGGCAATGACTGCAAAGTCGTAGCACTGTGTCTAGTTCCTCACGATGCATCTCTCGCTCGCTGGCACCTCGCTAGCGGCACGAGCCTTGCTTCGAAATCACTCGGCACAGCAAGGGTTGAGGATCATATTTCAGCATACGGTCGTGGACAATTGCTATGGCTTTCCATAGTATTTGCCACCTTTGTATAAGAAGGCTATCACATCCACATGCTACGCAAGCCAACAGTGATGAGTGCCTTTAGGGTAGGACGTCGCCAAGCCTGGTCGCGGACATGGTGTGATAGATGCAGCCAAGCAAAGCCAATATTAAGAGCCCAATGATAATGCGCTCAAATGTGCTCGTTTACCACCCCGCTTTGAAAGGCTTGCTTGGGACGACCACAATTTGATGCAATTGAAACATAGGCCTTCCATGAAGGCAAACGGCGTCTCAAAGCGGATGGAATAGATCGACCGGTAATATAGTCCTTGCAGATGACGGACGAAGAAGTGGTCGTGAGAGACGTGGCAAGCATCAGCGAAGCCGTGCTATGTGGTACGGCTAGAGGTGGAACTTCGAAATTAGCGCTTCATGTGGATGCTCATGCGTGCGATGAAGCCTTGGCACCCTCAATTTACACGAATAGCATCAGTCGGAAAATCAGCGTTATGGTGAATACTAACGCATCTACGGAATAATTTGCTCTTTCTAATGTGTATTCATGTACGACGGTGTAATATGCAGGTAGTATCCAGCTCACCGGTCCAGGGGGGCGTCTCGACGGCCAAAAAGCTCTGACGTCCCGCGCCGGAGTCAAAATTCGGCACCCGCTACATCCTTTCTCTTTAAAGAGGAACTGATTTCCTTATTTAATCCCCTCGCAAATCTTTGGCCCTACCTGGAATTGCCTAGGAATAACACTAAGTGTACGGAACACAGCTGCCCATTATGATGAGCATGCACTCCTGGCATGCGTCTTGCCTTCTTCTCGTCTTTTTAGCTCACAAGGCATGTAGTGATGGCACAGGCCTTATCGGTTGGGGAAAGACCCTGTACAATCCAACATGCTGCTTCGCCTGCCGGCAGGTCATCCGGAAGCAACAGCTGGAGTGCACTCCAGAGGATCCGGTGGAGAACCACGGCACGAGCCACAACCCCGTGGATACACCGCCAGAATGCTTCGTCAAGGATCCAGTATTCCTGAAAACTATGGCTCTCTGCATCGATACCTACTGTCCGCTAAGTGATAACCCGCCGACAGATTTGATCGAGGATTATTGGGCCTCTCACCTTGGGACTGGGACTCTGGGCGACTATCAATACGTACCAACGATATCCTACAGGACCGCTCTGAGTTTGGCCCGGGAGGACGAGTCTCGTGTGTCTGCAACAGACTCAATTGGAAATGGAACCAGCCACGATAACGAGCATAGGATGCTCAAGACACGCCAGCACTCTCACGGTGGGAATGAGGCGGAGGAATTGGACATAGATGTCTTTGACGTCTCCAGTCCGCTTCCAATGGCCGCCGGCGAGAGTGAGCCCTTAAACAAAACCAGCTTTATTGACCCAGTGGGCTGGCAGCTGCAGTACAACTATCTCTCCGACTTTGAGACCAATGAGGCCGGGCATTCCACCATGGCGTGAGTGCCCCTCGCTATCATGACACCGAAGCAGGAATATAGCCTAACACTTTGCAGTATCATCATCGCTATAGTAGCGATCATTATTCCCATCCCGCTCTCTCTCATCCGCTACCTCCCCGGCCTCGTCAAAAGCCGCAGCTGGAACTACGCCCAATCGATGCTCATCTACCCCTCCGTCCTCCTCTCGCACCACCGCAAGCCCCTAGCCGGCGCCCTCGTCCCAACTCGAGGGCAAACCATGTATATCTTCCTCATCAGCTTTCTCAATCTTATCCTCCTCCTCGCGCCGTACGTTATCACCCAGCCGCAGGCCAGCTTTACCTCGCGGGACTTGCAGACGCTCAGCATCGTGGGGAACAGGGCAGGAGTAATGGCGATGGGCAACGCTGTGGCATTGTTTCTCTTCGCCGCAAGGAATAATGTGTTGCTGAGTTTCACGGACTGGAGCTACGGGACGTACATTCTGCTTCACCGTGTATTGGGCTACTGGGCGGTTTTCCATACGATCCTGCACTCATTCATGCTGCTCGCATTTTACGTCAAGCAGGGCACCTACTCCGAAGAGCTGGCCCGTATGTATTGGATCTGGGGCATCATCGGCACCGTTGCGGCGTCCGTTTTGTTTCTATCCTCGATCCTATGGGTGCGGCAGTGGTTCTACGAGTTTTTCCTCGCGTTGCACGTTGCTATGGCCTTGCTGTTCATTCTCGGATACTACTACCATATCTGGTACGTTTACGGCTACAGCTGGGGCTACGAGATCTGGATGTTCGTGGCAGGGGGCATCTGGGGTGCCGACCGTCTCGTGAGGCTAGTCCGCATGGCGCTCCAGGGTAGTCGCCCCGCTGTCATCACAGTCGTCGAGAATACGGAGGGGCAGTACCTCCGCATTGACATCCAGGGTAAGTACATTACACACGGCGTCGCGTACCTCTGCTTCCCGACCCTTAGCTGGCGCTTCTGGGAGACGCACCCTTTCTCTGTGGCGTGCCAGAGCCGCGATGACGAGCACCACGAACTGGGGCATATATCTCCCTCGGGTGAAAGTGCGGAGGGCGGTGAGAAGTCGGTAGACGCGAGCAAGGTCGTTCCTATAGAGGGACCGTCTGTGAATAACAACACACATACTACAACGACATTCTTTGCGCGCTGCCGCGAGGGCCTGACCAGAAAGCTCGCAGCTCGCGCCGCAGGCTCACAGACGCGCCTCCGTGTTCTCGTCGAAGGGCCCTACGACCACTCCGGCCGCGTGCCCTCGCATCTCTCGCAGTGCAGCGGCGTCTTATGCATCGCGGGAGGCGTGGGAATCACCGCCTGCTTGCCTTACCTTGGTCGAAACGGCACAAAAAGCGCCAAGCTATTCTGGTCGGTTCGTAAACAGGGGCTCGCGACCGCGCTTGCGCCCGTCTTGTCGGCACTTCCTAGTAGCGTCCGCGTGGAAACGAAGGTTGGGCAGCGGCTGGATCTGGATTCTATAATGAGGCAAGAGATGGAAGCGAAGGACGATGGACCGCTGGCTGTTATAGTTTGTGGACCACCTGGGATGGCGGACGATGTGCGGCAGAAGGTGGTATTGTTGGCGAGGTCCAATCCCTTGAGCCGGCCGTATGTGCTACTAGACGAGGCCTTTAGTTGGTAGGCAATGTGTGTAAGCTATTGGGACTCACACCGGTGTGGATAGGCTCTTGGTTGCTCTGGGCCCGTCATCAAGTGTTTGTTATATTCGAATTGTCCGAGTTCAAATAAACACCTGCGGTACGACGAAATTGTTAAATTACGTCTTGACAGCTAAGTTTGATCTGCGAGCTCTAGCCATACTCCTAGAGAACTCCGCGTCGAATTGTCTTCACAGTGGGATATATGACAGACTAATCTGGATCCGGGGGTGCGTACATGCCGGCGGGATCGAAAGATTGGATAGTTTCATTTGCACAACCTGACGTGTTGACTCCACCGAAACGGTCATCAATCCATTGGAGAAAAGAAGGGGCCGAAGCTTCAATCAAAGGGGTGTGGTCGAGGCCAGGGTAGAGCTGGAGACGAATGTCGTTACCCGATTGGCAGCTGGCGTCGTACGAAGCCTGGACAACTTCCGGGAGCACCGATACATCTTCTAGGCCTTGGACGACTAGAATAGGTTGCGAACTCCTATGTCTTCCTCTGGCAGTGAGGTTTTGCAGTCCATCGAGAACTCCGAATGGGTTCGGGTTAGAGATGTCAACGACATTGCCAATCTCTAAATCGGAAACCAACGACTCCATTGACTTGTAGCACGCCTGTGCCAATTCGGCTAGTTCCAACCGCTTCCGAAACATGGGCTTGATCCAAGTCTGGGAACTGTTGGGAGCGATTCTGCGGAGCCCCAAAACCAACCAGCCAAGCTCTCCTAGCACGCCGCGGTCCGAGCCAACATCAGAGGAGGAGTTCGTCGCGATTTTATGGGCGAGAATAGCCATTTCTTTGACTCGGACGGCGGGTGCTTGAGCGACAGTGCCAATATACTTCCCAGCGCCAAGAGGGTCGTCTTGGATTAGAACGCTTTCCGCGAGTGCCCAAACGGCGCCGCCGCCTTGAGAATGCCCGACACTCATCCACTCATTTGCCAAATTCGACCCGAAAACTTTGCGTGCGGCAGCGACGGAATAGTAAAGATCGTTTGCTTGTGCTGGAGAAGCAATGTACTGATGGGCCGTGTGGTTGTTGCCCAAGCCGGCGTAGTCCGTGGCGATGATAGCATACCCACGCTCAAGCAACAGCGACCAGCTTCCATAGTCATACAAGTCTGGCATAGCGGAAGGTGCACATCCACGAAAAACGCCCGAAGTTCCGTGCGCATAAGCAATTGCGTGGTACAAGTGGCCACCTGTCCTATTCGCATATGGAAAGGCGATGAACCCGGTTGCCGGCGTTTTTGTTCCATCGATAACCTTCGTGACATATTGAAACCTGTACGCGCTCGTCCCAGACGGAATTCCAGATAGGAAACTAGGACTAATAGGATTATATTTCAGCAATTCCCCTGGCCGGGAGCTGGAAAAGTTGGTGGCTGTTGCGTAAAAGTCTTCATCAAAGGTGGAACTGTAGGAGGCGGCGTCCTCAGCTAGGGCAGCCCGAAACTTCTCATAGCAGGCTGAGTTGCAGTTATATTCGGCTGCCGTGCTCTCGGAAATGTTCAGGTTGGCTACCCGCGAGCTTTCGATTGCCAAGGGTATTAACCCCACAAACAGTAAGACGAATTCCGAAAACATTATGAAGGGGACGTATAAGTTGACATAGAACACACACTTTGTAAGTGACAACAATATCTTATACGAAGTTGCGAGGTTGAAGGAGTAAGGGCGCGGGGTCACGAAGAGCTGGGGTCGTCGCCACTATGTTGGCGCTATTTGCGGAGGACGCCTTGGCTCGGCAGGTTGTACCTCCATCACTGCCTCCTTCACTTCTCTTTGATCTCTCTTCCAACTTTTCTTCTTTAGTCCATGCCGAATGAGCTCATTGGGGAAAATGACACATGAGATACGTAAGGTTGAGTGTTGCAATCCCCAACCGAATATACTAAGCATATGATTAGATGATAATGATGTCGACCCTCAGATTGCACCTGACTCGCCTTCGAGACTCTCCTAGTATTGACAAGCAAAAGGAGGCATTCATTCCTGTAATGGTGGTATCCGCGGTGCAGAAGAGAGTTTCCAGATGAACTAGCGTTGGAGCGAGCAAAATGCAGAGCAGCATGATCATGTTATTCTGTGGGAGCATAGTCACTTCTCGTATTAGGAGACTGGAGAGTTATTCCCTCAGTCCCACTCACCGGTTGATAGAAGTCAGTATTAACAGGAAGAGATTTGAGGTTGGTCCCGCTTCTAGGGTAAAAAAAAAAAAAGAATAGTCCCCGATGGCGAGGAAGATACCAAATTGGCAACGAGGCGAGGAATGTAATCGCAACATGCCGCGTATCCTCACTTGCAACGACACAAGGGTGTCTTAAGAACCGTAAGTTAGCGCTTTCCAGTCCTTCGCTGTCTCCCAAGCCGCGCCAATCTTATAACACGTTAAATCATCAAATTGCTTGCCCACAATCTGCAACCCCGCCGGAAGTTTAATCGACGCATCCTCCGCCGCCGGCACAAACCCTACGGGCACTGAGAGTGCCGGGTGCCCCGTCGAGTCAAACGGAGCCGTGTTTGCAACTATTCCCATACTCCTCATCGTCCTCGCTAGCGGTCCTGCCTTCTCTCCCTCAACGAAGCTAGGTGTGGCCGGGAAAGGGACCGTCGGCATGACGAGAGCATCTAGCGTTGCGAGTGCAGCGTCGTATGACCGTGTATATTTCCGCACCAGGTTTGTCGATTTGGCGTGTAACACCGGGCCGTACCGCTCCTTTACGAGAAGGTGCTGCAGGTAGAGACTCTGTGCTCCGGGGCCCCAGTCGTCGAACCGCGCCTGAGAGACTATGGCGTCTGGCTTTGGGGCTCGGTCGGTCATGTACAGCTCCTTCCGGCCCGTGCGGTCGCCGAGAAGGCCGTCGCGTGCGGCACCGAGAGCGAGGGCGCAGGACCAGGTGAGCCCGGCGGCGTGGTGCTCCGGGATTGAAACCTCTTTTACCTCGGCCCCCAGAGAGCCCAGAACCTCGATTGCGTGGCGGACAGCTTTTTCGATGTTTGGGTCCAGTACGGGGATGTCGAAGCCTTCCTTGAGGACGCCGACCTGGAAGCCAGCGAGAGGCTTGTCGGAGGCTGTCGAGAGGAACGAGTCCAGGGAGGACGAAAACGCGAGCTGGTCGGCAGCAATGCTGCGCGGTTGTCGATCGTCCATGCCATCTGGTCCAGCGATGACTTCCAGCAGGAGGGCGTTGTCGCGAACGGTTCTGGTCATGGGGCCACAGTGGTCGATCTCGGTTTGGAGTCCGAGGATGCCACTATAAGGGACGAGGCCCCAGGTTGGTTTCAAGCCTACGATTCCGCAGAACGCAGCTGGCATCCTCACGGACCTTTATGTGCCTCGTATTAGCGATGAAAATTGGTGAGGGACAAGCATATGCGACCAGTGGAAGGGCAACTCACCCACCTTGGTCACAGCCAAGGGCCATGTCTGCTGCCCCAGACGCGACAACCCGCCCTGATCCACTGCTCGAGCCTCCGCAGGCGTAGTTTTCCGCATACGGGTTATGTACAAGACCGGTGTAAGAAGTGTCCGAAGTACCCTCCAGACAGGCGCTTTCGCAAGTCGCCTTCCCGTTGATGACCCCACCGGCGTCTAGTATCCTCGTCACGACGGTAGCGTCAATTTGTGGCACCCACTCGGCACCGAGTGGGTCCACGCCATTCAAGCAGCGCACTCCGGCAACTGCGATGTTATCCTTGATACCCACGGTTCGGCCAGCGAGTAGATTTGTCTTCGGCTTCACAGCCTTGACGGTGCATCGGGTCGCCCAGCCGCCTTTGTCACTTTCTTCAGCGTTCCGCGGGACGAATATGTCGCTCCGCGGATACGCTTCCAGGTCGGGGAAAGGTTGGTAGTCCTCCAGGGCCAGAAGTGATTGTACATCCTTGTCAAAGGAGCCGAGAAGGATGCGCCAGTCTTCTACTTCTTCGGGTGTGAGGGTAATGTTTGCTTTCTTGAGGATGGCGCCGACTTCCTCAGTGCTAAACTTGGAACCTCTGTGAGTGGATTAGCAAGAGCTCATTTAACAGGCGGCCTGCCCGAGTCTGTAATAGGGAGGTCTTACTCCGGCTTGTCAATAATGGCCATTTTCGAATTTCTGATGCACTTGCAGAAGAACAGATGGGATGACAGAGGGAGGTTCTTGGGCCTGCAGTCCAATATATGACAAAAGATAGCCAGAATGACTGTTGGGTCCTGGCGCCCCCGCACGACATCTGCAACATCGGGGTCCGTATTGAATCGTTACCATTGGGTCTTGGGTCTACCCCCTCTCATCCCCGCACGTCTTGCACTTCGGGAGCATGTTAGTCCGGGCGGCTCTTGTTTTCGGGATCAGGTGGATCGCTGAACTACCGTTAGACCCATGCTAAACGTCCTTGCTCCAGTTGTATGCGATTCCTTTTCGGTCTAGTCTGCGACGATCAACTGGGGCTTGTCACCTTACATCACCCTTGGAAGTCCAACTCAGCCGTGTATTAGTAGGAGTCGGACGCTCATATCCTCCCGTTACTAAGAGCGCGTACCTGCTAAGTGTCAGTGGTAGATGTCTTCTTATCTTCGGCCACGATCGTCTCCCAGTCTTATCTGTTCGCTGAACACACAGTGCTCTGCACAGCTGATAAGCCGGCCGGACTGCAGATGGCTGAATAATGCGGGGTCGCAGTCTGCAATCCTAACCCAAACGCGTTTACCGCCTCCCTTCATCACCCAAAAGTCTTCATCAGCAAAGCCTCAACCGCCAGACCTCTGTAGCGGCCCCGATCGCGCCAGTCCTTGATAGACAAAGAACGCCATATCGAGTGCAGAGATGTCATGTACCATGCACATGAGTAGTTGAAACAAACCGCCTAATGTATTGTTAACTCTGACAGTCCCGTACCACTCATTACACTCCCTCCCTGACTTCTCCCTGACTTCCCCCGTTTCTTCAATTAATGTGGGCATTTGAAGGAGGCACACAGCATATCTCGGTATTAGTTATTACTGTTAAACAGCGCAAACCAATCCTCGTCGCCCCATACTAAATCCATATCCTGTACGTCAGTTTCCAGAGCGGGTATGGCATTGACGCTGTCTGTGTGGTTCATGCTGTCCTGATCCCTGACAGCACTAAAAAGAACCTGGATAACCTCACGGCTGCGCTCACCGCCGGCACAGAATGGCTCCATCTGTGCAAACATGTGTAGGGCCTTGCCGATGTATTCGCTACAGCGCTCTTTCTCAGCGCTTTCCCTGTCAGACACCAGCGCGAGGATCAAAACCAACGCTATTTGGAAGAGATGCCATGTACTGTTCCAGGCGAGGATCTGGTTTGGGAACCAATCCAGGGTTACGATGTCGATACCATCTCTAGCAATCTCGACGCACTTGAGGATAAGGTTCCGCTCAAGCCGCCCGATATCAGACCACCGCCATAGGCCCAAAGTCGCACTTAGAAGGCAGGGGCGGTAGAGCGTCAGGCGAGTCGTCGTAAATCGGCACCAGAGTAATCCACGAGCGACACGCATGGCTGGAGGGCACTGGTCACGGTTAACGACGAATGAGGGAAGCGAGTTCTTCCACGCCAGAAGCTCCTTATCTAGCTCCAGTATTCCCTCGGGAGATATCAAGGGCAGCTGGACAAGCCGTTCTTCAATCCGGGTGGCAATCTTGCAGAACTGCTCACTGGCAGCAAGCGAGATGGTCCCGTAATCCTGGTGGTATAAACGTTAGCACTTGTGGGTCATCTGAGTCTGGACCTTAGATGCACTCTTCATACACAGGTTGCCAAGGACGATGTCGGGGACGTCAACACCATCGAAGGGTTCCAATACCCAGTCCCAGGGCGACCCAACGTCGCACCACCCCACGTATCGGAGCAGAATATAGACCACCAGGTCCGTATGCGCGTTATGACAGAGCTTTGGGTGGCGCTCTGAGGACCGGTGGAGTCATTTTTCGATATCTGAACACGATGCAGACCCATCGCAACAGCCATTCGGATCGTCGCCCCCATTACCGCGCTGGACATGTTGGGCTTGTTCAGATAGTGCAAGATATAGCCTCCGTAGAGGACTAGGGCTTGGACTGTGTACAGGTGTCCGGATCCAAATGATGAAATGTTTAGATGGGACAGGGCGCGCTTGTAGTAGACGTTATTCCCGGTGAAACGCGTCTCATCCGATGCAAAGCAGCCTAAGGCGAGTACCATATTGGCCAAGGCCAGCCATGAGCTATCTTGGTCCTCAGATACACCGACTTCGGAGTACCGTTGTCGGAAGTCCATTTCGTCAACCATAGGGGTGATCAAGTGTATCTGAGAGAAGTATGCATTTATCAGAGATAGTTCATCGACGCTCGATGAATTGGAGCACTCGGGGCCGCCCGCAGACCGTTCTGGATGTCTCCAAGTTGTAGGTGACATGGGCACTACCTGTCGGACGCGAGGCGATACGCGAGCAATGACTCGCAAGATGGTTGGGATAGAGGTGAATCCCAAGTATGAAGCTTTTAATGGTTCCAAGGACAGAGCTAGACCGTTGACATCGTCCGCTACTCGTGATTCCTGGCTGTCGTCATCATCGCCGGAGACCTCATCCCACGCGAAACTGTATGCAGGTGAGGGTTCCAAAGACCGGATGTGATCCAGCGCTCCCTCCTCTGCTGCAGGTGGCGCTGAAAATTGTAACGAGGCCTGTGCCTTTTCCACAAGCTGCTCGCGCGACAAGGCCGAGAGATAGTCGATTGAGGTGGACGGGAACAGGGCTGCGACAACTTTCTTGTATTTGGCATGGGATTCATAAAGCTCGGTGTAAGACCTGCAAGAGGGGGAAGTGTAAGTTACGGCTTGGCGGAACTGCCAAGGGCTACACATTCAGGAGGTGGACATACTTCCAAGATACATTGCGCCTCGGCTTACGGAGAGGGTAGTGACAGAGGTGCGGCACTTGGTAGTAGACACATTGACGACAAGGGGTAGCGAGGCCGTCGCACCGGATCCGGCGGCGGCGACACTCGGCACAGGACGAAGTGGCTCTCGCGGGGCGGCCAGCGACGTCGCATCCGGCATCGTGGGCGGCCAGTGCCGGTTGCGGCTCGTGCCATTGCATTTTCGGCGGGTGTTGTGGGAGTTCAGGGCGGCAAAACGGCGTGTAAGAGCGGGCTGGCGTTTGTCCGCAAGAATGGCGAGACACGCCAATGCGGGGAACTCGCCAAGAAAGGCAATGCGGATGAGATGCTCCGAAGCTAGCGCGAAGCTCAGAACTGACCCGCCCGACCAGGGGAACCCGTGCAGTACAATACTAACGTGCATGAGGAAGAAGGATTTTAGCGCTCAACTATTGACGAAACAAAGGGTAGATCCGACTCCTGAGCAGTGCTAATAATGTGGAGAACCGAAAGTGCGCTGGATAGTTCGGGTTGAGACAGGATCCTTTGCTAATAGGAATGCGAGGTAATGAAACCGACGGGAATACCAGGCATCAAAAGACTGATATTGATTCTTTCCATTTCCTACAATTATCCTCAGTTCTCGTCAGAGCCTAGATACTTATACTTAGGCGATTCAGAAGAACCTCCAGTGAAGTCAATGACCTGGTCATCGCCAGGAATAACGTCCAGGCAATTGTCACTCAGGACCCGGCCGTCCACTTCCTCGAAAACCAGGCCCTTGGTAGGCCGCTCCGCTGACACAACGTACTGCCCCTGGCGAGACTCCACCTTAACACCACGGCCCGCGAAAGACAGATACTTGAATGGCTGGGGCCAGTCGACGTCTCGCGAGATGCAGACACCTCCCCGGAACATTCGTGCCATCAAGACGTGGGGCTCATCAGTAACATTGTTGATCTCTCCAGAAATCACGGCCGTCGTTCCATTGGCGTCAACCGTTATATCCTTCTTAACCACAGCTGGCCTGAGATCCCTGCCTGTTTCGATGGAGACAAAGCGCAACTCGACATCCACCTTCGAGTCCGAGGCCCGGTTGCTAGCGACCCAGACACTGTATGAGCATGTCTTCGCGGGACGAGCATGGCAGACGCTCCAGTCATGGTGGTCACGCTGCACCCCAACCACTGTCGGGAGCAGTGCCCGCTTGATTGTGTAGAAACCCGGCTTCTTGCGGAGGTAATAGTCAACGATAGCCCACGAGGTCGCCGGCCAGCAGTCGTTCATCTGCCAAACGAGGGCGCCTCCGCATCGCCTGTCGTCCCCCCACTCGCGGCGCCAGCCTCGGTAAGCGTAGGCGAGCGCCTCGCTCTGGGCCAGCTGACTTAGATACGTCCACGACTACCGAAGAATTAGCTACATCAGCTTCATGATCAGGGCCTGCGTGGCTTCATCGGACGATGTCCTACCGCAAGATCTTGAGCGATCCGGAAGTTCTCTGCGACGTACGTCGCAATCCGCCGCTCGTGGCCGTCTGCCTTATTGTGGAAATCGAGGACTCGCGATTGCGGGTAGAGATCTTCGGGCTTGGTGACGTAGCTCTCTGTCGTGGATACTACGGGGAAGGCGGCGAGCCCGAACTCGCTGTTGAATCGGCCTCCGATCTGGTCGTACCTCTGGTACTTTTCTTGAGTTCCATGCCACACTGCACAATGGCGTTAGAGTTCTAGTCAGTGTGGAATGGGGATCAATGCTGTTACGTACCGTTCCATTGATGGACATCGCCGATGGTGAGGTCCCAGCTATTCTTGCCGTTGGAGAACGGTGAACTCGGCCAGTAGGGGACGGCCGGTGCTTCTTCTGCCACCACACTGGGCAAGAGATGCTCGTAGTAGTACCTAGCGGGGAATGACCCCTTGAGCCAGGCCTCCGGGTCTTTGTTTTCGTAATCGTAATCCAGTTTGTACTCCTCTTGAATTTGGTAGTCTTCGTTGTTTCCAGCCCAGACGACCACCGAGGGATGGTGCCGGAGTCGGCGGACGTTTTGCCTGGCTTCTTCGCGGACCGAGTTACGGAGAGCAGGCCATGCAGGATAGCTGCCGCAGGCGAACATGAAGTCTTGCCAGACGAGAATTCCCAGCTCATCGCAAATATCGTAGAAGGCTTCTTCTTCATATATGCCGCCCCCCCAGACTCTAGCAAAACAACAATTGTTAGCGGGAAACCATGTAGTTGAGCAAAGCCAAAGACGCCTACCTCGTCATAATTTGATTTCCTTCAATCATGAGCTCGAGCCAGCTTCGATATACCTCCGGGGTCGCCCGCGGAAGGAAGTTGTCGGCGGGAATCCAACATGACCCGCCGCAGAAGACGTCAATGTTGTTGATACGGAAGTAGAAGGACTGGCCATGGCGGTCGTCCTTCTGAATCAGTTCACTTCGTCGGAAGCCACTCTTCTTCTGCCATTTGTCCAGCTTCTCGCCGTCCTTCAGAGCGTGGACAACGACATCGTACAGGGCCTGCTCACCGTAGCCAGCTGGGTACCACAGCTTTGGCTCGTCTATATGAATCTCAGAGCATGTTCAGGGTGTGATTATAGGAAAAGTGGACCTACCAAGCCTAAATTCCAATGACGTCATTCCCTGGGAAGCTGCGGGACTAGAGGCACTGAAGACTTCCTTGCCCTCATTCTGAAGGGAGAGAACGATTTCATCGGCGGCACCCTTGACGTCGACCGACACCTTCCCTGCAACGCTCTTGAGGTCATCCGTAATGTAATAATCCACTTTTGCAAAGTCAATATACGCGAAGGATACTTCAAGCCGCACCGGCCGGAATGGACCAGCAGTCATCAGAACCGGGCCCCAGTCCCATCCCTAAATTTGTTAGCCACGGGACACTTCACTTTCAGGGACCGAATTTACCCAGTGATATTGTGCCTTGCGCACGGCCAACCGGCCACTCTCTCCATTGTGCGCGAGAAAACGATGCTCCGGATGCTGCTTCTCTAATTCCCTGCCGCGCAACAAGGCGCTATCGAAGTCAATGCGCAAGGTGTTGACACCGGACTTTAAAGTGTTCGAGATGTCAACCCGGTGACTGAGAAACATGTTCTCGCTCTCGAGGATGGACACATCGTTGAGGCTCACGTGTGCCAGTGTGTCGAGGCCTTCAAATAGGAGGTAGGCCGACGCGCCTGTGGGCACCTCAGGCGCGCTGAACATCGTCTGGTAGGTCCAGGAATGCTCTCCGACCCATTCCACATCGAGCTCGTTCGTGCCGAGGAAAGGATCGGGAATTCTTATGGACGAATTTCATGTGAGCCTACACTGTGACGTGGAGATGCTGCACGAGAGGCAGGCTTACATCTTGTTATCCAGGAGGTCCAAATGGACAACGGTAGGAACCTTGGCTACTGACGCCCAGGTGTCATCGCCTTGGTCGGTCCGCTTGAAACTCCAGCCGCCCTCGAGCGCCGTCCTCTCTGCGGCGGCAATCATGATGACGGAGAGCTAGGGCGGGTAGAGAGTCCTTGTTGCAACGACTGGTCTGATTGGCAAAAACACGCAATTGCATAAAAGCACTCAGGACAGTACTCTCAGTTCCACTGCGGAGGACAATGGCCCGAGGATGTGTTCAACTTAAGAGTACTCGGATTTCACGGGGTTCCTCATCGATGATCTCTGTTACAGGGTTAAGTAGTATGAACGTATCTTGCACCTCGTAGTTCCATTTCTTCCCTGCCCGTACTAAAACGCCGTCTCGGAAATTCGTATGTCCGCGCTAGCGCAGCCCGACATGGGGACTCTCCACACGTATCGCCCCACGGTATACTGATTCCCATGCGGGGAAAGACGAGTTTCGGGGTCGTCGGCACGGAGGACGCTATTCCGCTCTCTGTGCGGAGTATGGGTCGGTGCGCGTAAGCGGGGAGAGAACTTGCCAAAAGAGACCCGCGCTAGGACGGAATGCCGGAATTACGAGCCTCCGTCTTAGTGAGGGACCTGGAACAGCACGCCTGTCTTCGGCCCTTTCATGGGGAGCGCCCCACAAGTTGCCCTTTTTGGCGGATTCCTGCACTCCAGACTCCGCAAAGTCAGGAGAAACGTATGTTATGGATGTACAGATCCTCGTCTTTGACGGGGCTAGCATTTTTCTCCTGGGGAGATAGGGTCACTTTCTCAGTCTTATAAAGACTTCAACTGGGACTGGCTTCTCTTTACGTCACACGCCTTCCACTACAACACAACGATTCTTCATCGCCTGTCTCTCTTTCCACCTCCATAGTTTTGTCTGGACCGCAAGCGTGGCATTGACAAAATGGTCGATCCAGAAAAAAAGGACCCGAGCCACTCCGAACACCGTGAGGATGGGCATTTTGCTATCTCTAAACCTAGAGAAGAACCCAGCGCAGCAATAGAAGCGGCCTTGAACGCTTCTGGAGGTGCCCCGAATCCATGGGGCCGTGGTCACATCCAACTCTATGTATCCTGCGTCGTCATTTACCTCTGCTCTACGATGAATGGTACCTCAAACCTAAGCCAACCCTCGTCTGCCAATTTCCTCGCTAATATATTGGTATTTCAGGCTACGACGGATCGTTAATGGGATCGATCAACGCCCTCCCGGAGTTCAAATCATACTACGACCTTGGCGAAGAAGGAGCCTCCACGACAGGCCTCGTATTCTCCATCTACCAGGTTGGCCAAATGACGGGAGCCCTATTCGTTTGGATCTGCGACTGGAGGGGCCGAAAGATAACCGTTCTCGTCTGCTCTTTCCTCGTTGTTTGCTCTGCGGTCTTCACTGCTCTGGCGCCCACCCTATCGGCGTTTATCGCTGCTCGCTTCCTGATCAGCTTCTTCGCGACCATCGCATGCGTTGCGGCACCGGTGTTACTTGTCGAAATAGCGCCACCTCTACACCGCGCCACAGTTGCCGGGATATATAATACCCTCTACTACATGGGGAGCATTATTGCTACGTTTAGTAAGAGATTATCATGCTTCGAGCTGTCCCAGACTCGTGACTAACTCTTTTTACTTGTACAGCTGTTTATGGTGCCAACCTCAATTTGCACGGCAATTTAAAATGGCGTCTCCCTCTCTGGCTACAAATTCTCTGCCCAGGGATTGTGTGCCTAGCAGGATGGTATCTGCCCGAAAGCCCCCGCTGGCTTGTTGCCCAGGGACGACACGACGAGGCTCGCAATTTCATTATAAAGCACCACGCCAATGGGGATGCGAACCACTCTATTGTCTCCATCGAGATGCATGAGATCGAGGACTCTCTGGAGGGGAGTATTGGCCGGTCAGCCTGGGCCTGTTTCGATTTGCGAAGTTTGTTCAAGACCCGCGCCCGCCTGTACCGGCTCATGCTTGCAGTAACAATGGCATGGTTCGGGCAGTTCTCGGGAAATAATGTAGCAAGCTATTACCTCCCGATAATGCTCGACAACGTTGGCATTACGTCGGTGGAATTGGTCCTGCTGCTAAACGCCATGTACGCCGTGTCTGGATGGATCGCCGCAACGATCGGGGGTAAGTACAGAGCTACAGCTCCTAATGTCACATGCTAATGTTGTCCAAATAGCCCGACTCCACGATGTTGTTGGTCGACGCAAGATGCTCATGGGCTCATGTGCGGGTATGGTTGCGGCCCTGTCCGTGGTTGCAGCGACGGCAGCCGAGTACCAGAGATCCGGCAGCGTTCCGAGCAGCTCGGCAAGCATTGCCTTCATATTTATCTTTGGAGTTATCTTCGCTATCGGCTTTACACCTATGCAACCCATCTACCCAGCTGAGGTGTTAGCCAGTGAGTACACCGATAGACTAGGAAAGTGGGTGGCCACACATGATTTCCTAACTCGAGCTAGACGATATGCGAGCGAATGGCATGATGCTTTACCAAATTACGGCCGGATGTGCCAGCTTCGTCAATACTTTTGCTGCGCCTATTGCCATGGAAAACATCAGATACTGGTTGTAAGTTCTCTTTCCGCAATACCATGTACTTATGAGGACTTCCAAGCTAATTCGCCCTATAGTTATGTTTTCTTCGTGTTCTGGGATCTTCTCGAGATGATGTTTATCTATTTCTTCTTTGTTGAGACGAAGGGACGGTCGCTTGAAGAATTAGACTCTGTCTTCGAGGCTAGGAACCCCCGCAAGGAAAGCACCCGGAAGACGGCGCGGCCGAATTAAACCTAATAATAGCTGTATCCCTTTATATAGTGTACGGTTGTGTATTATTAACGTCTATTGACCTTCCCCCATAGCTACGTTCCCTGGAACGCAAATAATGGCCCATCCTGGCGCTCGACCGGCCCATTAGTGATACCCTGTATACCAAGACTCCCTCTTAAGAATGTTATCCTCAAATGCCACAATCCCTGGGGTCCTCCAAATAGAGTAGCTATTGGAGCTTTTTCTCATCTCCAATATGCTAAGCTAGGAGACACTCCGTATGTCGGAACTACATGCTTCCCCTTCTCCAAGGACATCTGCGATTTAAATTGTTGCTTCCACAGGACTCTCGCACAATCAGGGAATACAGAGACTACCTCTAGAACGTGGGCATTATCGCCAGCCATGAGCAGAAACGTAGGATCAGCCTTGAATGAGAATGGGGTCCCTTCACACACGACAAACCCCGCCAATATTGCCTACAATGAAATGTGGCGAACTTCGTGATACCACGCATCTAGGGAAGGCTCCTTAACATGAAAACTTGGTTCTGCCACCGGAATTTCGTTCCCGCTATCGCCTAGTAGTTAGATAAGCTGCTTGGGCCATCCAGAGAAATGTTCTTCCAGAAGAGCCACAGGCGTCGAGGGACGCCACGTCAGGGGCCGATCATAGGTACACGCAGATCACTGGTCCCGTCTCATCGTGCATACGTCACCGACGTCATCGGGTCCGCGAATCTTGGCGGGTGGTATATGGGGCAGTTTTGATTAAGCTTATATACTAGTGCACGCCTCCCATCTCGGATACGATCTTGAATTTGGCGGCAAAGTTCCCACAATTATTTCGAATCTACAATATTGAGTAAACCGATTATCACTTTGTGAGCTACTATGGGCCTTTTCAAGAAGCGGGAAGAACATGCGACCACTTGCCCTCCGGAGACCGCCGACCATTCACCGAAGCGCGGGGGGCTCTTCCACCGTCGCTCTCCGACCCCTCCTCCGCCACACCGCGGAAACACCGACAGGCACCCCAAAAACGGCGTTCCACGGATTGGAGGAGGCCTTTTCCACCCCCGCTCGTCCGTTTCCTCCTCGGACCGTGAGGAGCCCAGTAGGCGCTCTTCGAATAGGCACTCTCACGGTGGCCTGTTCCACCGCCGCTCATCCTCCGTCTCGTCATCTGATCGCGAAGGCAACAGGCGCTCCCCGAATAGGCTCTCTCGCAATGGCGGCGGGTTCCTGCGTCGAGATGGTCACGAGGACCCGAGTATCACCGCCGCACGGGAGAGGCTTACAGGTGCCGAGCGCGCTGAGGAGGAGGCGGGTCGTGCGGTGATGCATGCTCGGGACGCCGTTCACGAGGCGAGGGAACATGTGAAGAAGCTTGAACATGAAGCGAGGGAAGAGTAAGCTGAGGGTTGGGCATCGTGTTGAAGAAAGAGCTGCTGACGTCTGCTTCAGGTCTCGTCTTGCGAAAATCAAGCAGCATACTGCCAGGGATTTCGGGAAGAGATCAAAGCCTCTCGGTCGTAAGTCTTCTGTACCCTATTAAGGTGGCGTTACATTCGCTCATATATGTAGGCTATTCTTAGACTACTAAAGATGAGAGTGGATGATATCAGAGATAACAACCTTGACTACGCAGATGATACCTGCCTCAAGATATCCCACTTGGTTATGTGAATGAGTAAAGAACAACGAATTTGAAATTACCTAGTGAATCCTTGATAGCACCATCCCAGTTCTATAAACTTAGACACCTAGGTCCAACTAAAACGGTGAAAACAAAACACGTAGCCAGTCCTGGCCGCAGTCATGCCTTCCAACCAGACCCTCCATAGTCCATTCGTCCAAAGAACGCGAGCCGAGGCAGTGGTGGATCACATACGGCTGTCTATTAACCCTGCTCACCATGTTGGGTATCCTTGCCCATCTTCGCCTGCCTCTTCTCCTCCTTGCGCCTCTTCTCCGCCTCCTCCCACTGGCGATGGCGCTCGGGGTCAGGATTCTTATACATCTCGCGAAAGGTCTCGATGTCCATATTGCCGCGGCGGTACTTGCGAATACACTCCGTACAATGACTAAAGGCATCAATAACGCCGTACGGTTCGGACGAGCACTGGAATGCCGAGAACGGTTGAAGACCCCTCGAGCATCCCTTGCTGCAAAGGTAATAACCAGCGGGATCCCTAGGCGGAGCCCGAGAATGACGTCGACCACTGAGGTTAGAACTGCTTCTAGCCGGCGAAGAGGGCTGGGCCGTGGGGCTCGTGGATACTAACGGGACCGGGGCGGGAGAGGGAGTAGGGGACGGCGATGGAGCCATTCTGCAAACGCGCGGGACTGGGTCTGTTTGTCCAATCAATGTCAGGGGATATCCACCAGGGCCTAGGACTATAGGGGGGCTGCTCACTATTCGGATCTTCAGGACTAAGTGTACCTTCAACTATAAAACGATGGGGTGGGACATGGGCTGGGTCTTGTCCGGTCGGCCACATGCGGGCGACTGGAGCCGGGGCCGCGGTGCGCGTGGACGGGACAGCTGTTTGATTTTAAGTAGCGTTAGACATGATTCCCACTGGGGCTGGGATTGAAGACAGTTACCTACCATGCGAAATCTCGGAAACATGATTCCGCGGGGCTTGACGGCGAAGGCAGTGATCGATACAAGCGGTTTTCGCTCCGCGTCCCCTGCTGGCGACGTGGTGCTGGTCTTGGTAGAGCAAGGGCGGGTCAACTGCGAACGGCTCCGTCTGGAATTGGTGGATCACGGGTCCAGCCAGAGTAGGCATACTAACTCGGACACCGTTGGCATAAAACCATCCGGGCTGGCCTTCATGATGGATGTGAAGGTTACCGCGAGGCATCGTACTCTCGTAAGTTGGAGTCAGGGTTGGTCGAGATCCTGGGAGAAGAGACAAGAGACACGTTAGCTGGAGCTGGTGAGGACCTTTTTTTTCTTGGCAGGGAGGACTCACCGGAGGCGTAACTGGCATAGTGCTGCCCAATGGTGTCCGTGGACACAGGATAAGTGCTGGCGGGCAAGTGATACTTGCCTGCGTTGTCTTGGATGACGGCCACGATCCTCTGACACTCGGTCTTTGGCTTCTTGGTGCTATTAGGCTGTTTCTGTGAGCCAAGGGCACCAGAGCCGTTCTCATACGGGCGCTTCATTGTGTTTCTGGACAATGTGGTAAGTTGATATCGTAGTAAGACTTCGGGAAACTTGAATTGCGACGCGACGCGGTTTGCTGTTTTCCCGCTCTATAAAAAGGATGTTGCAAAATTCAAGGGAAGAAAACATTGGGCTGGCTTAAATAGGAATTGGGAGTGCGCTCAATCACTCTTGACGATGTAAGCGATGCCGAGTGTTCTGTCAAGGGTGGTGTTGATGCTGTGTTAATGCACCATCGCAACTTGGCACGGAAGATACCAGAACTTCCTTCACTCGGGATTAAGTTCTTAGTGCCCCCTCTGACTTGAAACAGAGGCAGGCAGGGAATCACTGGTCCTACAAAGGAGCGTCCCATTGTGCGGTAGTAATGAATGGCAGCGTCCGAAAACGAGCATTGTAGCTATTCCTCCCAGACATTGTGAGGAGACGGAGGGAATGGGAAAATATGTTTTAGGATCAAGAGAGAGAGATAAACCTGGTGCTTAATCAAATGAGGACGGTAGTCCCTGTCCTAAGAAGTGCGGCGGTGGCTGAGAAGCGAGGGACAAATATTCCCTTCTTTGCACTTACGGAACGCCTTCAGCTTGCATACATTACTCACTTGAAAGTTGACTGCTGTAGCGTTTTAATAGTATTCCAAATTTCGCCAATTTAAGTGCTATAGTCCCTACTGTTCCGGCAGTGATCGTTTAAGCCGCATGAGCACCCACGGCCATGGACTTTTCCTGTCCACCTAATAATCTACGATACTAGTGTTCGACGAGCTGGCGGTGGAGGTACCGCAGTAGGTGCTATCGTCGCTGCCACTGTCTTCGTAGTCCTTCTTCTTCCACCACGCCAACTTTTTGAAGAACCTGCCAAACCGGCTTCCGAAACTAGGCTTCTTCCTGTTGCACTTACACTTGCACCGCTTGGTGATGGTGATCGGCTGAGGAGGCCCTGGCGGCGGCATCCCTATTGGCCTCGGGCGGCGTGATATCGGCGTCCCTTCCTTCTCGACCTCCAGGGAGAGGAACAGGGCGAGGGAACAAGTACTGGCGAGATCGTAAGGCACACGTCCCAGCTTCTTGCCCCGTTTCCCGATGACAAAACAAAGGCGCTGGCGGATGAGGTCGAGCTTCTTCGCGTCAGCGTCCTTATCGTCGAAGACGGTCTTTTCGTCATCTCCTTCCACTTCGTTGCCGGAAGCACTCCGCTTAACCTCCTCCTTGCTGACAGGGACGGTGTCGGGTAATTTGATGTTTATGCCTTCGATGATGCTGTCCAGCAGATCGAGGGAGGGAGTGAGCGGGACGTCAGGAGAGGACTGGAAGATCATGTAAAAGCGGTTCGAGTTGGAGACGCGAGCAATGCGCCAGGCGAGGGAGTTCCACGTCAGAGGGGTCGTCGGCGGGGGGGCCAGGAGGCCGGCGGTGGCGCCCTCTAGCTCCTGAGTGCGGAGGTCCAGAGCGGAGAGTGTCGGAATGAGCAGATCATCTTTCTTGGGTGCGATGCTTTTCAGGCCCTCCAGGTTCGCGAGGACGCAAGAGCAGTAGATAGCTTCCATGGTGTCGGCTGGGCTTGATCTGTAAATTGACGGAGGGTTGACTGGAGGGAAACGTTGAAGCGGGGAAGCAGGCTGGCTCCTCAGTTCGGGGGACTCCTGGCAGTAAAAGACGGACAAAGGCGGACAAAGGGGAGTTGGTCCTGCATCGGAAGGCATATCCAATGACAGGATAGTGTCAGCTCTGCATGATGCCGTTGTACTATCCAGGCGTTCTGCATGCGAGAGGCCAATGAGGCTCACCGGCAGTGGTGTTTGTGTGCCACCATGCGGCGGGGGGGGAAGCAATTGACTAGGACAGACGAGTCCCAGGCGGACCAGTAATGGACATGCAGCCAATCGGATGCTAGGCTTGAAGCCTGCGCTGACCGGATGCGTGTTCCCTTGCAGATAGCCTGTCATATGGATTCGTTCAGTGCCGCCTTGCATTCTTGTCGTCGCGCCTGTGGTTTGTTCGCTGAAGAGTGGTGTCGACAGCAAGTGCTGATGTATTACAGCACCCACAAAATACATGCCCTCGGTTCTACCAATTCCATCTTCAGCAATAAGCCATGCAGCCGACGATATGGCCCAGGTTCCTCCAGGTATTCCCAAATTGGCCTACCCTTAACTCTGTGTCCCCGTCCATGCCTACGCGCAGGGCGGGTTATCAAGGGTAGGTCCCAAATACCACCGTAGCTTCAATGCCGTAGATACGTTTACACATATTCTAGGCCTAAAATTCAAACTACGAGTCATTGTCGGCATTCTCTTCAACCCACCCTTCCGGCATCCTCAAGGGCCCATACACGGGCGTTTTCCCCTCCCCCATCTCTTCCTCTTCCTCCGCGAGATTCCAGGACTCGTCCATGTCAATGTCGATCTCCACAACTTATTTCATGGACCATTCTCCAATCCCGGGCCCATATGTAAATCCAGGTAAACAAGCCTGAGAGGCGGTGGCGGGGCCAGGAGGCAGAGGTGGGAGAGAGAGTTGTAAAGGGTACCCCCGCAACTGGTGACGTCAAGCTAACACGGACCATGCCAAGTGTTGACTCTTCCCGCGTCTCACCAACAATCAACGCGTGCTCACACTCTCGGTGAGTCTGGAGATCTACACCACATAATGCCAGCATTGAAAGCCAGCGCCTGAGAAGACCATCCAACCTCTGATGCCATTCCCGGCGCTGGCAGAGGGACAGGCCTCACCGCAGTCCCCACGCCGCAGCAACCCTCATCAATGGGAGGAACGGAGTCCCTGGGAACGAGGTAAGAGCTCGTTCATCCGATACGATGTCGTTCTCCACATGTAAAAAATATACTGTGTTGCATGAGAGTCACCGGCTCAATATAGTGCAGATCAATTGACATAATGATTAGATCTTTCAGTGCTAGCCGGATATCGGTGACATTTTCATCGTCAGGAGTCTCGGGAAATGATTGAGAAACAAACGCCACTGAATAGGTGTGAAGGAGCGAGAGATTCTCCGTTATCGGCGGGGATACCATCGCTGGGGTGATGAGGCCTTCAGCGGACAGGGCAAAGCGCAGACTCTCACCTGCAAATGGTTGCTCCCATATGCTCTTTGTGGCCATGCTGGATATTGATAGCCGGACCAAAGGCGGAAGATCGTCGCAGTGTGGAAAAGCCCAATCACGATATTTCCGGAACCGAGGAGGCCGCTGATTTGTCCAATGTAATCCCAGCTTCCAAATAGCGCATCAGAACGTTGGCTGTGAGTCGAGGACATCCAAATCGTCACCGCCGTGGACACCTATTCTGCGCAAGTCCTTGCTGTATATTTATGGCAGAGAGTACCTATAATCATGAGTATTGCATACTTAGGAACCAGAGCGCCCCCCTCTAGGTCCCTTACATACCCTCCCGGCGCGTCTAACTCGTCCATATCGAGCCCAAGTTTCATAAGGATTATTTTTTCGACATTTCCAAGTCATCCTATTCCAACGGCAATCTAAGATCATCAACAGGTATAATTACATAGCATGTCTAGTATGCATCCCAACATATGTGTTGTAGGGAGTGTGGACTCATTTAACTCTCTATATAGACGGGTGATGATGCTGGCCTTTATCAAAAAATTGACCGCAGAATCTTGGCGTTGTTATCCCCTAAACGCATCGAAACACGGGATCGTCGCCTGGTCGTATATCCATATTGGCGAGAGTGGTACGTACATACGGAGCAAGCTCGATGAGCCTGCAGCTCCCAATGAACTCAGGGATTCAAAGTTTACTCGGAAGCCTCACTTCGGATCCGAAGATGGCTCGTTCCTAGGATCTCGAAGCGGCCATTTTCAAGATGTTTGGCTTCGATGTAGATGGAAATACGCGATCGGTTAGGGTGTGCCGCTAGCCCGGTTTGATTTGTCGTGCCCAGACTTCCTCTCAGTTTGCGACAGATTCACCGATGAGCCTGGAATAGGTCGTAGAGTTTCAATCGCGCTCAGGACGACGTGGTGCTGTGACCGGGACATCTGCCTGATTTCACAACTCAGTGATAAATGTTCGTCGAGGAAGGCCATATACTTCACATAGCAGATGTGACAATTGCGCCTAGGCGTAACAACTCTGTGCCTACTCCAGAAGCGGGACAGCGCGGTCGAACTTGTTCTACAACTTCTTAAGTTGGTCCTTTTGCAAGAATAAACTTTGCCATGACAGTTCCTAGTCGGAGGTCCTTTTTCCAGCCGAGATTTGATTCAAACGCCGCAGCGAGATCGTAGAGGGTGCTCAGCGCCTGGCGACAAAAATTGAATACAAGTTGGCCACGTCGAAGTACGCTACGCTTCGGCCGCATGTCTCTAGCGGGTCGGCGAGCTTCCGAGCGACCTCCGCCTCGACTGTGCTGAGCTGGGACGCGATGATCTCGGCTTCCGGTATGGGATCGCTTATTTGTTGCAGTATGCTTTCGACGCCATCAAAAGTGCGCTTAGTTCAGTACAACGTCGATGAACTGGACGCTGCCTATGACGAGGCCGGCGTCCTCCGCTATTTTCAAAGAAGATACAAGTGACCCGCTGAATCCAGAAGTGAATATGGTAAGGAATGCGGCAGGCCGGCGAGGGACGATTCGATCCTGGCGTTTTGGCTGAAGGTGAGGTTTAAACCGACTAGGCACTTACGGAGAGACAAATTAAGTCCTTTTACTTGCCGCCTAGTGTGTTCACGAAATATGCATACCCCGCTCTAGCCGGCGTCTGACTGCAAGACGAACTAATGAGAGGGAGCTAATAAGACATCATGGAGTGCTCAGCCTTATTCCGTCCTTCTTTGAGGCAGAACATGCAAATATAACCATTGCGTGCAGGCCAAAGCTCCAAAGTGAGAAGCGTATTGAAAATTAAGCATTGGAATTAGTAGTCTTCACTAAGGTATACTATCAATAGGACCAGGACTTAGACTTTTCTCGGCTTTACCTTTACCGAAAAGTCGATCGGCCGCACATTAAACCACCCGTCTTGCTCGAGCTTATACTCCGGATCCACCATCTCAAATTCCACCTCGCGGACAAGTTTCGCCAAGACCACTTTGTTCCATAGCGAGGCGTAGTGTTTCCCGATGCACTCCCTCTTCCCGTTGCCATACCAGCGCTTGACGCCGAGCGGCAACTTGTCGAAGGCATCGCCCAGCATCCTCTCGGGGCGGAAGGCGAGGGGTTCGTCGAAGACGGCGGGGTCGCGGTTTACACCTGCGAGGACAATGATCATGGGCTGGTTGTGCGCGACTTCATACTTTCCTCCACCGAGCAGAACGGGAGCCTCGTTACCGGGCTTGGGGATGGGTTCGATGTTGAAACCTGGAGCCGCGAATGAGAGGCGAAGAGACTCACGGACGGTGGCCTCTATGTAGGGAAGGTGACGGAGACGGTCGTATGTGAACTCTCCATCGCCCAGGACGGAGTCAACCTCCTCACGCGCTGCGGCGAGAGCCTTCGGGTTTTGGAGAAGGAAGAGGATCGCTGTGGCGATGAGGCACGGCGCGGTGCTGCTTCCGATCGGCATTGAGACAATCTCGTCGATGACCTGCGAGTCGGTGAGGGCCTTGCCAGTCTCAGGGTCTTTGCCCTTCATGAGGGCGGTGAGGACGTCGTTGCGCGCTTCGTCCTCTGGGTGTTGCTTGCGGTAGTCGACGATCTCCGAGGCGTAGTCCCTCATAGTACGGATTGCCCTCTTGAACTTCCCGCCGTGTACTAGCCAATTAAGGAAGCCGGGCCGATTCGGCCGCTTCATGGCCTCTGAGGTTGAGACCTCCATCCCCTGAATCATGGGGTGCATCGGCCCCGTGAGGCAATCCAGCTTCCTGCCGTACAGCGCCAGTGTCGTCGCCTCGAGGTTCAACCTATTCAGCTCATCAACAAGTCGAATCTCATTCTTGTCTCCAAGACCCTTCCACTTCAGTATGAGCTCCGTCGCAGTGTCCCGCATATCCCCAAACCTCTCCGCAACAGAAGACGGAGAGAGATGCGGTGCAATAATGCGGTGCGCAATACCCCAGGACTCCTCGTGGTCATACGCCGTGAATAGTGCGTCGTGGACAGCATCGCGGATCTGCACGATGGGTCCGCCGACGTACTTCCGGAAGCGGGTCTCGTCGCAAAGCTCTTCGGCGAGGGCGGCGCCGGCGACGAAGACGATGCGGTGGCCGAGGACGGAGATCTGGAAGATCTCGCCGTACTTCTCCGAGAGGGTCTTGAGAGACCACCACGTATTGCTCGGTTTTACGTCGAAGATGTTTCCTAGGAGGGGCACGCCCTGGGGCTGTGGGATGGGTGTGGACATTGTGTAACTGATTTTTGTGCGCTCCGAGACACGATGCTGGGATCAGACAGCGAAAGCTAGCGAGAGATGAAGGAAGGAATTGAGAGCGCCAGAGCTCTTATAGCTCTCCACCCCAGCCTCCACTTTCACCGCATCGCAAGCCACAGCGTGATACGGACGCAGGTCTCGGCCGCGCAGGTGTTATTCTTCACGCGAGGTTGCAGGTTTTTTTTTGGGCCAGCTGTCGTCGGTGCAGCCAGCCACAAGCAGCTGGCTGCATGCAAATTGGTAACGCGCCAGCGGCCATTGGACGGGAACAGGTCACGATGCGCTGATCTTTTTGCGCCTCGTCGATCATGGACTATGACGGGTAATGCTTAGGCCAGGAATGTGGCCTCGGGAGGAAAGGGATGTGGAGTTGGCAAAGTAATTATGTATTGGCATGGCCGTAGTGCCAAGGCCGAGCTCCAACCTGTAACGAATTGTCTTGGGCCCTGACTTTCGCAAGCTCCCAACCTCCCCGGATGTTTAGAGTTTCAGAGGATCGTAAGAGGGCGGTTAGTTGCATCATGACGCACAAGTCCTTGTTATTGTTGCACTTGTGTCTGTCGCTTTTGTATGGCCGTGGGACATCGCATTCGGAAATCGCAAGGGAGAATCTGCGGGCATTGGCCGTTACTGTAGGACGTGGGCCGAAAATCGGACTGAGCCCTCGCAACATGCTGTGGAAGAGCCCCTGCGTCTTGCCAAAGTCCCAAGGATGGTAATGTGTGGCCTGGTGTGTTGATAATTCGACATGGGGCAGAACTCGGCACGGGCCGGCGCCTCGCGGAAGTACCTTCCCCAGACTTTTTCATGTGCATGTCAGGGACTCAATAATAGGTAATCGCAGGTTCTGTATGGCACTAATTAGGATACCCTCGGTAATTAATCTCGGTATTTCCTCCACCAGCCGCTTGGTAAACGGACGAGTGAGGTGGACCTATCGGAAGGGTAAGCCAACCATATATTTCCTGCCTCCTCAATGATCGTCTGTAGCGCTGCGTTCTTGAGATCCGCTTGCACTCTGCTTGATAGTCCACTTGACATTCTTACTAAGTCTCTGTCTGCGCGTGCCTCTGCTACATCGCGTCGTGAGGGCGTTGATGGCGTATGACCAGGCTGGGTGAGAAATAATTCGGAATCCTCTCATCCATCACCTGAAAAAGCTGACTCCACAGGCGACAGTGTACGATAAGCTGTACAATATCAAACTTGTGCTTGTCATGGACACCGGGAAGCACTCGCAGCCATGTTCGGGGCCTTGTGAGACAAGGCCAATTCGGCTTATCACGCAAGTGGGCTGGTGAGCCCTTCCAGCGCGGCTACTGTCGGCCGATTCTGCGGGGGTTCTAAAATGAAGGAGAAAGGCGTCCTCTATACAAGGGAGGCATCTATGCAGCCCAAAAAATTCTCGACTGGGCCTGTTGTGTCACTGTGCCTCCCGGCTTGGCGGAACGAAGCTCTCAGGCCCTCAGCCCTATGACGCCTTACGAAGCTTGGCACTCCGAACTTCTCCAACGTCTGGTCGGCGAAAAAGAACGGTCCAGGAAAGATGGCACCATAAAACGCTCCCGGTGTGTCGATTAAATTCCGAAGGAGCCGAGGCGATCGAATGCGGAACGAGTAAGACCCGTTCTTTGTTCCAGAAAATCTTTCAAAGGTTCCCCTAATCTATCAGTGGGAGATTTTCCTTCGTGTTCGCCTTTTTTTTTTTTTTTACGGCAGGGTCCCCGGCTAAGACGGCACGTAGACGGGACGGCGGGCCAACAAGGAGCCTCAGGAAATCAGCCTGGTGGATATACGAATGAAGATCGGTCCGTGTTAGGAAAATGAAATTTAGGATCAGCAAAGCTACGCACGGCGGCATAAGTCTTGTTCCTTGTCTTGGATCCCAGCCTCAGAAGCCACCGAGGCCTGACTCGTAAACCTTATTTCGACTTGGTTCCCTTCTCCTTTCTCTAGAATCTTTTGCATTCGGCATTTGTATTTTTAGTATTAAGTGTTTTTATTTTCGTCATGGGCTGTCCCGATACCACCCCCTTGGGACCCTTTGTCGTTTACAATTCGTGAGCCCCCCGGGGTGACAGTATCATTATGCGCTCGGCCCGTACGGTGCGGCGATGTCGCGCAGCATTATTCCTCGCCTTCCTCGTCCTGACGTCGCTGTTCATCTGGCGGTGTCCCCGGCAACGGCCGTATAGCCCTTTCTACGGCCTAGTAGACCCCATTGACAACGCTTCCCGCTTCGCCATCGTCACGTTCCTGGGCAGCGACACGGCTCACAAGGAGGAGGACAAGTACTTTGTCGCCTGCCGCCTCCTGACCTACCAGCTCCTCTACGCCAATGAGACTCGAATCAGAGATCAGATGAGGGATAAAGTCGACTGGGTCGTCACCGTCACCGCGGACGTCGCCCACTGGAAACGCGAGCAGCTGGAGGCCGACGGCGCAAAAGTTGTCGAGCTGGAAGATGTCCCGCTACGTTGGTGGATCAAGACCGGTGTCTCCAGGTGGAAGGACCAGTTCACGAAGTTGCGCCTCTTATTATGGACTGAGTACTCGCGCGTGCTCTTCGTCGACGCAGACACGCTACTCCAGGGCCCGCTCGAGAGCATCTTCTTCACACGCGAAAGCATCATCCCCGCCAAGACAGACTTCAGATACCGGAAGGGCGACGAGGCGGACCTTCCCGCCGAGTACGTCTTCCTCGCGGCGCAGGACCACCAGTTCACGGGGAAGAGGAAGCATGCTGTGCCGCCTAATGGGAAGGAGACGACGGGATCGCTGAGCGCGGGGTTCTGGCTTGCGGCGCCGTCGAGGGAGCTCTATGCGTACCTGATGAGCGTGATGGCGCATTATTACCGCTTCGACCCAAAGACGATGGAGCAGAGCTTGCTTAACTATGCGTTTCGGAGGTGTGATGTTAGTGGAGAGGAGAGGGAGGCTTCGGGGAACTGCCCGCCGGGGCGGCGGCCCGGACCGATGCCGTGGAAGGAGCTGGATTGGCATTGGTCGGCCTCGTGGCCGAGTATGGACGATGCGCATGCTGGGGTGGTGAGCCTGCATGAGAAGCTCTGGAAAACGGGGCCGAAGGGGCTGAAGAGGCGATGGCGGAATTGGAGGTGGGAAATGGAGGATGAATTGGGGCGTTCGTACGAGTAATGCGATCGTGACGAGGGCATGAGTGGCGTTTGGGACTGTTTGCGTGATACCAAATGTATAGAAAATAATCTAGATTGAACCACATAATGAAGCAGACGCCTTGCGGTCCTCTACCGACACATCTCCGGCGTTAGGAGAGCTCCTCCTTCCACCGCCCGTCTGCCACCATCTCTCTCATAGCCTTGAGCGTCCCCTCGACCGCCATCCTTGCCATCCTCCCCTCCTTCTCCTTCGTCTCCTCTAAATCCTCAGCCTTACCCTCCAGCTCCGGGTGCAGCCACTCGAAAGTGTACGTCATATACAACTCGCCGGCAGCCCCCTCACTCACGATGTTCTGCACTTTGCTCCCGTTGGTCTGTCGGAACTCGACCTTCATGGGCTCATATTCGACGCACTCCTCAGTGACCTTGCGGTTGCCTTCACGGAAGGTGACCTCGCGGACAGTAACGGGGTGGCCCGTGGGCGTGGTGGAGGTGGAGATGACGGCGGTGGAAGTGATGGCGGCAGGGACGAAGTCCTCGGCGCGGCGAATCTTGCGGCGGAGGAGGGGCCAGATGTGCTCGATTGTAAGGAGGGACTTGGCGTCGAGGGGGTTTACGGGGGCCGTGTAGGCGACGTGATTCGCAGAGACCATCGTGAGGGGAGAGCTTGAGAGATCGAGATTGGGGGTTTTGTGAAGGATGATGACGTATGAGACGAGTCAAGCAGACGGAGGGGGTTCTATTTCGGAGTGCGGTGAGTTGGTTTATGTAGTTGACTAGGGGAGATTGGGATTGATAGCTCCGAGGATGCAGGAAACTTGTCGAAAGGCTCCGAAATTTCTTGTTGACGTAAATCTACGCTGTCCTTGAGAGTCATCCGTCCGTCCACGGCGGAGGTGAGACCTGGTTATAAATCAGCCCACGTTCGGATTACCCCACGCGAAGCCCAGCGGGGTGGTTCTGGTTTTTGGCAGTCGCGGTCAGCGCTGGTCCCACCCGGGATGTCACTGCGGGGTCAACCTTTACGGGCTCTGACGTTCACCGCGCATGTCTGCTGCAGGGCCATTCAGGTCTCATATCTCACTCAAATGGCGGGACTCTTAGACGTCAACCTGGGGGGTCACGAGCATGACTACATCTTTACAGGTCTTGTTTGGATAGTTTATTTCTTCTGGCTTTTAAACGGTCTTTAACCTGCGGCAATCCCAGTCGCCTCCCTCCTCACCTCCAACCCATCCGGACTCCCGAGCCAATCTCAAATACTCGGAAGTCCCGCCACCAAGTCCGACCAATGGAGAAAAAAATTAATAATAATGCTCTCTAGCCCGTGGCTTGCCGAAGAATGAAGTGATCCGGAATCGATCAAGGCTCAGACGTAGAAGGCCGAAGAATCTACTGGTCGCCGGGGCACTCGGGCGCGTCGTTCATGCTTAGCTCCATGGCCCAGGTGACATCCCCCTGACCCTCATACGGGTTGTCGCACTCTGTCTCGAACTGGTTGTCCGGGTGGTCGCAGAAGCGCTCGTGTGGGATACACTTGCAGTACTCGGTGCAGGCGCGGGCCTCGCCGCAGCAGGTGCTGAAGCGGCCCAGGCACCAGGCGTCCCAGGCCTTGCAGGCGCAGACTTGGTTGCCCAGGCCGTAGGAGCGCGGGTAGCAGCAGTTAGCCTGCAGGGTGACGGGTTGGGCCGGAGGAGGGATGGCGGGCGACATCGCCTCCGGGAAGAGCTTGAGCTCGTTGTTGGGTTGGTTGCAGATCGGGTCGACCGGGACGGTGGTAGGGTCGGTGGCCGACGCGGTGGCCGCGAGAGCCGCGAGGGCGAGAACCTGGGGTGGGGTTAGTGTGTGAGTGAGGTTGAAGGGTGAGGGCCGAGATGGCGTGTTCGCAGGGTGGTATGAAGATAGCGATGGGTTTGGGGTTTCAGGTAGTGATGTGCTGGGGGTTAGGGATTGATAATGCATACTAGCTCGCAGGTGAACTTGGTGATGCCAATCATATTGACAAACTTGCAGGTGAATCAAAAGAATGTGGGTATGTGAGTGAGTGTTGGCTTTTGAGAGCCAAAGTGAGGATACGCTTCAGGCCGTGTGCGGTATCTGACGAGCAGGAAAATAAACGAGTGTAAGTTGTGCAAGAGCAAAACACGCTGGTTAATTTATAGGAGCGCCATCGATGAGATTTCTGAGACTGGAGCTGCCTTCCAACCCCAGGGTGGTGTTGTCGTGATTCACTGGCGGACGCTATTGGAGCTGGTGTCCTGGAGGAGTGCACTTGTTTGAACTGCGGCCTTGTTCCCATAGTCACTGAAACGCGCAAGCAGGCAGGCCGTGGCTTCCGCGCAAAAGGAGAAAAAGGAGTGGCCCCATATTTAATTTTCTCTGGCCAGTCAGAGGGCACCACTGGCGAGGATTGGTGGGGCCGGGGTCCCACTGTTCCTGGATTTGGGGCTGCGTGGCATCCCCGGCTTTGACACCCAGGAACAGGCCCAGGGACGTCAAACTCAATCCTGGTTCTGCCGGAGAATTTGGCAGAGTTTCGAGAGCGAGCGAAACCAGTTCCATCGCCTTCATTTCTAGGATATTTTTGAGTACATTGACGCTGATGACAGGGAACGCGGCCCCCTCCATTCCAGAGTCCAATATTGCGCCAATCTTGCATTACCATGATTGAGAAGATGTGGGGCAGAGATTACTCATGTAACTGAGGTTTCGATCTTCTTCGCCAAGGAGACTCGCGCGCACGTGAAATGCGTCATATTGCAACGTCAGTACTCCGTATGAGGTTCGAAAATGTGGCCCAAGACCGGAGCGGCCGCCACGCGACGGGCAAGGACAGAAGACAACAGGCCCTAAGCCTTTCCGAACCCAACTCGAACCCCGCTTTCTGGGCCCCGCTGACGGCTCCCTCCGTTTGAAATGCGTGTTTCTTTGTATCATAGGAGGTTGCTGAAGTGAAGAGGTTCCGACTCTTGCTCTCCATTTGCTGGTCCGAGGCGAGGTTTAAGCTAGGGTCGCACCGGGATCAATATCCTGAGATCTTTCCCAAGTTTATCTGGAGACTTCGCAGGGAGGATTTGGCGAGGCGTCCAGGTCTCGGTTACGCGCATATCGCTCGTGATAAGTTCCGCCCCCGTTCCCGGACACACAACATTGATATTTGCCGCGCCGTATGTCCACTTGTCCACCTTCGGGTCTCGTATATTGCAGGTTCGTCACGGCCAAAAGAACGAAAAATCTCGCTCGGCCTTCAGGTACCTGTGCATCAAGCAGAGGAATCATCTGCCGTCACTTGGGGGCCCGCCGATACCCTCCGGCTGTACAATAGTCTTCTGAACTTTTACTACCTTTCAGAGGAGTCGCCGCGCCATCTCAACCAAGGCCATGATAGACATCACTGGCCGCACGGTATGACGGTCTTTGGGATATCCTTGTAGAATTACAGCGCCTGGTCCAGCCACTTGGTGCCACTTGATATATCGGTGCCGACGGGGATATTTGACCCGAGATAGACCGGTTGCAGATACAACTCTTCTTTCCAGCGTCCTTCACGCGTTCCTCCTGATCTCTACCGAGAATCCTTAGCGAGAGAATGGCCCCATACAATAAACGCCTGGAGTGTTTGTGCTTGGGCACCTCGTAGCGGCGAGTGCCGACATGGGCAACCATCGTTTCACATGTGAAATGAAATTCGGAAGAAACTGATCAGGCTCGCTTATCCCAACATCTGCTGAGCGATGAATGCACTCGATTGAAGGAGAAAGTTATGTTCAGTCATATCCTCGAGGACTTTACGGGCCTAGAGACTTTAGAGAGTGCTGAGTTGATAATAGGATAAGGGACTATCGAGCTATATTTAGGAGTGGGAGGTACCGACCCTCGAGAGGCGGTATAAGCGTGTCGTGCGATACCTGGTGAACAGTCCTACCGAAGGCCTGCGTTCTCCAGGATGTGCTACTCTCACTCTCGGTCGAGGTTTCCCACAAATGAAAGCTGTGTTCTCCAGTCCATATTAGCCTTAGCTTCCGTAAACCTATCACGACCGTCATGGCCATAAGTGGTATGATCTCCAACGAGCGACACTCCTGGCCACTCTCCTCGGGATTCATCGCCCCTACGTGCTTTAACTCAAAAGGCAACTCTGTCACTGCGCAGCCCTCTGAACCGTCAACCACAGACGCCGAACTCACGGTATGGTCAACTGGCTGATTACGTGTATTTATATTGTTAGTCTGATTTTCGAATACCCGACCAATCTGATCGCCCAACGCATCCCTATCGCCAAATATGTTCTCTTAAAATCATTGGATAAGGCATTGCGCTGTCCTGCTACGCTGCGTGCGCGAACTTTCCCCCAGTTGGTCGTTGTACTAACAATTCTCAGCCTTCGAAGCATGCTGCCAGCCGACATTCGTCGTTCCGAGGTGTTTAGGTTAGCAGAGCCGACACCCCGAGTAGGTGACGATGCTAGCGCACCGAACAGTACAAATGTAGTATAAGCGAGAGGAACAGGCGGCATTGGTCACTTATTGATAAACATCCAGGATTCCATACCAGTTCGAGGCTAATGTCGGTCTTTCCTAGGTACATGATTAACTGCGGCGTGCAAATCGTGGCTGTCCTACTCGCCTACTGCTTGCTCTCCTCAAGTCCGGGCTCCTCAACTCATGGCAGTCTCACCGGGCAGACGCTTCTTATCATGGGTCTCTTATTATATCCCGCGAGATGTTTTCAATGCGGCTTGCTAACCCACGGCTAATCTGTATCTAGTTCTTTCGTGGGTACTATCATCCTTATGACTGTTGAGAACAAAAACAACGCAACGCGTATCGGTTTCCTAATCAGTTAGTCCATTATCACACTCTCCTTCTGTTTTGCGCAGACCTTCGCGTTGTCGATGTTAGTCGCCGTACTGCCGGCTAGAGCAACAAGGTCGTGGTGGTGACCTGTCAATTCATATCATGGGCCACCGCTGCAGCCGTCGGTAAGCCTTCGAGCCCTTTTACTTTGCAGCGCGTTCACTCGTGACGTTCAGGACCGCAGGTCTTCCTCGCAAGGGATGCCTCTGGCTCCTTCATCGCCTTGTCCGTCTGTCTTAGATGCTATAACCTGCTCGTTACTGTTAATTTTGCTCTGCGCTTCCACCTGCAGAGGCAGCATGAGATCAAGGACAGGCAATACGTGCCCGATGGGATGTCTGCAAACGCTTTTACAGAATTAACGGACCGCGAGAACAAGAACTTTCGGTATATTTACGAGGAACCCAGGTATGAGTGGCAGGACCCCGCAATGGAAGGGATAGACCGAGGTTTTACGAGCGTCGACACCCGGTTGCATGCTGGTTTTGTGGATCTCTCATTTACAACCCAGGTCGGTGGACTACTGACCTTTAAGCATATGTGTGGAAGATTAGCTTATGTCCTTACCTCGTATAGTCAAGGACACATGAAACCATCTATCCTACCCTAACCCGACACCCCCCCTTCCCCGTTGACAACCCTAGCAATTTTCACCCTACCATATTCTCCCAGGGATTCATGTCTTCAGACCAAAGGCTAATTTCCCCGTTGTCCATGTATTACAACTCGTCCTAGGTGACACTGTCCTCATGCTCTATATTGCAGAGTTCGGCGTCGTTTGGACCGCCATCTCCCGTTTGCTGCAGGCACGCATGTAGCTGTCTCTTCCCCTCTATAGAAACTCAGCAGGCTTAAGTGGGTATATTAAGGAACTCTCGGACCGTTATATTGAAAGCCAAGATGATATAACCTTGGTCCAGGAACGGTTATCCGGTTCACCGGTCCCACTTAAACCCCGCCAACCAGGGGTTGGCCATGAGCGCCAGAACCGTGGGATGGAAGGACACTAGCTTGAGGAGCCTCCTACATAGTTCGACTCGGTAACAACCACGGATGGATCCGCTTCCTCACATCTATCTCGCCTCCAGAGCTTCTGACACTTGGGAGGAATCAGTGACATTGGATATCTTCCGAAAAGCCATAGTTACGCGATAGCATGTTTTTTTAAGACCAGTACCTGTTGTTGAGAATGGTGTTTCACTGGCTACTCGGCGGTTGCTTTAAGATCGAGATTTTGCGTTTGACACATCCAACATGCAGCCACCCGACTGGAGACGAGAAGGCCAGGATACCGGAGACCAGTATCTGATGAGATTGGCTTCGGGAACTGGCCTTAAGGTTTCCGGGCTATTCGGAGCTAGCCCAAGCCAAGATGCTAATGCTGTTGACGGGTGGTCAATATCCTCTTCAGCCCAAGCGACGTCGGCCACTGAAGTCGATGCGCAGCCAGGGCTCATAATCGCCTCTGCCACCAAGCCAAGGTGACCAATGACCGGGTTCTATTTCTTCTCATACAGATAAAAAAAACACTAGTATCTAGTCCATGCAACCTTTACCTCTTTTGAGTTTTGAGGGCTGGGTCTCCTGGGCGGTGCTAGCACCGAGGCGCCGACGTTCTGTCTCTAATGGGGAAGCCAACCGGACCGGCTTGCCGGCTTGCACATGTGGGTCCCCATCGTGTTAAAGTTTGTGACCCGGCGAATTTAACCGTATTTAGCCTAAATCCCATGTCTGGGCGAAAGGGCGGGTGTTTTGTTCAGCTTCCCTTGGTAAAGGTTTTGGGAGTGTTCCGCACAAATGAATCTGGTGGGGTGTACAAGCGGGCCATCCCAAGATGGCGCGAGAGGCCCAAGCTATATGTGGGCATAACAGACGACTTCCCAAGGGTCCGGATCCGGGTAGATCAACAAATGAAATTATCTGCGTGCTTGTTCCTTGTATGTGCTTGTTCCTTGTATTCATCTCCGTACATACTTATACCTGAAGCTGCTCAACCCAACACCGGTCCCCTCCCTTGGA
The DNA here is from genome assembly GCA_030271035.1 of Microascus cirrosus. NCBI lineage: Eukaryota > Fungi > Ascomycota > Sordariomycetes > Microascales > Microascaceae > Microascus > Microascus cirrosus. The sequence goes on along the minus strand of JAMBUN010000305.1, from coordinate 26,570 downwards.
CTCTATGCTCTCTCACACAGCGCTTACCGGGGCCAAGCACCGTCCCAGAGCCACCTACTACTGACGGCAACGTGACGCGTTCAAGGAACAGGCCCTTGAGATACAGCCGCGCCCGGAAGAGAGCGCTCAATTCCGGGAGTTCATGCCCCTTCGAGAAAGGATATTTGTCTGGCTCGGGACCAGATCGAGGTTCTTGGCAAGCGGAGGAGATTGGAAGAACCAGAAAATTTGGTGCTGCACTGGGCCGTTGGATGGCTTTACTGCACCCCATGTCAGCTCGCCAAGGGACTTGGCATGTCACACTGGTATTCTTTTACGGACGTTAGCATGCTGCTAATTTGCACGTGTAGAGTACCTCGTTTGTGTGCCTGAGTGTCAATCTCGACCAGGCCGAGGCGACCCCTTTTTCTGCCGCCGCTGGACACCATCCGGTCTGAACTTGCATCCCACACGCCGAAGAGGATTTCCGTCCCTATCGGCCCGTCCGCCTCCCGAAGGTGCCTCAATTCGGGGCTCAAATGTCACACGGAGCCGCACCGGATCGGCACCGCTGGAGTCAAGGGAAGGCCGGCATGTTAGAGCGGTATCGCAGATGGAAAACGCATTCAACTCGCTAGGACGACGTGGTTGGTTGGCCAAGGCTGCCCAGGCCGTCCAATATGGAGTCCTTTTCGGCCGTAATTCCCCGCAGCAAACCCTAGTCCTCCAAGGTTTTGTCTCCCCGCCCCCCAGAAATCACTAGGACGACGCCGTGTCGAGCATCCCGGTTCGGGAATCCTTACCGCGGCCATCTCATCAGTCAATTGTCCTTCCTTACCAGTGCGACGCCGCTGAGGCTTGCTGCCGCCTAGGCTTCTCCTTCGCCAGCCGCTTGACTGAAGCCACTCCCCCTCCTTCTTTAGTGGAAGCATCACAACTTCCAAGAAAGCCAAGATGGAAAGGCGTCCCACTTCTCCGGAAAGACTAGCGGAGAGATGGCCAAGCTTCTTGTCCACTTGATCTGGGCACAGTCCATGGGTGGAATCTCCCCACAGATTCCGGCAAAATGCAAGCTCACTTTGCAAGCCCGGAGTGGATCATGACCCCAGACTCTGGGCATGCGATGTCCACGTCGTCTCGATGCGGTCCGCGTGTCCGGCGCTGCCCAGACGTTATTGTCACCACACCGGCTGACGCCGCCCTCAGGCCTCGACGCGCTCGTCATATATCTAGCGCTCGCCGCTCCCTGGTCTTTGAATCTCTGGATCCCCTCTCTCATCCCTCTCATCCATTCTTCATTCGCTGAAGGCTGCCGGGCGTTTGACAAGCCGACCTTTGAGCACCGGCGGAGAGCAACTTTTTTTTATCTACCCTCTTTTAATTCCCCTCTCCCCAACCCCCACTCACATTCGCCATGGGGATCAAGGAGATGATCGGCCTCGGGGCCGATGAGAATATCCAGAAGATTCGCGAGGAGGCTCCCCAGTTCGAGCATGTCAAGTGGTACCAGGATGCCGGTCTGAGAAAGCTCACCTTCTACGCCGTGGTACTTTGCGCATCCTCCATGGGTACTGGTTGGGACGGGTAGGTGCCTTCAAAGCAAACTTGCTTGACTATCAGAGGCTGACTCGACTCTAGCATGTACATGGGTGTGGTCCAGAACTTCGACAGCTGGAAGAACTTCTTCGGTGACCCCCAAGGGTCTGATCTCGGCCTCCTCGTCGCTCTCTACCAGGTCGGCTCCGTCGCTTCTATTCCCATCGTCCCCATGATCGCCGACCGCTGGGGTCGTAGGCCCTCCATCGCCCTCGGCTTCATCATCATGGCCATTGGCGCCGGTCTTCAGGCTGGCGCCAATGGCTATGGCATGTACTCCGGTGGTCGTGTCCTCCTCGGTTTCGGAAACTCCTTCGCCCAAATCTGCTCCCCAATGCTGCTCGCCGAGCTCTGCCACCCGCAGCATCGTGCCCGTTTCACTACCGTCTACAACTGTCTCTGGAACCTGGGTTCTCTGTTGGTCTCCTGGACCTGTTACGGCACCCACTTCTGGGGAAACGACTGGTCGTGGCGATTCCCCGCCATCCTCCAGGGTGCTCCCGGTCTCGTCCAGCTTGTCATCCTCTGGTGTATGTCGCATTTCCTCCCCTTCAACCCCACTGCCGACGCTCTGGGCATATGCTAAATGATCTCTTCCTCTCCTAGGGATTCCCGAATCTCCCCGTTTCCTGATCGCCAAAGACCGACAAGACGATGCCCTGAAGATCCTCGCCAAATACCATGCCAACGGCAACGAACAACACCCTACCGTCCAGTTCGAGTTCCGCGAGATCCGCGACACCATTAAGATGGAACAGCTCGCCGACAACAGCACCAAGTATATTGACTTCCTCAAGACCAAGGGCAACCGCTACCGCTTGGCTATCCTGTTCTCTCTCGGTATCTTCTCTCAGTGGTCCGGCAACGCCGTCGTTTCCAATTACTCCGCGCGTCTCTATCAGAATGCGGGTATGGAATCGGAGAATGACCGCCTGATCCTGAGCGCAGGCAAGACCATTCTCGACATGATCATCTCCATCGGCTGCGCCCTGCTCGTCGAACGAATTAACCGTCGCTTCACCTTCTTGTTCTCCACTGGCGGCATGTTTATCGCTCTTCTGTTCTGGACTCTCACCTGCGGTCTCTATGAGCAACACGAGGCCCCCGGCGCTAATACCGGCATGATCTTCCTCGTTTGGCTGCACGGTGTCTTCTATTCCACTTGCTGGTCCGGCCTCCTTATCGGCTATGCGGTCGAGATTCTTCCCTACTCTCTCCGTGCCAAGGGTCTCATGTTCCTCAACATCTCCATCCAGGTAGCCCTTCTCCTTAACACCTACCTCAATCCCCTTGCCTTCAAGGCCTGGGAGGCCGACGAGGAGAACGCCGCCACCGGCTATGGCGGCACCACCTACTATTTGTACCTCATTTACACCATCTGGGTCTTCGGCGAAGTCGTCTTCATTTACTTCATGTATGTCGAGACCCGTGGCCCCACTCTAGAGGAGCTCGTGAAGGTCATCGACGGTGAGGACGCCCAGGTCGCCGACATCGACCTTGGCCGCGTCGAGAAGGAGCTTGTCGAGGACGACATGGTCGAGAGAGTCCCGTCGGCCGACCAGGTCGACCAGGTCGGCGTCAAACAGGCTTAAACCTGCAAGACTCGGTTCATGCCTACTTCCGCCTTGCCTTCTAGAGAGTTCCCATGTCTTCCTTCCGCCGCTCTGACGCCGCCGGCCACCGTGGCTCGTCTCCACGCGCACTGAGTACTCCCACCTCAGATTTATAGGCACAGTTCTCCCTCGCCCATTGCCGAAGACGGGGGCGCTAATGGTTCCTGGTTTCCGGGTGTTTCTTACCCTTTTTAATATAATATAAGAGCCATAAAAACATTGTGAGAGTTCAGTCCACCTTTCCTGGTGGCAGGGGTTGTTGTTCGGACTATCTTTTATACCCACGCGAATACAAGTCGTTTACGCACAAGCATTCTGCATGCAGCCCCTTGTAACATGTGAAATACGCAAATGGTTATTTGAGACGGTGGAATTTAAGGAGTGGGATGACGAGCGAGGAGTGCCCACAAGCAAGTGCCTAATCAAGACCTCAAGCTCGCTCGGCGCAGTGGCCATCCCAGGCACTGATGAAGACCAGCTAATCCCTCCCTTTCTTTCTCCGGATTCGCCTGCGCAAAGCCAGGCCAATATACCCGCGCACAGGCGGCGCAGCGTCGGGACTTAGAGCTAGAATCAGGCACGGAGGCAGGCGTCCCATCCTCAGGGCGACTTCGACGTGAGATGGTGGCGCGACCCAGTGTGCTCCTTCTACAGGCTTTCCTACTGCTCGCAATGTTTGCAACACCAAGACGCGATAATACTCTCCCATTTTGCCTCGCTCTAATGCAAACAGTTAAGCCTGTGGAATGTGTGTAGACTGGGTGCTTAATAACACAAATGGCCCAGCAAGGAACGAGAGCTGAGTGTGAGGCGATCAATCAGGTGGGTATCCGACAAAAACACCCTGGATATTCACTCGAGCTCAGTCAGCGTCCTGTAGAAGACTCTGGCGCAGTCATCGAACTACAGCAGCTCAGTGAAAAGTTTCCGGATGGAGGACAAGCCAAGATAGCCGAACAATATATAGCGATGCAGGCGGGCACGAATCACACAGCCCGCATATATCCATCGAACGAGCGTGGCCCGTCAGTAGAAGCTTTGGATAAAACGGCTGCGTCGGCAAATTTAGCAGGTTTTCCCAGCCAAAGCCGTGGCTATGTGTATATCAATTGAAATTTATCGTCTCCAGCTTGGCCACGGCTTCCAGCTGCACCACGTTGTAGTCCGAGTCGTGATCCTCTCTCTGTGAGACTCCAGAAGTTTCCCCGTGTCTCCCGTCTAATAAGACACAACGATGTTTGGCGCCGTCGCAGCGACGGCCGTGTTGGCTCTGGCACCGGCCCTCGTTCGGGGCTCTCCTACCTCGGCGCTCAAGGCACGCCACCTCACCGAGGTCGACGAGCTGAAGGACGCCTACGACTACGTCGTTATTGGTGGCGGGACTGCTGGCCTCACGGTGGGAGATAGACTCTCGGAGTCTGGAGACTGTAAGACATTCTCCGAACAGGGGCATGGCCACCACCACTGACGAAGTCTCGCAGATGACGTGCTAGTGATCGAGCATGGGTACCTTTGTAAGGAGACCATCATACATAACCTCACCTGTTTCGCAGAACTAACGGCTTGCTCCGTCGTTACTAGACAATGCTTCAGATCCGGGGGATAATAGGGGCAGCCGCCAGTACAATATGACCTCCGTGCCGCAGACCTACATGAACGACCGCGTCGTACCATTCGGCATGGGTTTCTGCGTTGGGGGGAGCTCGGCCATCAATGGCATGGCAGTCATGCGGGGGACCAAGGCAGACTACGACATCTGGGCTGCGCTTGGAGATGAGGACTCGACGTGGGACTGGGATGGAATGTTGCCGTACTATAAGAAGGTCGGTCCTGTGGCTTTTTGAACGAGGATTATGAAGCTAAATAACTCAGGCCCTCCACTTCATACCCCCGAATGAGGAGTTTGCAGAAGACTACAATGTCACCTACGACATTGAGGTATGGGGCCAGGACGAGGATACGCATCTTTACTCCTCGTTTCCTGGCGGAATGCGCCCCGGAATAAGTCTGTCTTCCTTCCCTCCATGCCACAGTGGCCCTCAAATTGACATGTTTAGAAACGATCTACGAGGCGCTCGGGTTCATTCCCGGCGTGGAGTACCCTCTGGACGGAAACGGCGGCGAGCACGGTGTATTCTGGTACCCGCTCACCGTGGACCCGGAGACGCGCCAGCGGTCCTACTCGCGGACGGCACACTGGGATGGTCTCGAGCGGGATAACTACGACCTCCTGACAGGGTGCCGCGGAAATGAGGTCCTGTTCGACGAAGATAATGTGGTCACGGGGGTGAGGTTTGTTCCGAGGGGAAGTAACGAGTCGTACACGGTCGACGTGAGGGAGGAAGTTGTGTTGTCCGCGGGAGCAATACACACGCCCCAGGTTTTGCAGCTAAGCGGTATTGGACCGGCGGGGTGGCTTGAGGCAGCAGGTGTTGACGTAAGGGTTGACCTACCCGGGGTGGGAGCAAACTTCCAGGACCATCCCATCGGCCCCTACATCGGCTTCCAATGTAAGTATTCATGACCCCCCTTATGTGAGATTGTGCACACTAACATCTATGTACAGGGGGCGAGGACCCGCCAGTCCCTGAGTCAAGCTCAAACTACTCCGCCGGTCCCGGGGGTCAGGGCCTCGTCGCCTTCCTCTCACTCCCCGTCATCGCCCCCGACGACTACGAGGCCATAGCGGAGCGCTATGAGTCCCTCGACTTCACCGAGTACGTAGACGAGGATACATCCGAGGAGGTCCTTGCAGGCTACGAAGCACAGAGGGAGCTCTACGCACAGGCCATGCGAGAGAATGATCTCACGTTCTTCAACTACATCATCGGTCCTTTCCCGGGTGGCTCGCCCATCAACCTGCATGTCACCTCGCGCGGCACGATCCGGCTAAACGAGACGGATCCTCAGGTGGACCCCGTGGTGGACTATCGCGCGCTGTCCATTCCCACGGACGTGGACCTCATGGTCGCATACCTAAAGTTCTTCCGTACACTCTTCACCACCGGGCATTTAGAGAGCTACAATGCCACTGAGACAAGGCCCGGCGAGGAGGCCGACCTGGAGGAGTACATACGGCAGACATATAACCCGCAAGGGTGGCACCCAGTGGGCACGGCGGCGAAGATGAGGAGAGAGCTGGGGGGCGTGGTAGATGACCAACTTAGGGTGTATGGTGTCGAGGGGCTGAGGGTTGCGGATGCAAGTATTATGCCAACATTGATTGGGGGAACAACGCAGTTCACGGCGTATGCGATTGGGGAGAAGGTGAGTTCACGACCCCTTGCGCGTAGTAGGTTTAGTCTGCTGACCTTGTAGGCGGCCGATATGATCAAGGAAACATGGTAATGCGCGTCCTGTGTTGTGACTGGCTGAAATTCGGTTTCAGAGGTGGGCTGTGAGGCGTGAACATGTGCTAGAGTATATAAGGTGAATAAACGGCTCGCTTCCGGCTCCTACATGGTGATTGTGAGGGGCTTCACCTTAATATTGTCTCTGGCACGGCTCCTCCTTTAAAAAATCAATAGGGCATTCATACTACTTATATCTATTCTACAGAATGAAGCCCATCCATGCTTACTCCGGTGAGTATAAAGCAAGGAAATTCGAAACCAGGCTCTCCGGAGTTATCCTCAGCGATGTTCCCTTCGAGGTCCTCGCATCCCCTTGTCTGTTTCAGCGTCGACTTATCATGTGGACAAATTTTCTCAAAATTCAACTCGCCGCCCATAATCCCTATCACTCTCCTTGGTGAAATAGTCGCGTGGAGTTCAGATGTGTCCCATACTCATTACACCCTGCACCGGTTAGGATGGGCATGGCTGGGAGCCGCACGACCACGGTCGATTCACTAGATTAGTTAGTCTTCTGCGGCCATGGTATCTATTTCCCATATGTCTGAAACTCATCCTGGGAAGGAAATCAGGGCATTCCAAAAGGGCCTCGAGGGCTGAGAAGAAGGCGGCCCGCTAGATGGGCGATGGGTTCTTGATCATCTCAGAGGCCCAACAAAGACAACCTCGTGGTCGCCATGCCGAGCCGCCAACCAACCCCTTTCCTCCTTGTTAACCTAATCATAAGTCGCCGGATCACAGTCTTTCAGGAACCGAAGAAAACTACATTTGAACACACGATCCCTTCCAACGGGCAAACAGATCTTGCGGGCGTGCCTCTCTTCGCTCGAGTCCCAGCGGACTGCAAGGCGAGACTACTTGTCGGCCGCGGTCTCAGAAGGAGCGATGTTGACTGCACCGTCCATGGCGAAGACGATCTCGTGACTACCGATGGCGAAGGTGATGTGGAGGGTGGTCGCGGGGATGGAATCGGTAGCTTCAGCTATAGTGGCCATGGCTGCATTTCTTTTGCTTTTGATGACAAAGAGATTTGCCGAGGCTGTGTGTGTGGAATGGTACTAGTAATTCCAGGAAATTCTTGTGGAATGATAAGTCTAGAAGAGAAGGGGCTAGTGTTTCTAAATGATAGCGTGGGTTCTCTCTATGTTTGCAGGCGTCTGTGCCCGACCTGAGCCAGCCGCTACCTAAAGCATGGATATTGTGCAGGCGTGTACTGGTGCTGGTACGCGACGATCAGATATGTTATTTTCACGATTTCAACGATTGGCCTCGTTGGCCCAGCCGCTTGGATGCATTTCAGGAATCCTCGAAGTCACGCCACTGGGCAGCGTCGCAGTAAGGGGCAATGAGGTCAAGGCGAGGGACTCGCCGTGTGGTGACCGTTGAACGGAAATGAGTTGTCATCCGAAAAGGGTACTTGAGTGCGGTACGATTGGTTGGAGTCTTGGTAACTGCCGGCTCCCAGGAAAGCCTGGAACCGACACGAAGAGCTTCGGATTCGTCGCAGCCACGAGAAAATTGCCTAGCGAGTTATCTGGGTCCTTACTGGGCGTGTACTCGCCGAAAGTCATCTTATCATGGTTTTAGTACTTCGATAATGCTCTCGCTGTCCCTATCTTAGGTCCTTATTTTGTGACGATTTGAGGCTCTCGCACCCTCCACGCCGACTCGTTATCTCCAAATTCTCCAGTCACCCCCGCTGACTTTGTTCCGAGGCCTAGACTGTCTTTATTTCTGAGCAAACTCCAAAGTCCGCCGTTTGACTCTCCAGTATGCAGGAATGTTTGGCAAACGCTTTACTGTACATCGGTCTTTGATGATATACCAGCATGTGAGGGAAGATCAACTTCCACAGCAAGCATCATTGCATTTCGTTCCCGCGTAAGCGAGAAGGCTCTCTCCAGCATGTGAAATTATCCGCACTTGCAGGCGTTTGCGGACCGTTATTCTATCACACCTCGACTCTCGCGATGCAGGTCGAGGCTGAACCATTCGGCACCGGTCCCAGGTTCTGGCGACTTCCCCACATTTGTCTGAGCGCCGGCGGGCCTAAAGCTGCCCTGAAATGTGGCGGCAGCGTTGGGGGTCACCCGACGGCCCCAGGTACCCGCTGACGCCATGGCGGCATGAAGGTGGCGGGCCAGAAACCCGGTGTGGACCCCGGCACTGAGACTCTGGCGGCTGAGGATCGGCACCAGAAGTCCGCCAAGTTTGCGGGCACCGACCTCCGCGGAGAAGCTAGAGTGAGCGGCGTCAGCCTCTCCATGTACAAGAGGAAAACCAGAGTAAAGAGAAAAACAATGAGAAAAGCTCGAGGAAATAAGGTGGAATCATATGTAAATTAAATAAAAGAAAACTGCGGAGTGAAGGGAGGTGTTGGTATCTCCTCGGAGCGAGCAGAACTCAGGTATTAATACGCTGTGGTGGGTGCTGGAAGGAGGGAATGCAGGGCGCAAGTGGGATGGGTAAACAGGTTTAAATGCATTACATCTCGCCTGCCGTGAGACCATATGACCGTAGCTATTCACCCTCTTTGTCGGGGACGTGGGGTCACGCGGGTGACGTCCCTTCCTGCATAACCAGTACGATTTCCGTTTCCGTCTCGGAGCTGGGAAGACATTCCTTCCCTCGCTTCTTTTCCCTCCAACTCGCCCTTCCTCCGCGAGGTCAACGGCGTCCCAAACAGAACGGTAGTCAACTCTCCCTAGCGCAACCATGGCTACCGATCCCGAGGCCGCCGCGCCGACGGAGGCCACGCCGCTTCTCTTGCCGCTGCAGCTGAACCGCCGTATCTCGAGCCACAGCTTCGTTGCCCGCCCGATCGAGGCCGACGATGACGAGCCGCTGCTGTACAGCGATTACGCCGCCACCGACTGGCTGCGCGACCTCGTAAGGGACAGCGTTCGCCGGACCAAGGTCGACCCGCGGCCCGGGCAGAGCCTCCGCACGAGGGCTGCCTCCTGGTGGGACTCCACTCTAGGATGGTCTGCGGCATTCGTCATCGGGCTCCTAACCGCAGTTATTGCGTTCCTGGTGGATGTCAGCGTCGCGACAGTGGCAGACTGGAAGGAGGGGTATTGTTCGGTGGGGTGGTGGCTGGATCGCAGGAGCTGTTGTGCGGTCGGCGAGGGTTGCAAGAACTGGCGGTTGTGGACGCACTCCTACGTGGCGTCATATGCTCTCTATGTTGGGCTGGCGCTGGCATTTGGCATCTTCTCGAGCGCCTTGACTATGACTACGAAGATGACTCTCCCCGCCGTCGCTCGCCACACGGACGACGACAAGAGACATGGCGACGCTTCCCAGAGCTCCAAGTCAGTGCCAGGAAAGACGCTCTACCTGGCCTCTGGCAGCGGCATACCCGAGATCAAGACCGTACTCTCTGGTTTCGTGATCCCCCACATCTTCGACTTCAAGGTGTTGGTCGTCAAGGCTGTCGGCTCTGTCTTCGCCGTCGCGACGGGCATGTGTCTCGGAAAGGAAGGTCCCTTCGTGCATATCTCCACCTGCGTGGGCTACCTCATCTCGCGCCTGGTTCCCAAGTACGCGAGCAACCCGCGCAAGATGAGGGAGATGCTCAGTGTGGCGTGCTCAGCGGGCCTGTCTGTGGCCTTTGGCGCACCGATTGGTGGGGTGTTGTTTAGTTATGAGGAGATAAGCACCTATTTCCCCAGGAGGGTGCTGTGGCGGTCGTTCCTATGCTCGCTTGTTGCGGCGGCGGTGCTGAAGGAACTGAATCCCACGGGGACGGGAAAACTTGTGCTCTTCGAGACGAAGTACGGAGTGGATTACGACCTGGCGCATTATTTGGTGTTCATCCTTCTCGGAATTTGTGGAGGCGTATTTGGCGGCGTGTTCTGCTACGCGAACTTCAGGTGGTCGAAGTTCTTCAGGCAGCTTCCGCCCATCAAAAAGAGCCCCGTGCTAGAGGTGGCCATCGTGGTCCTACTCACGGCGTTACTACAGTACCCGAACCGACTAATCCGCGCACCGGGGGACGTCGTGATGGAGCACCTCCTCGTGGACTGCAATAGCGTGTCTGAGAACTGGATCTGCAAGCAGGAGGCGAAAACCGAAGGCAAAGGGCCGTACTATGCGTGGCTCGTCTCGGGGACCCTGGTCAAGTTGGTGCTTACCACTATTACGTTCGGCTGCAAGGTGCCCTCGGGCGTGATCATCCCCGCGCTCGACGCCGGTGCGCTGTTCGGGAGGATGGTGGGACAGGTGATTCCTAACGTGTCGCCCGGCATTTTCGCTATGGTTGCATCTGCGGCCTTCCTTGCAGGCGTCAGTAGGATGACGGTTAGTCTGGCAGTCATCATGTTCGAGTTGACGGGCGAGGTGAACTTCATCCCGCCCTTTATGGTCGCCATTCTCACTGCAAAATGGGTTGCGGACCTTATCTCCGCCGACGGCGTCTACGACTTGTCCCAGCACCTCATGGGCCACCCCTTCCTGGACGGCGATCAGGTCCTCGCGACCGTTCGCGCGCTGCGGGACGCGGAGGGCTCGGCGAGTGTGGAAGTCCTTGTCCCCCCGCCCGAGACGATGGAGCGGGTAACCCTCCGCGCAGGGCAACACGCCCGCGTCCTGATCTCGCTGCTGCGCGCGAAGTTGAATAGTCTCCTGGAAAGGAGTCTCACTGACGGGGGTTTGGTGATTGTTAATGGGAAAGAGATATGCCAGGGGTACCTAGCCGAAGAGGAGGTTGAGCCCGCGCTGCAGAAGCTCGATGCGCTGGAGGCTATGGGCGCGAGGGAGGTGGATCTGCTTGACGGGGAGTTTTCCACATTGGTGGACCCGGCGCCGCTCTCTGTCCCCGTCAACGCGCCGCTGGAGTACGTGGTTGAGATCTTTGCGCGGCTTGGCGTTAGACATGTGGTAGTTGTTGATGAAGACACGGCTGCGATGGTGGGGGTTGTCGTTAAGAAGAGGCTGCTGAGCTTCTTTGATGCACTGAGATGACGGGCATATCTCGGGCGTTGGAAACGGGAACTAGATTTTCGTGCATGGCTGGTATACATTCAGGGTCTTCTTTAGATTATTACTTGGAGTATGTAATGACATTTCATGAGCGTTGGCATCGATGCCAGGTTTGTTCACGAGCATGGCTGGTTGATGGCTTGGACTTGCCCGCCCAATATATCCATTACTTGAATAGAAACGTACTTCTTTGCCCTCATGTCTCTAAAGCATATGACGTTAGATAAGTTGGAGGACGTGGCAGAGGAATCTCTCGATCCCTTGCGTGACCAGGGGGTGAGTATTGGCATTGGTGCGATTTGTCCCGCCACCTGCTAGATGAAGAGAAAACTCGACGGTGTAGCTTGTAAGGAAAATTCAAAATCGTGTTCTTGTCTAAGTGATATGTGAATCTCTATCTCTAAGTCCAATCTATGCCCATATTATTACCACCCCGTTGCCCGACCAAGATAAGAATGGTTTCTAGACGATTTTCTAATAGATCTGAAGTAGCGTCCTTAAGCCCTTGGTCCCAGAGCCTGATGGGAAAGGAGAGACGCGAGGAAAGGAAAAAGAAACAATGGAATAAAGATGGCAAGTGTGCGGGTAAAACAGAACAATAAGAGGTTTAAAAAAAGGGGGAAAGAAAGTAATGGCGAGGAACGACAGTCCCCAACCTAGACCACCCCATTCCGGCGCCTGTCTTTCTCGCTGGCGTTCCTCGAGGCAACCTCTACCGCCTCCGCCAGATCAGTGTGGAAATACGGCCTGTTGACCCCGAACACACTCCCCATCCTCGACGTGACCAGCACGCCCTTCCCCTTCGCGGCCGCCTGCTCCACCTCCTCCCTCTCGTCGTCGCCCCACAGTGTTGTTCGCCCGGAGCTCATGGGCCGCTTCTCGCTATTTGCGTAACTGGAGACCGGGCGCCTCTCGAGAGTAGCGAGCCTGTAAGCGCCGCTCCAGTCTTTCATGCCCTCTTCGGACGGGTACCCGAAGCCCGCGATAGCGAGGGTTCTGCGCGTCCAGCGGTTCTGGACGCAGGCGAAGTGCCATTCGACGACGTCCGGGGCGGCGTGGGCGTCGAGCGTCGTGCGCAAGTGCTGGAGGCCCTGGACGGCGGTGATGTCGAGGTTGTTGACAGAGGAGAAGTCAAGGACTATGGCACGGAGGTAGGGAAGGTAGTCATAGTCTTCCGGTATGTCTTCAGGAGATTCGCACCAGAGACGTGCCTTTTGGCTGTTAATATAGGAAAGAGAAACTAAGGAGCTGTGCCTTGGGAGAAACTTACTGAGGGGTGGTGGTACTCCACCTCCTTTGTCCTCTGCGTGTTCTGGATGACATACGACTCTAGGTCTTCCATGTGGTGGGCATAGTTGGTGTAGTTAAAGCCTTCGGGAAACCGGTATACGATGACGCCGGGGTAGACCCCATCCACCTCCACCTTTGGGTTCGACCCGTCCCTCCTGTCGAGGGGAACGAAGATCTGCCGCGGCCCGGAGGTGAGGCAGCAGTCGACCATCTGCAGGTCCGCCTCCGTAGGGCCGTCGCCTTCACTACGGCGACGGTCTTCGCAATTGTCGCAGCCCGTGTCGTTACTAGGTCGGACGTCCTGGACCTTTACAGAACCCATGACCCTGCCCCTAGACCGCGAGAGCCGTACGAGCAGTAGCACGGCGGACAGGGCGATTGTGACGTACATCGAGATGTCGAGCGACTTGAAGATGGCGAGGACAACGCCGGCGATCCAGATGAGGAGCTCCAGGGGAGAGAGGCGCGCGTACTTGACGACTGATGACGGGGATGCCATGAGGTTACTCACGGCGTGGATAATCAGGGCCGCAAGCGCCGCCTTGGGGATGAAGAAGAAGACGCCGGTGAGGACGTACAGGGCCAGGACCAAAACTATGGCACTGAAGACTCCCACCATGGGCGACTGCACCCCAGTCTTAGAGAGAACGCCAGAGGCACCAAAGGAGCCTGTCCCGGGATATCCCCCGACGAAGGAAGCCACTATGTTAGACGCCCCCTGTGACAGGATCTCCTGGGAGGCACAAATCTTGTAGCCGTTGATTCGACCCAGTGACTTTGCAATAGCAATGTGTTCGATGACGAGGATGATGAAGATGGCCGGTAGTTGCGGCAGGATGAGGCCGATAAGATCTGTCGAGATCCTAGGAACACCTGCATGGCTGAAACCTGTTGCGGAAGCCCACGTTAGCAGAAGTCCGTGGTATTCATGGGGGTTAAACAGGCCTATTGGCATCGCAACACAACCAGATGCGTTACACACCTGATTGGATCTTCCCCACGAGCTGGAACTTCGGGTCATCGCGGTGGGTCCGGTTTACGAGGAAGCTGATCAGGGTGTAGAGCACCATCGCCGTGACCTGTCTCAAGGAGGCAATAGTGTCCCAGACCCTCTTCTTCTGCGGCTGGCGGCCCGCCATCGCGGCACACCCGTCCCTGACCGCGAACAAAAGGAGGAGGCACGAGACACCGATAGCGGCGTCGACCTTTGCGTCGCCGAGGGACTTGAGGGTGTTGACGATCACGAGGTAGGGCGGGTCCCGCGTGCTGACGGTCGAGATGCCCAGTACCGCGGGTGTCTGAGTGAGCATGATGGTTATGCTTGCCGAAGTCGTGAAGGCGGAGATGGGGATGTACGGGATGAAGTCGACGATCCAACCGAGGCGGAGAAGGCCGATCAGGGCGGAGATGACGCCGATGATAAGAGAGAGGGCTCTCGCAACATCTTCGCCGCTGTACTCTCCAGGCTTGAGGGTGTTGACGTGATGGGAGACGTCACCAACAAGCAGAGAGCCGACGGCGGTCGTCTGCGGAGGTTAGCATCGGAGCTTGGGGAGGCTGATTGCGGCTTACTTACTCCAACGACAACTTCCCTCGATGTGCCGAAGAACCAATAGACCGCAAAGCCGGCGAACGAGGTGAACAGGCCGTGTTCCGGGCTCAGCTGCGCCAGGAAGGCATACGCCATGGCCTGGGGGACAACCACGAATCCCACGGTGAGGCCTTCCACTTGTCAGCACTACTTTTGGTTTAGTCTACTACGCAAGACTCACCGGCAATGGCATCGCCGAATAACCATCTCAGGTTATACCTCGGCACCCACTGCACGAATGGGAAGAGATCCCGGATATAGTCGACAGCGCCCTCCCTGGTGGGCACGCACTCCCGGAGCCACTCTGCGACTGTGGGCTCCCCCTCTACGTAGGGCTCTGCGGGGGCGATCGCGTCCCTTGCCCTGGTCTCCAGGTCCTTGGGGACGTGGGCATATCGGTCATTGGGATCGATGTGGAGGAGCTTGCGGGCGAGTCTGTGGATGAGGGCTGGGGCCATTGAATGTGCTGGATAGTCTGGCGAGGCGGTGTCATAGGGTCGGGAGGGCTCATAAGGGGAAGGACAGGATGTCCAGGGGGCGGCTCCGACGGCGGGTGCCTAAATAAGATGGGGGGGACGGTAACGACTGAATGTCAGGAAGTCGCTCCTGGAGGGCTGTGTTGCGCCACGAGGGTGACGACCTTGGCAGTTGGAGATAGGTGAGTCTCTGTTGAGACGGGGGTCGAGAGTAGCGAGACTGTAGATAAAGGATTAGCGAGGGAGATATGAAGTCGGATCCTCGCGTTGTCTCAAAGTTGACGAGTTGCGTAACGGCAGATCTCAACGAAAAGGGAAGCCAGACTCATAGATAAATAGCCAGGCCATCAAGGGAGTGTGGAGATGTTTTCTTCTCTTCTCGTGTGACCGTTTCTCTCTCACTTTTTCATGTCGGACAACCCCGGCAGAGCCTCCCGATAACCCCATTTGTCATGGTTCCTCCGGTTCGTCATGGGTTTCTCGTCCGTTCGCAACAGAAACACCAGGGAATACCCATGACGTTTGGTAACTGAGGCCGGGGCTGAGAACGCCATTGTGGGTTCCGTCCCGTCGGTTTGAGCCACTAAGCGTGGCCTATCGACAAGGGTATGTTGATGCCTGACATCTTCCATGACCCTTTTTCCAGGGTGGTGGGAAAAAGGGGGCAAGCATGCTTTCACATGGGGATATCAAAGCCACCTTTGAGGCCCGCCAAGGTGTCAGTGCGGCGACACGAATGTGAGACTTTGTTCCGCAGCACTGCCTGAACCCGCCATGGCATCAGCGTTGATACGAGTATTCACCGATCCGATTCGATCGACAATCTCTTCGTGGGGTGGTCGTAGATCGAGGACGATCAGCCAAGGGCGCTCTTCTTTCCTTTTTGTATCGTCTTTGGGGTTCGGCGCTGGGCAGTGCACAGGTTACAGATAAGAAGCAGAAGCAAAGGACGAGTCAGAGCCGTTTGTTGAGAGGGAAGAGGGAAGGGATGTGCAGATTAGCTCGCCTCACCGGAACAAGCCACGGACCCTTGTCCGGGCGGAGGCGCATCCTTGTCGTCGGCGGGCCGGATCGGCCAATAACCGCCCGGGCCCGGGAGTGTGGCTCGGGGAGTCGGGGAAAAAGAGATAGGGTATCCCAATCTGGCCAAGAGATTTTGAGATCGCTTGGTTTGACTCATTGGGCGCCGTTCTGGTTGGCAGGGGGGGGAGTGGACTCTCTGTCCGTACCCGTGCCCAGTTCAGCTGTCGTGGAGCCGGGGGACGCGCCATCGCGAGCGGGGCCCGGGAGCGTTTGTTTTTTGAGGTCCAGTTTTGTGTAATGTTTCGAGGAGACGATGGGAGATTGCGTATGTGCCCAATGAGGCCCAAGATGAAGCCCCCGTGGGCTTTTGGCCGAAAAAAAAAAACATGTTTCATGAAACTCCCGTAACACGATCTTTGCAAATGGGTATCTCATCTCGACTAATAATATCCTCCGTCGTCCCCACCGTCATCCCCATCGTCGCCCTCCTCATCACCGTCGTCAAAGTACGCCTCGGCGTCATAATCACCGGCATCCTCATCGTCATACGCGTAGTCCTCATCCTCCTCCTCGACCTCCTCCTCCTCTTCCTGTCCTTCTTGCACCTCCTCGCCCAGATCCCCCATCTCAAGCCTCTTCAGCGCCTCCTCACCCTCCACCCCATTCACCTTGAACACCTCTTCCGCTGTGGGGAGCGCAGTGACGTTACTGAGTTTCAACTTCTTGTCCGCCCCCTTCTTCTTGCCTTCAGCACCCTCGAGCGTGGCGTGCAGTTCGGGCGGGAACAGCCGCTTCACGTAGGGCCGCGTGGAGAAGTCCGGGAGGGTGCGCTCGCGCGGCTTGAAGCGTGAGGAGTAGGTCTCGACGCCGCTGTTGAAGAGGTCCGCGTTCGCCTTGCTGCGGTAGACGTACTGGCTATTGCGCTGGTGCTGGTCGTAGACGCGCTTCGGCCGCGTGGGATCGTGGGGGGTGGGCCGCTGTGTGTAGAGGGGACCTTCGTGGATCTGGCGGCGGGAAAGGAGGAAGTTACGGACGTGGCGGGTCTCGGTGGTGGTGAGGGAGCCTGCGGGTTTGACATTGTATTTCTAAGGATGGTTAGCCACTGTAGATCAAAAGATAAGACTGGCATGGAATCAGTGACTAACGGGAAAGGTCTCGGAGGGCCGGCCATCAACTTCGTCACCCTCCCAGGGGAGTCCCGGGCCACCTCGTCCTCCACCGCGTCCGCCGCGGCCACCTCGAAAGCCGCCGCGCGACATGGCCAGCTTCGCCGGGTACTGGGCGAGTGGGTTGAGCTAGCTCGTGGGGTGGTTAAGAGTCGCCGTGGTGCGTCGTCTGGACGCAAAGGGAAGAGTAGGCAGCCGTCCCGTGGCAGATTCACTGCTGAAAGACGGGTTGTGGAGGCAATCAGAAAATAATGTTGCAGGCGGCGGAAAGTTTGGCGGCAGAATTGGCGGGGCACCCCCATCGGCAGCAGCCGAGATATTCTGCAGACCGCCTTCCACTCAGAACGTCTTGAACCACATGCTCTAACTATTTATTAAAAGGAATTACGCCTTAATACCTATAAATGAGCGGTACTTGACCTCCTCTTACGGGAAACATAGCAACAGAATTACAGGGAGAATCCGTTTCTTTTTAAAGAGAAGAAGAACGCAAAAAGAAATAAAATTATAGAAAAAAAAACGCTGCCCGCTGCAGGAGTCGAACCTACGGCCTTATCATTCCTCCACGCAACTTTTCAATCACGTGTCCGCTAGTTAAAGCTTACTAGTGATACGCTCTACCACTGAGCTAAGCGGGCGTTCCGATTACGGAAGGAGGGCCGTTCATGCCTTCCTAAGAATGTGCAGTGGGCATAGTCGCGCTGTGGGAGAGCTCAACGCCAGATGATAGGAGATGCTTTTGTAACACGGATTGTTGAGCTACGCAGGTGACGGAGGGAATTACCTGCACCCCTGCCTAAAAGACTAATAGTGGGCGTAGACGGTCCCGCGCTTCCTTGGACGATGGGCGGATCGTGTCTAAAGTGGGACAAGTTTGACCATGAAAGATCGATGGTGGCTCCTGTCCCTTGGGGGTGACCGGTGCTATCCTGTCCACCTTATTGGGCATCCCCCTCACCCCATACCACGTATTGGAAAGCAACAGCTTATAGAAGTGATCCTAGTCCTCGCTTGATAGGAGAGAAAGACACTACGGACGTTTCCAGTCCATTCGTGTCCAGCAAGGTTTCCCCAAGAAATGCCTTGGCTTGCTCGGTTCTACGTGGGCACCCGCTTTTGGAGTATGCTGGGCATGATCTCTCAAGATACACAAGGTCTGAAGCAGAGCTAGTAATGTCTGGGTCAGTAAGGGGCTCACTCAAACCGGAAATGGACAGAGGGGCATCCCGGCGCACACTCCAATGCTTCGTCCAACCGATGTCGGCGTTAGGAAAGATAGCTGGGTCTTCAAGTTCCCTTGCTCAGTTGCAGCACAACACTAACAGAATAATAAAATACATCCCTCCAAACCTCCCAAACACCGTCAAAACCAGACCTGTATTATGCAACGATATCCCCAAGCACGCAGAACAGTCAAACACCTCCCACCTCCTCACCCCAAAACAGCCTTCTTTAAACACAGCCCGCTACAGCATCGGATTCAAATACGCCACTTGCAGCTTAGTGAGAGCCTCCCGCGTCTTCCCCACCTCAACTGCCTGCCGCAGGATAACATTCCGCATATCCACAAGTGTTGCCCTCATTTCCTCGAATGCCGCCCCTGATGACCCCCCCATCTGGCCCTGCAGCGCCGTGAGCTTCTGGTACAGCCCACCCTCAACGTTGGGCATGTGTTGCTGGATCTCCGCCAGGTACGACCGTAATCTCTCGTCGCGCTCCTGTAGCTGCGCGCACTGGCGGTTGAAGAAGCCGATGAGGTCGCTCTCACCCGGATCCGCGCCGAATGACGTGTTGGCGCCCGTCGAGGTGAAGAGGCCCGGCAGGTGGTAATGCGCGGGCAGTTTGAGGTTCTCGACGGCGCGGCCGACGGTCTGAGCGTCGTCGATGTTCTTGTTACTCATTGTGCGCAGCTCTTGCACGGAGGCCACGTCGCCCTCAAGGACGGCACGCTGGACGAGCTCGTACTTGTTCTGGAGGTAAGCCACATCGACGGCCAGCTGGCGGATGTCCTGCTCGTGCACGGGCGTGTAGCCCGCAATCTCATCCTTCCACTTGCCGACCTTGTCGATGGTGGCCTCAATGCCCGAGATGAGGTCCTGGCCCTCCTTTGTTAGGTCGTCAAATTTGGTGGAGCCCTTGACCTGTGTTAGGTCGACGCGGACGCCAGGGGCGGCCTGTTGTGCCTGTTGCTGCTGGCCTCCACTACAGTGTGTTAGTATCCCCGGTTGTAATGGAGCACGCTCGTCACTAGCTGGATATTGCAGGAAGAACATACAGGATGCTGCTGCCCATCTGAGGCTGGTTCTGCTGCTGCCCTCCGCCAAAGAGGGAGCTGCCCTGCTGCTGAGTCCCAGTCGTAGTGGCGCCTCCTCCGAAAAGACCGCCTGCCGGTTTTTGCTGGCCCCCACCTAAGAGCGAGGAAGTCTGCTGCGGCTGCGAAGTTGTCGTCGATCCACCGAAAAGCCCTCCTGACTGCTGTGGCTGACTGGTCGCCGTAGTGGACCCGAAGAGATTCGGCTTCGAAGTCTGAGCACCAGCGGTGCCAAAGAGCCCGCCTGACTGTGATTGCGTCGTCGTCGTCGTCGTCCCTCCGCCGGGCTGCTGTTGCTGCTGGTTTTGTTGGCCCGATTGCGCGCCACCGAAGAGGCCCCCGCTTTGCTGTGGCTGGGACGAAGTGCCGCCGCCAAACAGGCCGGTGCCGGCGGGCTTGCTAGCTGCGCCGCCGAAGAGTCCGCCTGAGGCCGGGGCCTGGGAGCTCGTCGCGGTCGAGGACTGCCCGAAGAGACCCCCCGCTGGAGGCTGTGACGTACTCGTTCCTCTACAATGCAACCATGGAGGCGGTTCGTCAGACTTTCTGTACACACGCGACGACGTGTTTGTTCACTGCAACGAGAGCTGCGAATACTCCGCTAGAAGCTTCGAGAGCAGGGCGGAAGCTGCGTAAACAAACAACAGGGGATGAAAGCAAACATACAGTGAGTTCGCGGCACCCGTATTTATCGAGAGACCCCCGGGGCCGCTTGCTGATCGCGCGAGCGCCATGTCGGACCCTGGTTGGCTGCTGGGCCGCAGACTGGAATGTTGACGGGGTAGGTGGTTGCAGGTGGAATTGCCCGCCTTTTGGTGTCGTAAAGTTTTCTGGTCGCGTTTGCTTGAGCTTGGAGGGTACCCGGGGCTTATCGCCTATCGCCGCATGGGGCAGGCGATGGGTGGGTCACATGATTTTCAGGCACCAGCAGCTGTTTACAGGAGCTATGGAGTGCCATACAGGGAGCTCTAAAATCGTACCGCAACTGCAGCTCACGACTGGCACGAACTCCAATTCGCATTCCATTCGAGTATTGCAGGAGGTTAAGCAGCACCACAAACATGGACATCGAAGACGACGACGATCTCTACGCGCCCGAGGAGCCGACCCCAGCGCCCCCTAATACCGAGACGGATGCGAAATCCCAGGCTCACTCTGGCCCCGCCAATGCGTCGCGCAAGGATGACGAGCTAGAAGAGGGTGAGGAGGAGGATGAGGGCGGGGAGATAATGGAGGATGACGATGATGACTCGGTAGGCTCCTTCTCCGACCACAGGGACAGCCCCGGAGCCAAAGGGATTTGGGAAGTGGATTGTTGAGGGCAGTCACTTACGCGATTCTAGGACGTCGACTTTATCATGGAGAACAAGGACGGCGAGAAGCCGCCTCAGCAACAGTATAGCTACGATTCCCTCGAACACGGTCGCGTAGGAAGAGAGCTTTGCTAATTATAGTAGACAATCGCGGTACAGCGACATCAAAAACATCCCGCAAAGGACAACCTCCGGTGAGGTATCTTCCAAGCCCGCCCCTCCAAAGGACGACCAGAAGCCCCTCCCAGTCCCCTCCGCGGACCAAGCCGCCGCCGCGGCGAGCAGCTCCAAGATCGACATCAATAACAACCCCATCTATCCGGCCGCCGGGAAGCCCATAACACAAGTCAACATCGACACAGGTAGGCCTCGTTATACGCTTTTCCCTCTCCACAGCCTTGAACGGAAGGACCTGACAGAGCACTCCAGACCTCCCCGATAACGACAAGCCCTGGCGCAACCCTGGAACGGACCTCAGCGACTACTTCAACTACGGTTTCGACGAGTTCACCTGGGCCATGTACGCCTCCAAGCAAGAATCCGTTCGCGCCGAGTTCAACCCGGACATCATCGCCGCCAACAACAAGAAGATGATGGAAGATTTCAACAACATGATGATGATGGGAAGCGCCGCGGGTGGAGGGGGCGGTGGCGGAATGCCCGGCATGGACGGGATGAGCTCCGAGATGCAGCAGATGATGCAGCAGATGATGAGCTCCGGAGTCGACCCCAGCCAGATGGATCCTAACGCCATGGCGGCGATGTTCAGCGGGATGCAGAATCCGGGAGCGGGCGGGGCTACCGCTCAGGGGCCGCAGGGGCAGGGCTATCAAGGATTCGGGGGACAGGGGCAGTATGGGGGATTTGATCAGGGAATGGGAGGTGGTGGAGGGGGTGGCGGCAGAGGTGGGTTTAACAGGAGGGGCGGCCCACGGCGGTGGTAGGCTTCCTGTCGGGGGTGTAGCTCTTAGGTTTGGGATGGTGGGGTTCAGGCCGGGTGGCCTGGAGCGCTATTTGTTCCGTTGTTTATTCCCCGTATATTCGGCGTCACGGTGGGGATGGGCGTAGACATCAGGCCTATAAATGGAGATAAGATATGACAAAGGACATAATGCCTCTGGCTACATCGCTCGTGAAGCTGCCCCTCGACCAACTCTAATGGGGTGCGTTCAGTGCTAGCAAAACCCATGCTTGTATGGAATGGAGTAATCATTAGTTCATGCTGTCTCAATACATATGCTCATGATCTCGGCGTCTAACACAATTCAAGCATCCCCGACTACCGCCGCAACCCACTCCCCAAACTCAGCCAGCTCTTCATCTGCCAGTGCCTCCCTCCTCAGCTCTCCCACAGCCCTAACAGCAGCCGTGTCCCCACTCCTCCCCGCCACCAGCGCCGCGAAGCTACTCCGAGTGGTCGGCGCCGGCGCGGTGAACACCTCGTGAAAGAGGTCTTTGTAGAATTGCACGAGAATGAGGTACATGGCAATGTCCTCGCGGTCGACGACGTCGACGGCGTAGTTGAGCAGGTTGTTCGCACCGGAGCCTTGGGAAGAGACCAGCGCGTCGAAGTCTAGGTGGGCGATCTTAGAGAGGAGGCCCAGAAGGCGGTTCTGCGCTATGGAGGTCTGGCGCGAGTTGGGCTCGGCGACGCAGGCCTGCCGGATGATGTCGCCTCCCCCGCCGTTGAGGAGATACTCCCAGATGTCTAACGGCGGGTGCGCCGTCCCGTTGATGCCGTCCGTCATCTCCTCGTCCACCTCCTGGATCGACAGCCGCCTCGTCGCGCCCACTAGGTCCGCCCTTGTCGCTTCCAGCAGGTTCACAAGCGCCTCCTCGCCCCTCTGCCCCACCTCCACCGCATCACCGTACATCCACCTCGTGACCAGCGCGCAGAGCACGTCCTCCCTCAGCACACTCCGCGCGCCCTCCCTGCCCTCGGCGCGACGCGTGATGTCCAGCGCGAGGAGGTTTGCGGCTGGGTGGGGGGCTTCCAGTGCGGCGATGAGCATCTCCGGGCGGACGAAGGAGAGGATGGCGGAGATAGGCATGCGGGTTGTGAGGGCATCGATGAGGGTGGTTGTGGTGAGGACGGCGTCGTCGGTGGGGAGCGAGGGAAGGGCCGATATGAGCTGGGTTAGGAGGGTGTGGTAAGTTTGCTGGTTGTCCGAGAAGGGACGGGAATAGAAGGCCAGTTCGGTGTGGACCTTTTCAAAGAGGGGTGTCTCGAGAGGGGTGGAAGGGTCTGCAAGGACGGCTGAGAGATGTTCGAGGAGGGGCGGGATGCCGACGGAGGCCGGGTCCCCCGGGGGTCTGGAGTCGGCCATCGTGAGATGCGATGTGAGATGAGAGCCCCGGATAATGGGTGTTTGGGTTGTTCTGATGCTTTCGAGATGAGCTTGATTGATGGTGCTCCCGCGTGGGGATGAGGTGAACTGAGATGTTGCCGCGGGTCGCGAGACGCAGGCGCAATTTTTTAAGGTAGCGCAACGCCAGATGGTGCGATGCTGGCGGCGACGGAGGGAGGTGCTGTCGAAATAAGGCGTGGCCGCTGCGCGTTGTGCCTTCCTGCGTCACCAATTCTGCCTGGAAGCTTCATTGGTGGCGCGCGGGGGCGGCGCGGGGCAGAGGGCGCCAGCGGGGCAGATTCGCGGCGGCTGTCGGAAATACCCACCGATTGTATATTTCTGGGCAAGCCAGCTCCTTCTGCGGCTCCTCCCAAACGCCAAACATCCTATTGAAGTCTCTTCTGCGGAAAGCAGCCTGGGAGCGGCTGAACGACAATACAAGGATCTCCGGTGGCTTCGGTGGATATTTCGTTAGAAATCTGTAACCATGAGCGACAGGACGACCCTCAGTCCGAGGTGCTTAGCAGGGATCGAAATTCTTATCTGCATATATATCCCCTTCGATATCCCCGGCTAGCCATCACTAAACGGACGGCGTCAGATGCAGGCAAGACAAGTGAGACCCCGTCGCTCCGTCCCGGCCGGCCAGGTTCTACCGACATAAGGCACTTATGAGTTGGCCCGTCAAGCCGCAGCTCCCATCAAGCCGCAGCTTCGATTACCGCTGCGTCTCGGACCCCAGTGGTAGCTTCCAAAGGTCTCGCCCGGGTTATCCTCCGACTAACAGCCAAGCATCGCAATCGCACTGCATCTTAGGCTGAGAAGCAAAGTACGGTGCCGCTCTAGGAAGAAGGCCGGGACATTGTATGTCTTGAGGCCTGCGTTAGTCTAGGGAACGTCTTCAACTCTGACAGTGAAGAGGTCATGTGGAACTGTGTACCCCCGGTAGCCTGTCAAAAACTGAGCGGCCTTGTCAGACGAACACTTCATGGGAAAGCGACGGGAGTGAAGTAAATTGTGCTAACCCGTACCTTCCCGAATACCGCGACCCCCCACGTACGAGGAACCCAAGAGGAAGCACGCTGCCTGTTCCCGGAGTGTGACCTTGGCTTGCTTCTATGAAAACCTGAAACACACTCCTGGACGACTTCACCATCTTTCTGCCATCTTGGTCCCCTCGAGCTGACCTCGTTGCGACATCGATTCAGTACCTACTACAAAGCCGGATGAGGCATCTTAGTTGTGTTTCACCCCGGGGCCACTGTGAAATCGCAAAACCAAGTGTCTCGATTTCATGCCCCCTTCGCCTGGTGGCATCCTCGTCACCCTACACCTTAGCGTCAACATGGCCCGAATATCCCACGGGGTCCCGGCTCGCAATGCGAGAGACATATGGCACGTCCTAGTAGAAGGGATTGGCGAACCCGTTCCTGAACAGTTCCATTCCAGAACGGCGTCGCGCCACCGTCGACACCCGTGTTTTATGATTCGCGAAACTCACATACCAGGGGCGACGTGTTGAACTCGCCCTGCAAGGGGGATTTCCATTGTTACCATTTGTTCGATACGAATAATATACGGGAGCCTGCTGGATGTCCGCACTGACACCAGGTCTGCTAGTCTTGACCCGGCCAATCATCCGTTCCCCCCTGGAACCATCACCATCGATTGTACTTCCTGCTCTCCCTGTTCTCGTCGTAATCCATGAGCTCAACCACGTCCGAGTCGCCGGCCCGGGGGATGTACGACACCTGGTGTTCGATCGTCTTATGGATTGTGTTGCTCGGCATCGGCGACTTGGCGAGCTTGTAGCTTCCCGTCTTGTAGTTGGAGCGGTTTGTGCTGCCACCGAAGACACTAGGGTATACCCGGCGGAGGAAGGAGTATAGCGCAGGCATACAACAGCACATAATCGAGATGTTGCATTCAATAACACTGTAAGTAGCCACCATGACATTGTTATCTGAAGAGGTGTTAGACCAGTACTGGGCCCTAGAGGTCTCAGGGAGTGCTAGCTTACATGTTGGGTTGGTGGTAGCGGAGTACTGGATAAGGCCAGAGAACCGAATGATGCTGATGACGGTAATGCTACCGCTCGGTAAATGCTACTGTCCTACAGTTTTGTTCGAATGGGAGGTTGGCACTTACATGATACCAACGCTAAACATGCATATCAAATAGATTTTCTTCTTCGTTCCCAGTTGCAAACGTCAGAGCTTCGGCATGGGGAGTCCAATAATCCACAGGTCTGGGGCGATGTTGAGGGCCTAGGCCTGGTTAGCAATGCATGGCAACACGTCCGCAAGTCCAAGGTCACTCTTACTGAATGAGCCCACCAGTTGGCGTTGTTGTCGTAACACAACGCTCCAGTGTCTCCGGCCCAGTTCCTCCAGGCGTCCTCTACGGGAATGCAGGCTAGAATTGCGGCGATTGTGGTCGAGATCATGAAGAGGAAACAGTATATGATGCTGCGATGCAAATGTGCCGGAACGTCCTGTCGGGTAAGACTCGCATGAAGAACAGAAGGATAGCGACCTTTGTGAGGATTATGGCGGGGATGTATGTGAGCTGTGTGATCCAGGTGTGCTTGGGGATTTTAGAGCTGGTGTCCCCTCGACGGATCACGGCGGGAGGATCGAAACACGTACCTTGACGACGTTGGTAATGGCTTGAGGTTCCAGTGTCCAGGTGTCGTTGCCGAACCCTTCAGACATCACTTTCAGTGGTGTTAGCGGCGTAGGATTGGGATGTAAAGCGGTGTGAGCTTACTGAAGAACTCGAAGACGTCCATAGGGATAGATGACATCTGGTTATGGCGTCAGGTCCGCGCGGTTCGAAAGCTCTTACTTCGAAGTCTTTCAGGGGCAACTCACAAGCGCTACGACAGCACAGAGGTCAGCCCACTGCCACTCTTTTCGAATATAGGCCTCGTACAGCCTGAGGATGACGAAGGCTATCGCCAACGCGCCAGTTATCACCGTCGCGATGGGGGCAGTGAGGGATCTATCTCTGATAGGCTCCTTACACAACGTCGAGGTCTGATTCTTCGCCACTATTCATAATGGTTAGTTCCATTCACAGCCGAGAATGGTCTACCGCGAGACAAACCGAGACCCTCGATTACGGTGCATGTTTTCATGGCGCAATCCTCGACGAACTCCATGAGCACCTCGTCCGCGCAGATGCACTCGAAGTTGGTCGCTTCATATCCTGAGTTCTCAAATCCTTTAGCCAGGCAGTCCGTTTGCGGTACAAGTCGTCAGTTTGTAGGTCTCTGCCATCGATGTGGCTGGTGAAGCTGCTTCTATACGTACGGCACACTTGGGCATCTCCTGTGCCAGCGAGAAGCCCGCCAGACCAAAGATGGTCAACACCACCCACATTGTTGCTCGCAATTTGAGTGCTGCTCTCGCTGCCTGATTGAACTTGACCGTGAGCACATGGGGAACTTAGACTGGAGCCAAGTCGGTGTGTCTGATGTAGTGTATGCGCACGACACGTCCATGGTTCTGGCCTCTGGGGGGGGGGGGG
>JAMBUN010000304.1:0-182531 GCA_030271035.1 Microascus cirrosus | reverse complement strand
GGGGGGGTTTCTATTCTTTACTATACTCTTTTGATTACTTTCAATTATTGTTACATTTGCGATGTAGCTTATGCCCTCGTTTCTTCAACATCGAGACAAAGGGGTCATTTCCTCATCTTACCAAGTCCCCACCCATAAGACTCGAAGACCATCTACGACGTTTTGGACGCGCGGCAAAATATACTAGGACGAAACAGAAGCCGAATGCTGCGTAAAAATGACACGGAGTCAGGATAATATGTGCGAAGTCGAAAGAAGAAATGGCAGGAAAACATGACACACATCGCGGCGTGTGATCGACACCACTCACGTCCGGAGACCCCCCTGACACACGACCAATCTCACGAGACTGAATCTTATGGAAACGCGATCGGAGAACCACTCCAGCTCTGCTCTCTACTTCCTGCTCCCTGCTCTTACGGGACTTCGTCTCAAGGCCATTCGTCGTAGGCCGTCGGACCTTCGTGAACGCCGGCCGCGTACTAAGTTCTGGTAACGGATGGCTGTTCTCGAGGTTTCGAGAAATTTTTAGC
Organism: Microascus cirrosus; assembly: GCA_030271035.1. NCBI lineage: Eukaryota > Fungi > Ascomycota > Sordariomycetes > Microascales > Microascaceae > Microascus > Microascus cirrosus. The sequence goes on along the minus strand of JAMBUN010000304.1, from coordinate 181,998 downwards.
CCTTCCAAATTCTTATAAGCGTACAGTATGCCAGTCACGAACAAAACCGGGTGCCTTCGTTTAAGAAGGTCACCAGCGTGAGTAGTCCCGAATCCGGGCTGTGGTTCCCGGGTGTGAAAGCCAGGGGGAGGACATCGCGGCAGCTGTTGTATCAACGGGAAATTCTTGTCGGCGATATTCCGCAGAACTCGATATATAACCCCACATAGCTCCAAGCCTCTGCGTGCTAACCTGGGCAGAACCCCATGGCGGTTGCAGATCTTTTTGGCGACGACGTCGGGAGTGCCCCGGTTTGCTAGATAGCGAAGGCGATCTAGTCCTCTCCTTGATTCTCTCAATGAACGGAGTGCAGTATTTTCAGGAGTATGTCCGAACTTAGGATCTAATCGAACCACCTTCTCGCTGCCCGCCTTGGTCTTAGAACCGCACCGACAGAGGTAGCTGCCGCCAGTCGTATATGGTCTATGTGGCCCAGTCCTGTCGTTTTCCGCTTCTCCTTTTCTAATGACGTAGCAAATACTCATACGTTCTCTTGTCCTTTCATTTCATTTCCATAGGAAATGCCTCCATTATGGGCCGAAATAAAGCCATGTAGCTCACCTGGCTTGTTCTTTTTATCGTGAGTATGAGGCTGCTCATGCGACTGCCAGCACCACTTGTACCTGCCAGTGCGGCTCATCCAAACGCGGTTTCTGACATGGAGTCTGTACATATAGTCCGTTGCGATGGAGATGCCAGCCAAAAATGGCTTTACTGGCTCTTAGCAAAGCTCATGGGAGGTGCCAGCCTAGGAATGGTTCAAACAGTTTATCTTGTTTACCTCTCCGACTCAGCCTCGATGCAGAACCGAAGCTCTCTTACCACCTCAGACATGTTGTAGATCTCCCCAGAGCCTTGGATGCATCTATTTCCTCTGCTTATAGTCTTACAGCTGGTATGCGATGAACCTCAGGGTTTCCATCTTGACGAATGGGGATATGTTGGGTGTCATGCTTGCCATCAACATCTTCCTACCGGAGAGCCCATGGAAGTTTGACAAATCATCACCTGGGTCATAACTGTGATTTTCACACTTTTGGGGCTTGAACTGGCAGGCCCTAGGATGGCCCGTCCAGGGGGGAATGTTCACCATGGCAGAACAATGTTCGCTAAGACACACAAGGATGTAGGATGTACAAGATACGATGTAAAGAGCGAATTGTTAACACATATTTAGTCCCTCTAAGTTTTCTTGGACATGAATTAACTGGGAGAAGTCCGTTATCGTCGTCACGGTGTAGTGCGGACGAGCGGCGGCCGAGGAGGCATGTCAGTACAGCATCTTCAGAAGGCGTTCCTCTTTTGTGACTGTTCATCGCTTTCTAGCCCAAGGCAGTGCAGCAGCTGACAGGATAGAGTTTAACCAATAGCTATGGTACATATATCTATTAGTTGGTTGTCCTAATGCCTTATATCTCTCATGTTGCAACTGCCTGTAGTTTAGTCCAGCTAGCCGGGAACAAGGAGCCCTTCCACAAACCGTTATTCTCGCCATGCATCAGCTTGCGAACATCCTTACCAGCTCTGCGACATCCAATATACTTGGATGGGGTGGCGTACCCTCGGTCTTTTCGGAGCTGGGGCTCTCTCGGTCCTTGTCATGGGGATAATGAGATCTTTCCACTACGAGAATGAAACGCAGGGTAGTGTCCTGGCAAGCGCTCTCTAGGAGAATTTGGCGAAGTCGACTTGTAACATCTGCGTAGGTGTTCCTCGCGTGCGTGTCTAAACCAACTTGGGTTCATCGGCCGTGTTGGAATTACATGCACTCACGTCGTTGAGGACCCCAACCGACAACTTCGTTCTCAGACTACCGCTATCGCCCTCGAAACAACAACGTCATTACTAGTAACTCACACCCTATTCACTGTAAACACTAAAAGTTTAGAAGGAAATTTATTATAATGCCAAAAAAAAAAAAGAAACAAGAAAGGAAATGTCGATAGCAACAGGATTCGAACCTGTGCGGCCGAAGCCATATGATTTCGAGTCATACCCATTAACCACTCTGGCATGCTACCTGAACAGTAGCTTTGGGGCCAATTTTCTCAGTCGATATTGATTTGGCGTCACTCAACACCTTCTCCACCTTCCTGCCTTCCCATGCTGTGACCCAAAATCCCAGGCATTTTCATTCGCATCCTCAGCAGTGAGGTGGAGTCTGAGCGTGGAGACGCGGTGAGCATTACTGCGTGGGGCTTGCAGCTTGAGTGGGGCGTTCTCGGTGCTGCTGGCGAGCAACATTGCCAGGCCCCGCGTGTAGCCGGACCTGCATCCTTCAATTCACTCCCATCTTGACCACGTGCTGCCCCTCGCTACCTGCAACATTTGACCGAACCTCCTCCCAGATGCTCAAGGCACGCTCTCTCTTACTCATGATCTACCGACCAGGACCCGTCGCCCCCAGAACACAGCTCAATTCAAACCTCGCGACCCGCCAGCTCTCCTCAGCCACCCCCACAACACCCACCATGTCGGGACAAGAAGCGGCCAAGGACTTTATCCAATTCGTGAACGACTCACCGACTCGTGCGTCTCCCCATACTCTCCCCTCTTCCAGCTCAATTCTGTTCTCTGCCTGCTAACCATCGCGTAGCCTACCATGCCGTCGCGTCCGCCGCTGCCCGCCTGGAGAAGGCCGGCTTTTCTCCCATCCGCGAGAAAGACCCCTGGGTCTCGACCATCAAGCCCGGCGGCAAGTACTTCGTAACCCGCAACGCCTCCTCCATAATCGCCTTCGCCGTCGGCCGCAATTGGGCTCCGGGAAACCCCATCTCCATGGTCGGCGCCCACACCGACTCGCCCTGCCTGCGCGTCAAGCCTGTGAGCAAGAAGTCCAAGATGGGCTTCATGCAGGTCGGCGTCGAGACCTACGGCGGCGGCATCTGGCACAGCTGGTTCGACCGCGACCTCGGCATTGCCGGGCGCGTTATGGTCCGAAACGATGACGGCGAGGTGGCCTCCAAGCTGGTCAAGGTGGACAAGCCCGTCCTGCGCATCCCCACGCTGGCGATTCACTTTACGCGCTCGAGCAACTTTGAGCCGAACAAGGAGACGGAGTTGTTCCCCATCGCGGGGCTGGCGGAGGCGGAGCTGAACAAAGAGAGCGAGGAGGCGGAAGAGAGCGAGTTCAGTCCGCTGGCGGACATGGGCGAGCGGCACCACCCGCACGTCATCGATCTCATCGCAAAGCAGGCCGGCGTCTCGCCCACCGCCATTGTTGACTTTGAGCTCCTCCTCTTCGACACCCAGACCGCGTGCCTGGGCGGCCTCAACGACGAATTCATATTCTCAGCGCGCCTCGACAACCTCAATATGACCTACTGCACCGTTGAGGGCCTGATCGCCTCCGCCTCGGACTCCTCGCTGAAGGACGACAACTCTATCCGCCTGGCGGCGTGCTTCGACCACGAGGAGGTCGGTTCTACCTCCGCCCAGGGCGCCAACTCGTCCTTCCTTCCCTCCATCCTCCGCCGCCTAGCGGCCATAAAGCCCGCCTCCGACGTCGAGGACGTGGAGTCCGACCCCGCAGCGGCCTTCGAGCAGACGCTAGCGCGCTCATTCTTCGTCTCGGCTGACATGGCGCACAGCGTCCATCCTAACTACTCGGATAAGCATGAGGCGGACCACCGGCCACTTCTTAACAAGGGGACCACCCTCAAGATCAACGCCAACCAGCGCTACGCCACCAACTCCCCCGGCATCGTCCTCCTGCAAGAGTGCGCGCGCCGTGCCGAGGTACCGCTTCAGCTGTTTGTTGTGCGAAACGACTCGCTGTGTGGGAGCACCATTGGCCCGATGGTCAGCGCCAAGATGGGGGTTAGGACACTGGATTTGGGGAACCCACAGCTGAGCATGCACAGCATTAGGGAGACGGGAGGCGCGCGGGACGTGGGGTTTGCGGTCAGGCTGTTCAAGGAGTTTTATGAGAGTTATGGTGAGTTGGAGAAGAAGATAGAAGTTGAGTAGATCCCGGTTTGAAGCCGGCTCCCTGGTCTTGTAGAGAGACAATCCATCAAGGTGTATGTTTGGGATTAAGCTAGGATCGCGCTTTGTAAGGCTGCAGGGGGTTCGGATGCAGACAAGGAGATTTATGGTATCAAGAACTACATATTGTACATGAAAAAGATCCGAAATATGAAAACTCCGTCTTGTCCGCAGTCCGTTTTCCGAATCAACTCCAGACATGACTCCATTTTCGTAAATGAACAACACCCCTTCAGACGCCACCCGTTACCCCAGACCCGTTCCTATTCAGGCATCCCAGGCTACATCGTACCGACCAATCAGTGGCGCGAAGTTAGATCTGGATGGGAGACTACAGACAGGTGGGCTTCGAAGGAACGTCAGCGTCCGGGTTTCTCGGAAGGGATTACACCACGAATCGCTTCTAAATCGTCGTCTTGTTGCTAGGCTTAGCCTCTCCGGTGTCACTCTTGTTCTTCGCCTTCTCCCTCTCTTCATCTTCTTTCTTTTTCCTTGCCTCTTCATCCTTCTTCTTCTGCTCCTCTTCCTGCTTTCTCCTTTCCTCTTCAGCTTCCTATGAGGTGTTAGCATCCCACTACCAAACTCATGGGGATTAGGGTGCCACCTTCTCAGCGTCGGTAGGCCCAAGTCCACCCTCACCATTATCATCCTCACACCTCTCCCTCTCCAGCTTCATATTCATAATGAGACTCAGCTCAGGACAGTACTCGAAGATCGCCTTCCGCCGCTCAGGGTTCTTCCACACCTCGTCCTTCAGCTTCTCGCCGCCGCCACGGAGGTGGAATCCCATAGGCTTCTCGTAGTACACGTCCTCAACAGCCAGCACGCCCTCGTCGCCTGTGGCGACGCGCTCATCGGGAAGGACCCGGAGGCGCTTGCCGAACCACTCGTCATCGGGCTCGGTGTCGTTGTAGCGCTCCTGGAAGGCAAGGACGCGGCGAATGGTAGAGACGCGGCGGAGGGAGAGGCCGCCGTTGCCACCGAAGTGGTCGTGTTCTTTCCTGAACCTGGAGTCAGCATGGTGTCCTAGGATGGGGGAGATGCAGGCGTCACATACCGCGGTGCACCAGCCCAGCTCCAGTGGAGCCAGTTGTTCAAACTTGACTTCGAGTTCGCGCACAGTATGCTATCACTCTCGTACTTCAGAATCCACTCAACCCCCGGCAAGAACTCGTCATAGAACCGCATATCCGTCATTGTTCTATAAATATGCTCCTTGCTCTCGACGCTCCATGGCTCAGGCAGCACCACGAGGTCTAGCTTGCCTGTCACCATGCGGTGCCGTATGGCTGAAGCCCTGCTCACGCTCAGCACACTCTTCTCGGTGCCGATAAACATGAAACGCCAGTCGGGCGGCACAACGCTCATCATGTGCAGCATGTGTGGCACGAGGTGCTGGATGGGCCGTGGCTCGATCATTAGGGCGAGTTTGCGCTGGTCGAACTTGGCGCGCGGGTCCGCCTCGACCTCCCAATCGACCTTTATGGATGGGATTTTCTGGCGCGCATCGCTGAGGCGGGAGGAGAGCTCGGCGCGGATCTGGGGGGAGTAGGTGGGGAGGAGGCTTGCGATGAACCATCTGCAGGGGTCAGTAAGACCGCGGTGAAAGGAGCGGAGGGGTGTCGTACGTGAGAGCGAGAGACAGGGCTACGAAAAGTCGGGCTTTCGTGACGTGTTTTGATAGCGGAGTCAAGGTCGGCCCGGGGGCCGCTGCTGAATCGTGGGAAGCCATGTTGGCAAACGAGCGGGAGGATAGAGAAATGAGAGAAAAAAAAAAAGATCGCGACTGGCAGGAGGCTAGAGTGAAAAGGAATACAGCTCGTCAGGTCGGGACTATCGGTCCTGGAGCATCTCTACTCCAACTCCCCGGTGATGCGACGCTACGATGGCGAAGTGTAGAGCATGCGAGCACGATCAGTCGAAGCGGGAGGAAAAGGACGACTGTTCGGCGGTGCATGGAGTCGACGTCAAAGATCGCCTCACGAGGGGCGTGGTGTTGGAGTCTGCATGGGCGAAGGAAGGATTAGGGGCACGGCTCCCTCCCCACATATAATTTTCTCGTAGTATGGCTCCACCTGCCCAGCGCAGCGGTTCAGTGTTCTTGACCAGTAAGATTCACCTCCGTACTGTGAACGGGCAGTGGGATCAGCACAGGAGTTTGGCGGTGTCTTTGGACAAAGGGACAAATGAGCACTGTACTGTATTGCGCGTTGTGGAGCGGCCACAACGACCGATGCCGCCCGCCAGGACGCTATTCTTTCTGGGCTGAGCGAAGGAAGGCGCTGCCGCAGGACGAAGATCCACTTCGGACGGAGGAACCTGCGGAGTGGACAGTGAGGGTGAGTTTCTCGATGACAGATACCAGGCGATACACAAAAGTACCTTCCTTCTTTCCTCTAGATCTTCGAATCTCTTGGTTTCCCGGATCCGATTCGATCAATCCGGACCATGTAAGAAGGTAGTGGCTCCAAAAGATTGCTAACCCCCTTCCCCCATCAAGCACACGACATCCCTCGTGTGAGTAACCGCCCCGTTTGACAGGCCTATCACACGAGTGGAGCAACTCATCAAGGGACGAGAATACGACGAGGGTTGGCCGTCTGAATAATGGACCATTTAGACCTGCAAGAACGCTGGTCACACTTCTGGGCGCAATCTTGTTCCATTGCGTAACGCAACGTCGCCCGATAGGAACACGAACGCGCGTGCCCCAACTCGCTACTGAGACCACAACCAGGACTGGCCAAGCTTCGTCAACCTTGTCGGTCGTTGGAAACGGCTGCGTCGCCCGCGTACGAGTACGAGACGTGATGCGAAGGACGTAACATCCGTCGTTGGGAGCCTCGTCCGTTTCATTGTTGCACGAGGAATTTATCTGACGTGGTCGTAGTCGAAAATGCCTCTGTCCACGAGCCAAACGCAACATCTCCATGCCCCTGGGGAATTCCGAGTGGCCGTCCGCCAAGTCCGTCGCGGGCGAAGCGGATGGAGTGTCGTCGCCACGTGGGGTCCGTCCATGCAATAATTCACCTTCTATACTTCTATAATCCTCCCACCGTCCCGGGAACCAGGATGACATGGGGACCACTAATCGGTCGCGATGCAACCCCTTGCGGCAGGTATGGGTTGGAAGCATGGTTCCGAGTAGAGCCGCTCCCGCTGCCCCCATCCTGAGGAAGGACGAAACAGACGGTGGCAAAAAAGGTCGGACGGCTATATCCCGTCTTCCACTGCATTTGAGATACCGAGAATTTAGGGACGAAGGTTCTGCAATCCGATCGAGGGTTAGTGCAAGGTGTATGGGAAGGATCGATGTTGGGGAGGCTCATTGAGGACGGGTTGAGGGGTACCTCTTCGTCACTCCCCAGTACATGCCAGCTTCTTGAACTTCCGTCATGACAGCTCTACGGGAGGGGGACCCCACATCACCGGCAGTACTGGCGTGTGGCAGGGTCTCAGGAACAGACCTGATTCGCTCTAAACAGCGCTGATGCTGCCCCAATGGCTTCCGAGTTTCCCATCTCAGGCGCAGTATTCAACGCCCTCGATGCCCGCAATCAAACCGGCTCCCGGCGTCCCGATAATCTCGTCACGACCCCCTTTTTTAAACCGCACTCCTCGCGCGCCAAATTCGCAGCCTTCCCTCCGGCCCACCGTATCGTTCAAGGGTCTAATTTTGGGGCAAGTTTCATTTCTCCCGTCCTCATCACTTGCCGCCACCAAGCCAATTGTAGTAGGGATCGTCACAAGGGAATCCTTCGAGGCGGTTTTTTTCCTTTTTTTCTTTTCTCGTCTCATCGGCTGTGCTCCTAGGAACACCACCCGCCGCATCTTCGGGCAAATTACCCGCTGGGAGCCTTATCGTTCAGGAAGCCGACGTCACGTCGAGACTTTCGCGATCCCTTCGCATGTGGGACTGCGAAGTTCCAACCCGCCGCCCTCTTCCCGATTGTCTCGCAGACTCGAGCCTACCCTCCCTCTTCCGTGTCGAACCCATGTGATAGCGATTTGACCGCCCATCACGACATCCACACCTACATCCACCATGTCAGAATCCGCGGCTGCCCTCTTGCGGGGAGACCTCAGCAAGATGTCTTTCGCCCAGAAGCTGCAAGCTCTTCCCGTGGCGATATGGAACCGAACAAGCCGTCGTATGCGCATGGCCGGCGCCTTCGTCCTCTTCCTGTACGTCTCTACCACTTGCGATATCTCCAACCTATATGCTGATATATCTCCAGCCTCGTCTCTATCTGGCTCAGCTCCTCCATCGGCATAGCGCCCCCTGTCCCTCACGTCTCTCTCGAATATCCGCACTCCCCTTACAACGAGTCCAAGGTCGCGCTTCTGATCGAGAACCGCCCTATGCCCATCCTTGCGCCCCTCATGCTCCACTTCATCTCCGTAGTGCCTCCAGACTGGCGCTTCCGCTTCATGGGCTCCCTGGAGTCTGTCGACTTCGTCAATCAATCTACCGCCATCCAAGAGCAGGTGAAGCTCGGCAAGCTTGACCTCACTTACATTCCTTCCAATATGAGCACTGCTGGTCAAGAGATGATCTCGCGCTTCTTGACAAACCTGTGGATGTACGAGACGGTCCTACAGCCGGCTGAGTGGCTGCTCGTGTTCCAAACCGACAGCGTCTTCTGTGCGAACTCGAGGTTGACGCTCAATGACTTTCTGGAGTATGACTGGATCGGTGCGCCGTGGAGGCCCGAGGGCCGATGGGGCGGGAACGGAGGACTGTCGCTGAGGCGCGTGAGCACCATGATCGACGTGCTGCGCAACCAGGTGCGCGCGGAGGACTCCGAGCCCGAGGATGTGTGGCTCGCCGAACGGGTCTCTCACCGCCCTGGCGCTCTCGTGGCTAACGGAACTGTCTCTCTCACGTTCAGCGGCGAGCAGTGGCCCGGCGACCCCGTGGTCGTTGATGATGAGGCATCGATCCACAAGTACGGTACGCTAAAGGCGGCTGCGGAAGCCGGAGCCTACATCAGCGAGGTGGACTCGTGGCGCAACGGCTTCTACGAGCCGATGGGGTATCATACTGGAGGCTCGGGGAAGTACCTACACGGCAAGCTCTTCGGCACGCCAAAGTTGAGGAAGCATATCTGGCAGTACTGTCCCGAGGTGAAAATGACACTTGCCATGGACGCGGCGAAGTATGTCCCAGGACAGTGTCACGCGAACTGGAAGAGGGATCTTACGGGGGAGAGTGAGGATATCATGACTGAGGAATACCCGTATGGTACGGAAGTGATTGACGGGGAGGAGTATCCCATGCTGCCGCCTGGGCTGGAGATGTTTTAAGGCGGAGTATATCGGTATTTCTCGTCCTTTCTAGGTGGGTGATTTTGTAAGTGGATCTCTGGTCGGATGTAGTACAATTTGGGGGGATATACCGCATGTAAGATGGCTCTGGCGTTTGGAGTCATGAAGCTAGCTTTTTGTCAGTTATTGAGGCAATACCAATGGAACTATAACGCAGGCCGGCTAGATATGCCGCATGGCAATCGGGAGCCATCCAACCGGATATGAGCCAAGTGGGATTGGCGCACCCTACGGCAATGGTTGTTCCCTTGAGGCAAGCTTCCAATAGCGATAGCCATTTGCACTTTTGATGTATTAAGAAAAGACGAGATATCATAAATGTGAAATAAAATGCTCCTGACTTGCAGCTGAATCCTCCCTTTACCGTGTTCTCCCTACTCGCCTGCTGCGGACTCCAGGTCCTCCATAGTAGATGTGTAGGAAAGACCTAGTAAAACATACGCTTCTCTCCAAATACCACACCCCATCTAGACAAAGGGAACGTTTCCTTCCGCAGATATGACCCAATCCACCTCTCAACGAAGCTCGCACACGCTCGCTCTCAAAGGCACACCCACGTCAACCCCTTAACTACCTTTGTAATGTCGGACTTGACCACAGTCCATTCGAAGTCTCGGTAACTCGGTTCCCCGCCGCCCCTGGCCTCAGTACCGACGGCACATCGCACGTTCCCCCCATCACCACATCTCCACCCGGCTGCGACCCATACCCGCTATCCTGTCCACTCATTGCAACCCCCTCATCCCCGGGTGCCGGCCCCGCCGCCACAACAGGCACCCTCAGCGTTCCGTCCTCGGCGGGAATGGCGTCCTCCTCGTCGGCGGGCATGGACCCCCGCCCGTCCCTCAACTTGTTGATCGCTCTCACAGTATCGATGGCGGCATGCAGCGTCCTGCGCGCGTTAAAGTTCTTCTTCACCGTCGGTAGCAAGTTCTGGCCTTCTCGGGCCGCGGCGCCGCGGCCCACATCTCCTGCCACAAAGGCATGTTGCAGCGCCTCGTGGGCCGTCATCCGGCGGTTGGGGTCAACAGTCAGGCACCGCCGGATAAAGTCCTTCGCGCTCTCCGACACGCCGCGCCAGTACTCGGCTGGCTCGAACCTGTACTCGGCATTTAAGATCGCCTGCATTTCCTCAAAGTCCGAACGGCGGTCGAAGGGCGTGTACCCGCTTAGCAAGAAGTATGTGATCACCCCCAGCGCCCACACGTCGACGGGCTTGCCATGCCCTACTTTCTTGAATATCTCGGGCGCCATGTAGCCCGGAGTCCCGCAGGTGGTGGTCAGTACGTGGAACTGCTCCTCGTCCATGATACGCGAGAGGCCAAAGTCGGCAATGAGGAGGTCGGCGTTGTCCTCGGGTGTGCGGAAAAGGAGGTTCTCGGGCTTGAGGTCGCGGTGGACGATACCATGGTCGTGGAGGTAGGCGACGGCGGAGAGCGTGGCCCGGATGAGCTCGGCGGCGTCGGACTCGTAGTAGGAGCCCTTGCGGCAGATGCGGTCGAAGAGCTCGCCACCGAGGGCGAGGTCGGTGACGAGGTAGAGGTTATTCATGGTCTCGAAGTAGTCGACGAGAGTGAGGATGTTCTGATGGCCCATGGAGACCTTCTTGAGGATGGCGATCTCGTTGCGGACCTGGGAGAGTTAGCCGCGAGATCTCGAGCCTTATAGACCCTCCCTGGACCCCCTGTACTCACCATGTGCTCGCGACCGGCCATCAGCCGCTTGTTAATCACCTTGGCGGCGTAGTACTCGCCGTTCTCGATGGATACACACTCTTTGACGACAGAGTATGAGCCCGCGCCCAGCGTCTTGCCGACCTTGTACCTGCAGGGCTGGACCTGCGGGCGGGCGGGCGCCTGCGCGCGCACTTGCGCGTCCATGGTGTTTCGGAAATGGGATATATCAAAGAGAGAGACGAGGAGGGTATCAAGGGTGAAAGGACATGTAGATTCGTCGATTGCGGGGTAAAAGTGGTCTTCCGATCGTGGACGCGACGGCGAGGAACTTCAAGGAACGTGGGAAGCCGTCACAGTTCGGGAATGCAAAATCGAGGTTTTGCTTCTTGAAACAAGGGTCGCAATCAGGTGAGATGCGACCAGGTGGTGTTTCGAGAAAAAAAGTCAGGCTCGATTACGGGACACAAGATATGAACGGGACGGTGGAACCCCGCAGCCTGGGCCAGATTTTTCGAGGGGTATGACCAATTGGTCCCCTGGTCACAGTCGCGATATTAAGGGCAGGGTGCGGGGGGGACAGAATGCGAATCTTCCGTGGCCTTTGTCGCTGGGTGAGCTGTGTCAAACGAGAGAAGAATACGCGGGACTCGGATGGGATATCATGATGGATATATATCCAGGCACGCCAAGTTGGAACGAAACTGCGCCGGGTTCTCCCTCCGGCCCTTCTGGTCCGCCTGCCAGGGCCGAGTTGGCGTGCTCTGCCCCTAGGCCGCTTACTTGCGGGCCCGCTGTAGTGCGCCGGCTTGAATTGATCGGGGAGAGAAGACAGCTGGTACTATTTTTGGCGCTAGTTTTGGGTTGTTCTCGGGAAGTCTACTAGCCTAGCGTCATCGAGCTGGATACTTTGCGATAAACCACGAAAAAAGCACGCTAGCTGCATGTCCTTTGAATCCTAACTCAATCCCAGGTTATTTGGGTTCTGCCGCGGGAGGCAGTGTTTGCCTCTTCACAACAGGGCCGAGGCAACGTTGTCCAATGTCTTGACCCTCGAGGGCCATTCAAATGCCATCGCTAATAATAGCTGCGTAGCCCGACTTGGAAAACGAACCGTCTTTACCGATCCTCACTCAGCCGTCGGCGGGACTGACAGTTGATCTTTCCAAGGCTGGTAGATCCGACGGCTTGGCCTACCTCCATCATCGAGCCGTCCCGAACGTCGTTTATTAACGAATTTGGAGCGACCATGCTCTTTCGCAATGTCATTGGAGGATGCTCAAGATCTCAGTTAGTCAAGCCCAATTGCGGGAATAAGATGGAAGCAAGGGGTGGTGTGGTCTTCAGAAGAGGATTGGCCCGTTCCATCAGAGCAAGCCTCGCAAAGGCCCGAAGTACAGTCAGCTCCGGGGGGGCAACAATGCCCTTCCCAACCCCAACCCAACCAAAACAAACCGAAACATGTAGTCTCGAGAGGACGTTTTTCAGCGTCCTGCCCGTGAGAGGCAGCCCAATGTACGTAAGATGGCCGTTTGCGTTGGCACGTCAGAATGGGCCCTCATCCGCATGAACCCTGCCCGTAAGGCGGGCCACTCATAGCATTTCCCTACGAGGACGAAACCCACCCGCCTTTCCACATGCTTATCATGCGCAGGACATCGTGTTCTGACGAAGGTATTCTATTTGCAATACACGTCTAAAAGACGGCTGAGCTGTATTCGAAAATTGCTCAATTAGAGGACAAAAAAACATCCCAGCGCGACTGCCGAGGCACAAGCCGTTCTCTACTTTGTAGAACGCCACTACTCGCTAAAGGAGGAACGCCGGAACTTTTTCTTTTCGCTCTTGAATCTCTTACCCAAGATCCTCTTGTTGTGGAAAGTCTCCTCACTGCAAAACGACTATGAGCCCTCTAGAAGACTGAGAGAATCCAGGGATAGTGTGAGAAGGAAAAAGAAAAAAGGGTAGCTCACATCTCGGCGTGCTTCTTCACCTTCTCCGGGTCCGTCTCGCCCGGTACAGTCTCTGCATAGATCTTTCGCAGTTCTTGGACAAGCTTCGCCTTGTTCTCGTCCACGTTCGCGTTCCTATGCCTTTCCGTCTGTGCCGAGAAGGTCAGGGAGTCGTTCCGGGACGTGTAATACCGCGATTCCCGCAGCTTGCGCCGGAGCACCTTGGGCAGTGACGAACTCAGCTCGCCCACCGTCCATGACGTTGTGGCCTTGCTTTCTGTCCTGGGGATGGTGTCAATGTCCAGTCCATGTAGATCATCTTGGGGTAAAAACCTGGGAGGCCGCGGTTGTTCCTTACTTATTTACATGTTGTCCGCCCGGTCCACTGGATCGTGCAAACGTCGTAGTCCCGCGCGGGAGGCTACTCCAGTCAAACGATCCGTACCACTTCCTCGCCTCAGCAAGCTCTTCCTCGTCGATGTTGGCGTCGAACGCTTTGAAATGGGCGAAACGGCGAGTCGCGCGTGGGATGAGTGGGCGCGACACTCGGGAAGCTACGGCTGGGATCGTCCCACCTGTAGCCAGCGGAAGTAGTCCTCTAGCCGCAGCCCTGATACACTGAGGTGGCATCGTCACATTTCAAACACGATTTCTGCGTTTTAACGTGGACTGAGATCGAGCTGAGGACAATTGATGCACTAAGAAATGCGCGAGAGTGACAGGGGCTTGCGGCTGGTGTCGGCTGCAGTATCTTCGGACAAAGATTCTCTGCGCTAGTCCTTTCTGGGACTAGCGTCTAGAACACGGCCGCCATCTTGCACTTGCTCGGTTTATCGTCCTTTGCACTTTCTGCTCCACGCTCCATCGCTCCTCCCACGTCGACGGCCGCCTCTGCCTGGTAGTTGTCACCTAAAACTCTTTTTGCCCATCCTGTCCCCGTCGTCGTGATCTTCCTCCTCTTCCATCCTCACGCCATAACCACTGCTCGCTTGTAAGCGCCCGCACGCTGTCGCCGTGTCACCAGGCCTTGGATCCTGCGTCTAGCCTGCCTTACATCAGCATCTGGGAGCTTCAGACCGTCAACTTTTCTCCGCATCCAACCACCCGGCATTTGGCGCTGGCGGCCCATGATTGAGAACTACCATACTCCATCATCGCACCTGTTGCTGGCAGTTCGACTCTCGTGGGGCGCAGGCTTAACTCGATCCTTGCCACATGCGATGGTCTTTCAGCGATTTACGGCTCCACAGTGAATTTTCGAACTCACCATTATTCACCTGCTCACCTCCGCATTTCACTTTGCGCCATTCATGACAACCCGCCCTCGGGCCGTCCATTCTATCTTGTTGTCAATACATCGCGAAAGCCCTTCCCTCTTGCGAATTCCCATCCTTTCCGTACTCCGTATTATCTGTACGCAGCCCCGCGCGCCTGCGCTCTGTGCTCGAGCGTTGATGCTACCAAGCGTCCGCGGCAGAATCACAACCTAATCGCGATGCCGAGAGCGGGCACCGCAGAACAGACTCCCGAAATCCACTCCATTGCGAACCTCTCTCCCGTGTCCCCTTCGCCCGTCCACACAACTACCGTCTCCGCGCTCCCAGCGCTACAGAATCAGGCCGACTTTTTCGGCAGCGACCCCGCAGACCAGGCCAGGGCCATCGCCATGGCACATGTCCAGGCAGAGAACGCACGCTCCAAGGCCGATGCCAACATCGGCAGTACCGAAGAGGACGTTGGAATGGACGACGACCTCTATGGCGATGCGGAGCACGATGTGTCGCTGCAGGTTGCGACCAAGGTGCAAGAACACGCCGCGACCGAAGCAGATGACGAGTACGCGAAGACATTCGACTCCCCAACCTCGGAGGAAATGGGAGGATTGGACGAGCAAGGAAACGAAACACAAAGAGGCGGACCAGCGGGAACTACGGATACCGGGACTATCGAGCATCTGAATGTATCCTCCGTACAATCCAGCACGGGTGCATCGGGGCCTATCCAACCGTCCCCGGCGCCAGATGCCTCAACAACTGCAGCCGCAGATATTACTACCCCTCACGCGTCCACTGTCCCATCTATCTCGTCCACTGACATCTCTCCGTCGCATCCAAGCCTCCCGGCCAAACCTGATGCTGAAGATGCTCCCGTCGATGTCGAACCCAGTAAAGGTGCCCACCCAGTCCCCCCCAGCGACTCCTCTTCCCAGCAGATGCCCGATTCTGCGCTGTCAACCCGTACCGATAGATCTAATCCGTCTCATTCTCACCCTCCAGTCCCCCTGACCGGCCAGCCCAATGTCGGCCAAGTCAGCCAGAACAATTCTGAACCGTCCAGTCTGCCCCAGCCGCCCTCGAATCCCATACCGAACGGAAGGCAGATTCTGCCGCCTGCTTCCGCGGACCTTCCCTCGCGTCCTCCGGTGGACATGAACCGTATGCGTGACCCGGCCAAGGCAGCTACGAGGCACGGGGCTCCCAAGTCGATATCCAAGGGCAACGGCCAAGCACCAGGAGTCGGGCCGTCGTTTGTTTCGGCTCCTGGACTTCCACGAGCACCGGCCCCTGGGATGACGGAATCTCTAGGCGCCCTCGGCCCTCCTCCTGGTCCCTCGAACCCGTCGCTTCCCCCACCACCGGGCATGCCAGCTACAACTACCACGAGTGCCCCTCCGTTGCACTACCCCGCCCGTCCGGGAGGGAAAGATGGTCACCGAGGAGATTATCAAAGCAAGTGGGATGCATATCAAGCTGATGAGAAACGCTATACCCTTGAGCAGAAGTGGGATCGCTTTCCCGAAGGATCTAGAGTCTTCATTGGTATGTATCCGTTCTCTCGTTTTGTCTCGTGACAGCGGATATCTAACTTTGTTACAGGTAACCTCTCATCGGATAAAGTTACGAAGCGGGATGTCTTTGACTTGTTTCATCGCTACGGCCGTCTCGCGCAAATATCACTAAAGTCGGCCTTCGGATTCGTTCAGTATCATACCCTAGAGGAGGCGCAGGCTGCCGTGGAGAGCCTGCAGGGCGCGGAGGTCAAGGGCCGCAAGATCCGTATGTTAACCCCCTGGTTCTCTTCACATTCACTGCACATTGAACTGGTTTCTTACTGACTATCGCGGAAGATCTCGAGTTCTCTCGCACCCAGAAGAAGAAAGAGACCAAGGATGAACGTGCCAGATCCCCCGAACGAGGGGTGCGTGGTAGGGACTCCGGGCACGGGAGGGGCGGCAGGTTTGACGGCGGCCCTCGGCGGTCACGCGATGACAGCCGACACGGGCGCTATAGCGGCGATTTCAGTCCACACCAACGTGAAGAGTCCTACGGCCGAGGTCGAGGCTATCATCCAAGCCGCCCATCGAGGGATCGATCCTTTTCACCTCGTTCCCGTGGACGGGACCGAGGCGGCAAAGACTCCTATCGTCAACGCAGCCGCAGTCCTTACGGTCGGGGCTGGGCAGCCGATGACGGCAGGGGCTCTCTTGCTGAGGTACATGATACTCCTCCCGACGTCCAGCTCCTTCTGCTCCAAGAGGTAGACCCCGGCTACGTCAAGTGGGTCCGTGACGCCTTCTCGGAGCGTGGTCTCCGCAGCGACGTCATGATTGTGAATCCCACGCACCACATCAAGCAGGATGTTATTAGCCGGCTCGTCGTCAGTGGGGTGAGCGGAATTGTCGAGCTGGATTACCGCGGGCAGGACCGCGGCGAGGTGTATCTACACCTGTACGATCTGTCTGGCGGCCTTCGTAACGTCCGCTTCAACGAATACCGGGACCTAAAGCCTCACCAGGCAGCGGATCTGGTGCGGGGACGCCCCACGCAGGGCTATCAGCCCCCGGCCGCGCATGCACCCGCACCCGCACCCGCACCCGCATACGGCGGGCCCTCTCCTGCGGCGTATACCCCCCACGGCCAACCGGTCCTGCAGCCCGCGGCCACGACCTACTCCGGTGCTGGCCTGGGCGTCCAACCTACTCCGCCCGCCCAACCAGTCCAGTCAACTCCGAACGACGCAGTAAACATTCAGCAGATACTCTCCCAGCTTCAGCAATCCTCCCAACCACCCGGCCCGCAAGTCCCTGCCCAACAGCAGAATCCCTCCGTGGACATCCAAGCCATCCTGGGCTCGCTAACGGGCAACCCTAGCGTCAGCGCCCCGACGCCCGTGCAAACCCCTCCTCACAACTACGTGCATCCTCCTGCGCCTTCGGCCCCATCACAGGGGGCCGGGGCGACAGATGCTCAGGTGCAGAGCATCATGGCTCAGCTTGCGCGGTTTAGGCAGTGAGTTTGCGAGCGCGATAGAGGACTTCGCCCTGGGTTGGTGAAGAAGAGCGTAATTTCGTGGAATCGGGGGGAGGGCGGTTCATTTTTCACGTCATGTATAGGAGAGGAATGGTGGTACAGGAGTATGGACTGGTTTTCGTGGTATCTTATTCCTTAATAGAGGGGAGGCGCAAGGAGTTTTCCAACGTCATGGATTTATCTTATTCTGCTAAGTACACGGGAGGAGTGAATCGGTCATCGGACCCTTCAGTCCTCGTGGAACGGAGGTTTGGAGTGGAGGAGTGGGGAAGAGATCTCATTTCGCAGTTCAAAAGGCTGAACGATCATGGTCCAGGATTCCTTATCTTCTCTGCCTCATTTCTGATTGACGTATGGGACCATGGTTTATGTGCAGGTGTCAACCGCCGTTTCCTCCCTCTAGCTCTCGTAGTATAGGAGCAGCAGAGCATAAGTGCTGTGGTTTAGACTTGCTTTCGACTTTCGGGGAAGAGAACAGGGGAGGGATATTGGGCTTTCCCAGAAATTGAGCATTTCTGTCACTGTGGCCTTTGCGTGCTCGCTCTATTAAACACTGTGACCATCAGGAGTGGCTCCCCCGGATGTGCCACGCGAGGAGGGAAACTTCGTCCCATTATGATGGAGGCGAGCATGCGTGAGATAAGCTGACACCTTGGTTCTATCAAATGATCAGAATGAACCGCACATGTCGCTCCCGGGCTCCTGGAACTGTCATACCAATACCAGCGGCGGCATGATCTTATACCTGCAACGAGGAGATATTATACTCTTGAAGCAAGGGAAAGACACTTCTCACCAGTTCCTCATCTCTTGACTTGGGGTGAGTAAGGCTGCCATCGATGAAAGGAGGTGGACTAGGACCCGCCAGGAACAGGAACATATACCCAAAAAACCCCACCTATTGCCTCCACTCGGTCACCCAGCAGGGGTTCAACCAAGGCGACGACGACCTGCGGCGGAACGTCCTGGTACCTGTGTCAAGGGGTCACCGATCCGTCACAAAGTCCTGTATCCAATCGTAGTACTCGGAAGCCTCAAAGCGTCATGCTACAACAGCAATCATGCTTAGCAGATAATGCCACTTGGAGCACGGTACAAGGACGGCAGCCTCACGTTCTCGTCGCAGGATGCCGGGTCTGAGCCTGTACTGAGTTCCTGCTCTGGAGTCCGGGATAGCCGCGACGTCATTTCGCCTCGTCTCAACCTGGGAACAAAGGGAGCTCATTGCGAATGACTTGTGTCTGCTGAACAGAAGCCCCATGCGAGAGCGTCTTCCGAAGCACTCGGAACGGAGCCGTAATGTGACGGTTCCGAAATCACCCAAAAGCCTCACTTCGCTTGCAGCCTGAATGCGACGTCACAAGATGAGGTGAACCAAAGACTTGCATGCCGGCTGCCGCCCTAAACCAAAACCCCACAGCGTCACGAAAGTGACCGTGCTTGCTCACGGCACACCTCATGGCGTGGTTGACAATCATCAACACGGCCAAGTTTGCCTCAATTTTAGGCGCCGTTCGCCCGCTCTCTACCCGTCATCTCCCGTGCCTTGCCGCCATTTTCGACAAGGAACCCCTGGGATGTCGAAGCCCTAAGTTCATCGCCGTTGAACTGGTCTCAGCTGGGGTTCAGCTCTCTGACTGGGGGCATGGGTTTTCGGTTGTCGGCGGGGAGGATTTATGCACGCGTTGTGGAGCTACTGCGCAGCACGTACAGTACACTTGACGTCGGGTCCCTGCAGGATCAGGACCTGGCCTGGGGGTGGTTGTGGAGGTAATTTCCAGCGCCGCCCGCCGGGTTTGGAAGAGGGGGGGGTGTGGGTTATTCCTTGGATCCGAGCTTTTCGAAGTGACAAATCTGGTGACGGAAACTGGGAGGGTTCGTCATATCACGTCGTATTATCAAAAGAACCTAAGGGGATGATGATAACGAAACTTCGATGCTCTGTGACTGCACCGTCGTCATCGACTCCCGCGGCCGGTGAGGTTGCACGGCAGCGCGGAGAACATGGTCACTTGCAGCCGAGCCAGATATTGGGGGCCATGGGTTGCGGTAACAGCTAGCAGAGGGAGACACCAGGCGGCTCTTCTCTTGTGCGATCGACCATGGGAGCAAGAGCGGTCGCTTACGTGGCTCGTGCCCCTGTCGAAACCGACTAGGATGTTACCAGCTTGACTGAGCGTCTCTGCCAAGTCATAATGCTCTATATTCTCGCAGTTGCCATCGTTCGGCATGGGATAACGGTGAACCGACGACGAATGGAATTAGCGTGGTCCCGATGCCAGGAAAGAGTTTGCCGTGCCGTATTTTACTATGGAGGTGATGGACCCAGAAAGTATATCCAGGGGTTCAGGTGCCAGCGGTCGAAATGGGACTGACACCGTGCTCGCCCCGACCTGCAGGCGAGCTGCCGGCATGCGCCGCGGCGGTGGAGATGGAGGGTGGGTCGCATATTGGGCCGCAGCGGGGAACAGACATCAAGGCAAGCCCAATACCACCCTCCACTCCCTTTATTCAACAGGGGAGGATGCAAACTTGTGGAACCCGCTGTTCAAGATCCCTGTCATCCAAACAAGTGACACCCCCACGCCGGGCTTTGATTCGCCGGCCGCCGAGATGAGATTTTCAGAAGACACCGAATCATTTCGAGCGTCAGAGCGAGGTACAGCGCTGGAAGGTGCGCATGCGGGTCGTCATCCTTCCCCCGAGAAGGGGTAGCGCTGAGGCAGGGAAGCGTCGGTGTTGTGGCGAGTCTTGATTCGGACGGCGCGTGACCAAGTTAACATGCGGGGGGTAAGCCAGAATAGCATTCTCTGAGCGAATTCTCCAAGAATGACTGGTCGCATCACATGCCTCAGTCGTTTTGAGGGCATCGCCAGAGCAGCTGTATGAGATCTGACGAACCGCGGAGAATGAGCACGACGAAGCCGGCCGCTCAACCCATCACGAGCGAATTATCCGTGCCTGGCATCATGCTTGAATAACTCGCAGGGAAGAGGGTCCTGTGAACCAATATCGAGACGTCGAGAGAGCTTCCATGTCTTCCAAGAACCCTGCCCGATGGTAAGCAGCACAGGGCCATAGCGTTCTGCCTTGCACAAGCCGTTATGTGAGCTGATGAATTCTCTGCGCTCTGACTCTTGGGTGTGTGGACTTATTTACACCCCTGTCCCGCATCGGGAGAACGAGGAAGAAATAATATTATCGGCTCCTGGCTCCTTGGCTTCGAGACTGTCAGGGGCTTTGTGAATGTGGATCGAGGCCAGCAGGTGGCCTACTGCCTTCCTCGTAAGAAGCTTCTTGTGCGTCACAAAATAAAGCCACATGACGTACACCTCCAAATGCATCTCGCCGCACTTCTGTCGTCGGCCAGCCAGAACGAACTTGGACGCAAAGCCTTCATACTTTTTATCACTAAGCCAGTCCGTTGTACGGGCTGTCCTGTAGTGTATCGCACTTTCCTCTGCATGCCTCTAACGCCTACCGGAGCGGAAGTTGCGTTGCGGCATCTGTGGCAGTTGCTCGATCGCTCTTACACAGTACGACGTTCCGAACGCCCGCGCCTGCACTTACCAATGGAAGATTCCCTTTGTGCGCTCCTGCACACCAGTCTCGTCAAACTACCTTCCACGTCGTCTTACCACTGCATGTAGTCAGCGAGACACCAGAGCTTCAATTTAATACCAGGAAAGTGCACCGAGCCCTAAATCTTCGCACTCATGCTCAAGACCACATTGCTTCCTGTCGGGGAATTTCTCTTGGGCGGCCCGTGCCGAGAACCGCCAGCTCGATTCTTGCACTTTCAAGACCTTGCCATATTCTCAGTTCCATATCCGTACTTCTACCCAAGTCAACGTTGTACTGGCAATCCATCTCGGCTGGGCTCTCGATACCATCACGGCTTGCTATCCCACCTCCAAGAGCACCATGCGTCCGACGCAGACTCGTTGCGTGGCAGTTTCCTCTCCATCACGGACATTTATGCACCTCCTCGAGTCATTCCTGCGCATTGACTTGTTCCTTGTTCCATGACCACGTGGCATGGTATCCAACGTCTGGGATAGCGTCAGATTGCTTGCGACCGCCCTAGCCAGGCGGCAAGGCCCAGACCGCTTTCTTCGCGTAACGGGGCTCAACCGGCCCCACTTACTCACAGCTAATGGACTGACGTTGACGATCTCCGCGAAGAAGGGTTATGTGGGTGTGAGACTCTGGGGATGCCCCGAGCGCTGCCCTCGGAGGTGCCGGTGGCACGATTCCCCTGAACATCGGGGCCGCAGAACCACGCCCGTCAAGATCTTGCGCTGACCGCGGGGTGTTCAAGGAATATCGCGTTGGAGCCAGTGCCATGGGCGAGGTCTCGAGCGCGCCAGTAACGAGTCCAAGCTCGGGAAAGATCCACCACTATGCATTGGAGCCTTGGACAAGTCAAGGATTTTTGCATGCCAAGAGCATGGATCGAACTTGTTCAAAGCCTCCGTATAGAACAGAGCTAACCCGACCTGGATGTGGGCTGGAAGACGTTGGCCGCTGGGCGCCTTGTGTACATCGCATTCCATCTTCCATCCCCCCACTAGACGGAGCAAATACCGGGGAAAAGGGGGTCATTGTGGACCGCCATGCCTGCATATCTGTTGTTCCATGCTACTGGGATGATGGGGCATCGCTCACTGCACGCCACACCGTCATGGGTTGAAGACCCAGCCCGGCTTGACGTCGCTACTGTGGCTCTCAAGACGCGCTGTGGGCACGGCGGCGGCGTCCTTGCCCAAAGCCGTGGTAACTTGGGCACTCTTGCATGCCGCGTAGGTCGCCTCAGGTGAGCACAACATGGCCCACATGGCGCTGAAATCCTCGGGATTTGTGGATACGGGCAGTTTTTTTACGGCCTTGCGCCTCCAAGCTCGTGTGCAGACGGATAAATGACCACCTCACACACTGCACAGCGATGCACGCGAGCATGCCGCACATTACCTGCGGAGAACTCAATTCAAGAAGACTCATCACTAATCGAGGCCTTTCAACGACTTGACTATAGTCAGACACAGTTTCCCAGGGTCATTCCTTTACCATGAAGGCTTGGCCATGTACCATTGGGGATGGCTTCCAGTGATTACTACTCCCTTTCAGGGCCTCTGTTTGGCTGGCCGCTGAGCCGTCAGCCGCGGAGAGGATGAAAGCCCATCCGACGCAATCGTTGGTACCAATATTATTCGATCACTTTTCAACGCCTGAGGCTCGATGTACCAAGGAACATGTCCTTGGCGCAGAGGAATTGGTCACATTCCGTCACCGTTTCTCTTCCGCCTGATCCCTGCACGGATAAGTGGATTGTCACTGATACGACCACCCCAGGCCGTTTTGCGGGAGGGTTTCAACTTAGCGTGTGGAAGAACTGGTTTTCGATAAGTCACCGTTGCCCATTCACCCACCAACCTGGGCCACTCACCTGCGTTCAAGCAGTGAACGCTTGTGAGGCGCTATCCTTCCGTGAGGCAGGGCCTCCTCATTATGATGTACAAACACACCTACTAACTGCACAATGGCTGGACAGGGAACGACAGCTGGTAATGCACACTATTTGGGTAATAATGAATGGAGGATGACCTTCGACCAGGGAGGGAGCAGGGCTGTTCCAGTGGCTGTTGTCAGGCCTGCGCAGGCCGCCACAGGGATGTCCATTGCAGCTCCACC
The DNA here is from genome assembly GCA_030271035.1 of Microascus cirrosus. NCBI lineage: Eukaryota > Fungi > Ascomycota > Sordariomycetes > Microascales > Microascaceae > Microascus > Microascus cirrosus. Next base: position 159,018 of record JAMBUN010000304.1, on the reverse strand, counting down.
GAGGTCCCCTGCTTTCAACAGTCCTCCATACGGAGAACGATGGGAAGTTCGGGGCACATTCCGAGGTATGCCGCACCCTGGCACGGTGTGGTGAGGATCTCGTTTTCCCCACAGGCAGGGTGATCCCGAGCTGTGCTTGCAAGTACCCCGTACTTGCTCAGTTATGCTTGAACTCCGTAGTTGCCTACCATCCCAGAATATGGCCCCAGGCCACCTCCCCATGAGGTCAAGCCTGCCAGGCACAGCCAGACCCTTGCTGGCTGGCATTTGGGATCCCACCCATACCATCTTTTCTAGCTCAATTTTCTCCAACTCTCCTTCCTCCAATCCATCTTTTTATCAGTTGTAGAACTGTTGTGATAACCGAGCAACCTCAACCGATAGCTTGATCGATAGTCGTCCTATCACAACGCTGTCCGCTTACAGAGGGCTGCTCTCTATATCCACCTAACCTCGATACACGCCCTCTGGCACTTGGATTCTTGGAGGGCCAGGCTCACCTGCAAGAATCCCTGCCGACGGAGTCGCTGGGCCGCGCCCGTTTGACAGTTCACACCCGTCTGCAGCATCCAGCCATCTTTTGCCGCCGTTCTTCAACACCGCCTTTTTCAACCTCCTGCCCGCACGAACCATATGCAGCCCAACTTGCCCCATTCTGGTAATCGGCGCATTCCACCCCCAAAGACAACTTGACGAGACGGCGGTGTCGTTCTATGCTTTCCCAAGACCCAAGCCTGACACGCTGTGAATGCGAAGCTGAAAGACGGCTTCCTCTCGGCGACTTACCACTCCTCGCATCCGATCTAATGCGCTCCTAGTTGCACGTCTTCGTCGATTGACGTGCTGTATGTTTTAACTCTGTCGACTCTGCTCTACACCCCACGATACAGGCCTGGGGCGTCTTCAAGCCCCGCCGAACGGCTAGCTCTACTGCCAAAGACTGCAAATGTATATGTTTGGTGTGGCTTAGTTCACCGCCCTTCTGCTTTTTGCGTGGCTATAATACGACCCATCGCCTAGCTATCACCGCCACTCCCTTTCCCAAAACTCCAGCGGACTTGGTCCCTGTTTTCGTCATCGCTTGCGAGATTTACGTCCAACTTATCTCGCCTCCTCTCTGTTCTACAGAGCCGCCTCCCAGAGCTTCGTCAAGGCTCAAAACACTGCTCGCGGACGTCTACGTCGATACTCTTTTGATTTGTTGGTCTATTGATTGAACATACTCCACCCTGCGGGAGCTGCAACACACTTCTTCTACCGCTACCGTGTGCGAACTCTGCCCCTTGCGTAGGACTGGGCAGGTGGAGGCTATCGAGTCCTCCACGCGGTCCGAATTACGGCAAAGTGGCGATCACCGAGGAGCAGTGGAACTGTGGCCAAGCTTCGCAACGAGGCGCGGATGCCACGGCGGGATCAAAGTCTCCTGGAAGCGGCGGAGCCCATACGGCGCCATCAACAGCAGAGCACGGCGCGCTTGGAGGGGACCCACGACCGGCCCCCCTCCCTACAGGAGGCCCACCAGCACCAACACCCCATCCTCGAGGTCAATGCTTGCGTCCTCCAACTCCGAAAAGCGCAGAGGACAATTCGATGCCACAGAGCGGCTCTGCGTCCCTGCCCGTCTCTCGCGCCTTGTCCCAGTCCCCCCGGACCGTGCCGCCGTCCTCCACTACCTCCACCAGCGCAATCCTTCCAATACCAAGTGTTCACGATGTATCCCGCAATCCCGACCGCAGTCCTCCTGGGGCGGTCTCTGGAGATGGTAGCAGATTAGCCCCGCAAAGCTCGCGACCCAACGACGCCCGTCATGTGATGTTTAACCCTTTTGAACCCGGTGTGGAGGGTTCGAACGCACGCTCGGGTAACCTTAGGTCAGGCTCCGAGCCGCCGCCCGTTCCTTCTGGCCACGGGCGGGTACTCTCCGGGCCTCCCGCGACAGCTACACATTATCAACAGCAACAGCAACCCTCATCGGACGCATACTACCACAGACCCTCACTAGGCGTCAACGTGCCAACTGCGTCTCCCCATACTGACAGGAGTCGGTTTAATATACCAAGTCTAGATCGAGCATCACCCACAGCTGTCAGCCCTCCGCCGGCTCTCCATAACCCCAGGGCCGGCCCAGTGTCCCAGCCTACAAGAGCTCGAAGCATACACAACCCGATGTCGCGAGAAACGGAGGGATCCTATATCTCATCAACTCTACCCAGTCTTGCCGGCACGAAACGACCCTTTGAGGGTGACGTTGGACATAGAACAACAAGTCCGCCGACACGGTCACTGCAACCATCTTACTCGGGACCTCCAGAGGCGCCTACAGCTTTACTTCCAGCGGCGAGCATGTTGCGGAATGCACCGTCGAGGTCTTTCTCCCAGCCCGTGCACCCTGGAGGCTATCAACACAGCACTTCAGTCCCATCCGGAGCTTGGACACAACAACACCATCCGGGCCAGCTCCAAGCAGGATGGGAACAAGGACCCGTATATGGGGCAAGCCCACTCCCAGCAGTCCGAGAGTCGCAATCGTTGGCGCCGGCAGCACGAGCCCTTCTCTCAGCACCGGGAACACCAAGTGCTCCTGGATCAGGGTTGAGCATACCTGAAACCGGATTGATACCCTACACGATTGACATGACAAGTGGCTCGGGCGCACAGACCAAGAAGCGCAAAAAGAATGCAGAGGCATCATCGCGGCATCGGAAAGGTAAAAAAGCCGAGAAGCAGCAGCTGGAGCAGGAGGTGGCATCTCTGCGGCGGCAACTTGGGGATACACAGCAGGAGTGTGACGTTTACAGGTCAGAGGCTGAGGCATATAGGCAGGCGCTTGATTTCTACAGGAAGGAGCGCGATAGGCTGAGGGAGGTAGTTCTACGGACCCCCTCGATCAGCGAGGCATCGCGGGGGCCTCCCAGCCCACCGATACCAACACGGATGGCCCACTCCTCGATATTCTCAGAAGATCCAGCACCGCGCCATCAACCGGCTCCCCCGCCCAGCGCCCATATAATGGCACAAGCCGGCTATCCCACGAGTCATGCCCCGGACGCGGCAGAAAGGGAGCCGGGGTCGCGCCGACATGATCTCACACCCGACATGGGTGGAATATCATACAGCCAGCGCTCGCAGCAACAGCGACAAACACCGACGCATGAACCCCTTCAGCCGTCCGTGGGGTTTCCTTATGCGATGCCGTCGCCGCGCCAGGAGCTAGCGGGTTACACGATGCCCTCGTCACGGCCAGCGTCAGCCTCCTCAACGGAGATGCTCCCTCCACTGCGGAGTATTGGGGGTGCAGCAATGGAGTCTGGCGCGCCCCAGACTCAGAGGCAGCACTACGGGAGTCGAGCCACATATGAGACCGGCTTTCTTCATACCCCTAGGGAACCACTTAGAGAGCCCCCGCGGGAGCCTGAAGGAAGCCGGCCACAGCGGTAAAAACGCTCGGGACATGTGGAGGGAATCCACGATATGTTAGCGGAGCGAGAAGCCGCCGACGATTCGCTGGCCTGAGTCCTTAACGAGTCCCGGTAGCCAGAAAGTCCCGGAAACATGACTCCTTTTCTATACCCCAGCAAGCCCAGTATTTTTTTGGCATTGCCTTGTTCCCTTTGTTGTTTGGGGTTCGGGTTGGATTTGAAAGACTTGCATTTTGCGTGCCGTCCACACGGTTATGGAGGATGACTTCACAGTTCTTTTTGTTTTTTTTTTTTTTTTCACCTTCGGAGCGAGCGGTCGCCAATTTCCCTCGTATGACAACGTTCCCCAAGGCCGTCTGCGAACGTCCTTTGCTTTAACTCGCCTGCAGGAAACATCCGTGCCATGTATAGAAGAGGCCGGGAAGCAAGCGAATTCAGGAGTTCTCGCGTCCGCCGAGAATCCGGGAATGGCGAGAGCTATTTCCGGCCGACGAAGGTGCGGCACCGGAAGAAAGCGTGGGAAACAGAAGCTGTCGACTACACTGGAATTAGGCCGAACCCGCGACACCATGGAAGTGGTCGTGACGCCAGGGTCTAGAGCGGCCACAAGAAACGGTGGCCTCTTCCTCAAACTCGTTACCTAATTCGCAGATATCTGTCTTTCAGTTACTCTCTGACACGGAGGGCTCGTTTGATTTTCAGAGTTGGATGATACCGCAGATTGGGCTATTTGCTCTTCTACTTCACTTTTTTTTGTCCGGCGGCGAGCGGTTTGAGTTTACAGAGCATTTTTTTTGTTCTCGACTAGAATGCCAGATATCCCCCTTTTCTTTTTTTGCGGTTTCTGTTTTGGAGTTACTGGATGTTCTGCTTTCCTGTTGGGTATTGCTTTTTTGTCTGCTTTGCATGTTGGGAGTGACGGAAGGAATTTTGTCTAGAGTGGGTTGTTGTGTTCTCTCATCAGAACTGGAGCAGCAGATTGAAAGGCCCAGCAGTTCTTGTTGTCACATCTCATATGTCATTCTAGCATTTTCTGTTTTATGTTGAATACCCCCTTATGTGATTGTTTTTCGCCTTACAACTACGTACATCACTTTCCTAATACCGCTCTTCATTGTTCATCCTTCAGGCCTTTAAATGGCAGCTCCTGCCCTCCTATTCACACATTACAGGTGTTTTTCCGTTTTGGTTTCAAACAGATTGTTCCCCTCGCTTTATACCCCATCGTTACCGGCCGGAGAATATGCATCATATACAAAGACCATACTTCGCTCAGGAACACAGAACTAGCGGCGTGGCACAATTTTCTACGTTTTTCTGCAACCCTTCTCGGCAGTTTACTTGTAATTATTGGGTTTAGATGTGGTGGAAGATATACCCAGTCAGCATAGCATCCAGATGAGACGTAGGTTCGCTTTATGGAAAGAGTCATATTCCCAGGCGAACAGCACATGCAGAGCAATTTCTTTTTCCAGAAGGAGAAGAGGCCGTGCCCAAGAGGCGCGGGGAGCTTCGTAACGCCGACCTTCCTACCGACTGTCCCTCCTCGCTCTTGTCCTCTCCTTGTTTCGTTTCTTGCTTTTCTGCCCCACCGCAGGATCTGTGAGAGTCGGTGAAGAGGGACGAGGTTGGGAGGTCGGCACAGGCGTGGGGAGTTGGGCACCAACGAGTCGTCTTCTCCTGTCTCATGCGACAAGGTTCATATGCGGGACGGCGGGGGTCAGGGACTGCGGATCGGGGTGACGGACATGTGGGAGCACGGCGGTGTGGGCTGCAGGTTACGTGCGTTGGTCCCGCTGGACTGGGCGGCGGTGTGGGTGCTTGGGGACGTGTTGGTGCATCCGGTAGGATGGGTGTGGGTGTGTGGGTTCTGCGTTGGTGGGGGTAGATTGAGCGGGAAGGACTTCCCGGATGGGCGATACGGAGGGGAAGGTTGAGCTCCGTTTGAGGCCCTGCGTGCGGGTTTGGGGACGACGCCGTCCGTTAGCTCGGTCCGTTCCGGCGGGGCGGGTATCTTGCCGGGACGGTGATGGATGGATCCGGTAGGCGGTGACAGGTTAGGCGGGACAAGAGCGGGGCGCATTTCTGCCGGTTGTTTCCGGTTCGGGTCCGACTGCCTTCTGCGACGTCACTTGCACTGCCAGCGGCTTCACACATTCGAACCAAGATTCAGCATAGGGGTCAATCGTTTTAACATTGAGAGAGATTCGTCATCAGTAACTGGGGGCGGAGTACGTGACCGGCCCTGGGCCTGGCTCCTTTTTGGCATCCCCCATTTCTAGTCTCGGGCGCGACCCCGGGAGACCCCCCTTAAGCGTGAAGACACGGGTATAGCGACCTCTCCCACTCAGGGAAGCGTCAGGTCCCCTTCCAGGTTTCCAAAGACTCCCGATGCCGGCACCGTCAGTTAGGGCAGCTGTTCCTCATATCGATACCGCCCAGGGCGAGAACACGCTGAGATGGCTCTCTTCCTCGGTTGCTCCAGAGCGTCATGCGCCCGCATTGCCACATGCTCATATCGAGCTGTATTCTGGGCTCCAGTACCAGCGGTCCGAAGACTCTCTCAGCGGCAACAGTATTGTAGGGCCTACTCAACTACCGCGCCAGAGATCGAGCTCACGACGCCCAACGGCAAAACCTGGGCGCAGCCGACGGGGCTCTTTATAAACAACGAGTTCGTGCCCAGCAGCAATGAGCAGACAATAACCACAATAAACCCGACGTAAGACAATATGCCTTTCTCTCTCCGATAACCGCAACTAATCCACATTAGCACCGAGGAGCCCATCTGCTCCGTTCACGCCGCCACCCCTTCGGACGTCTCCGCAGCAGTGAGTGCGGCCCGCGCGGCATTCAAATCGCCCTCCTGGTCTCGCCTCTCCGGAACCGAACGTGGTTCACTCATGCATGCGCTGGCGACGCTCGTACACAACCAGGGCCCGCTCCTCGCCACGGTCGAGGCGCTCGACTCGGGGAAGCCATTCCGCACGGCTCTAGAGTCCGACGTAGCACGTTTCGCAGAGATACTGCGATACTATGCGGGCTTTGGCGACAAGAACTTTGGGCAGGTGGTTGATGTTGGGCTGGACAAGATGGCATACACGATTATGGAACCCCTGGGAGTGTGTGGGCAGATCATTCCATGGAATTACCCGCTTGAGATGGTGGCATGGAAGATTGGGCCTGCGTTGGCATGCGGAAACACTGTCGTTCTGAAGCCGTCCGAGCTGACCCCGCTCTCGGCGTTATGTCTGGGCAAGTTGGTTGTTGAAGCTGGTTTTCCGCCTGGTGTTGTGAACATCGTGAACGGCCACGGCGTAGAGGCAGGCAACGCGCTCGTAGAGCATCCTGGTGTTGACAAGATAGCCTTCACGGGCAGCACAGCGACAGGAAAGGAAATCATGCGGCGCGCAGCGGGGACACTGAAGGATATCACGTTGGAGACGGGGGGTAAGTCGCCCCTGATAGTGTTCGAGGATGCGGATGTGAAGCAAGCGGCGCGGTGGGCGCACGCTGGGATCATGTCGAACTCGGGGCAGGTGTGTTCAGCAAACTCGCGGCTACTGGTCCACCAGGCCGTCATGGACAAGTTTGTGAGCGAGTTCAAGGAGCAGGTGGAGAGCGTGTCCGTGATTGGCGACCCCTTTAAGGAGGGGACATTCCAGGGGCCGCAGATTTCGAGGGGGCAATATGAGAGGATACTAGGCTACTTCCGCTCCGGAGTGGATGAGGGAGCGACGTTGGCGATAGGGGGGAATCCAGCAAGTATTGGCTCTGGGAAGGGATACTTCGTCGAGCCCACGCTGTTCACTGGGGTCACGCCTGACATGCGGATCTACCGCGAAGAGATCTTTGGCCCCTGCGCCGTGGCGCTCCCCTTCAACACGGAGGATGAAGCATTGAAGCTAGCGAACGATTCGGTCTATGGATTGGGAGCTATGGTGTTCACAAGGGACCTCGTGAGGGCGCATAGGGTTGCGAGAGAGGTGGAGGCAGGGATGGTGTTTGTAAATAGCTGCGACGACTCGGACGTGAGGACGGCCTTTGGAGGGGTGAAGCAGAGTGGAGTGGGCAGGGAGCTCGGGGAGGCGGGGCTGAGAGGATACTGTAATGTCAAGACGGTGCATGTCAACTTGACGGGAGAGTAAGCGGGGAGCTGATCTGCAGATGGAGGGCATCGCGGGATGGGCGCGAGAAGAGGACTGGTGACGGGGCATAAGGGTCTGTACCTCGTGCAGTGGCGTTTTGGCGGCCGAGTTTTCTAGAATTACCCATTTGCGATATCTATACAGAGACAATGAGGTTTCCTTTCCCCCTGAACAAGTCACCAAGACACGGCTGACGTCCTTGAGCCAAGTTTAAGACACTTGACCTTCCGAGACGGGGGCCAGGGGTTGGCGAACACACCGACCCGCTGCTGCCACCTGGCAGGAGCTCTAATCCACGCAACCAATCAGCAGCGAGCCGACGCCCCAAGCTCAAGCTATGGCGATGCGCCATCTGGCCTCCACGAATTTTTGTCATTGCGCCTTGCCGACGTCACTCCACTTCTACCCCTAATCATTTCCTCCGTCCAGCCCGCACTACGGACACCGCTCGACCTCTTTCACGAACCATGGCCATGGTGTTCTGAGCTCTCAAAAACACACGATCGACTGAGACCTGAAACCGAGCTTGAGAGAGATCATGGCGCCGCCGGTATTCCCCAGCGCTAAGGTTACACTTTCGTATCCGCTCTACGCTTGCGACTTTGACCCGCACGATGCGAATAGGCTCGTGGTTGGAGGTGGGGGCGGTGCCGGACGCAGCGGCGTTGGGAACAAGATTGTGAGTGAACACTTTCCCTCTCCCGTCTTCATCCCTCTTCGCGCCCCTTCGCGCCCCTTCGCGCCCCAGGCCTTCCTAATTCAAGCTAACAAGCTAGACCGTCCTCAATTCCTCCTCCCCCTCTGACCTCACCCCTGCCGGCGAACTCGACCTCAGCTCCGACGAGGACTCTGTCTCCTCCCTTGCCGTTTCCTACCTGAAGCGCGGCAAGAACGCAGTCGTCTACGCCGGTGTCAACTCCTCCCCCGCGGATCTCAAGGCCGGCAAGAACGAGCACCTCCGCGCCTTCACGATAGATTCCACCAAGGCTCGCGCGGCAGGGAAGAGCATAGGCAGCGCACTCCTCTCCCAGACATCGCGGACCGCATTATTTGCTGCCACCCACCCGGAGGAGTACCAGCGGCTGCTGCGGCTAGCGCCACCATCTGCCTCAGGGACGCAGTTGGGCGTTGCGGCGTCAGGCCTAGGGAAGGACTACCAGATTGCGCTATTTGAGACGAGTGCGTCCAGTTCCGTACCGAAGGAGAAGGGACGACTTGAGATTGAGAAGGAAGCAAATGACGTGGATGTCATACAAACAGGAGATGACAGTTACCAGGTGGCATATTGTCATGATTACGAGCTGCACATCATGGATGTGCGGAAGGGAGTTGGCTCGAAGCCAACGCGGGTGTATGTTACGCCAGAGGATGTTGGCACGGGGGCTCCGAGGGCGACCTTTAGGGCGATCCGGTACTTGACGCGTAACTTCATAATCGCTGTTGCGAACCTACCGAAGCGGAAGGGTGTTGTGCTGCAAGCGCTGCGGCTACCCTCGAACCCGGATGATAAGGCGCGCGTGGCGATTTATACGAGGCTCCCGAAGCATGTGGCGCAAGCAACGGCGCTCGCAAGTCAGAATCTGAGCCCGCCGACCACAAGAGACGGGAAAATCGACAGGGCACAGTTCGTTGTTGCGGTGGCGGGGCATGACTCCAGTATATCGCTCTTCACGCTCGAGCATAAATTCGCCGAGGGGCTAGATATGCTCTTCGATCTGCTCCCTCTGACGACACTGCGGGAGGTGCACCCTCTGCAGATAACGGGCCTTGCGTTCTCGAACTTCGCGCCGCCTAGCAAGGGTTCCACGGCGAGAGCCCAGGCGGTCAAACTGGCGAGCATCTCCATGGTGAACACGGTCGTCGTGCATGCTATCCCGCTGCGAAAGGAGTTGGATACGTCAGTGCCTGTGAGGAAGAACGGTCCGCCGAGGAAGACGAGGTATGTCGTTGCGGCCAAGTCGAAACGGCCGTCAAGCAGGGGGCTTGTGATTGCGTTGACGCTCATTGTGGTGATACTGGCGGTTGCCGGGCAGGTTGTGCTGGAGGTCATGGGGAGGAGCCAGCCCGTGTTAGGGGCGATGCGGTATTGGAATCCATACGGCACGCTGAGGAACCCCGGAGATGAATTTGTTGGGAAGGTTATGGAGAATGTACCGGTTGAACCAGTGGAGAGTGTTGTTGTCGGTGGGGGTTTAGGCGGGGAGGAAGGAGGAACTGTGATTGGGCATGCTGGGGAGGAGGAGGCCGAAGTGACGCTGGGAGAGAAGGGTGTCGAGGATGCGCCGGAGGAGGAACCCGAAGGGACACCCGCAGGAGAGAGCGAAGGGACGGAAGGCAAGGAGTAGGTTGCCTGTCTAGCACGGCGTCTGGTTGGCATCGCGCTGAGGTAGAATGGAGGTGCCCCGCATGTATAATGCAAAGCAAGAGTAGAAGATTCATGTATGTATGATTAAGAATGTATTCTACAGCTCCCAAGAAGACCTTACCTTAGTATTTGTGGCATCCAACACAAACGCTTCAAGTTCTGATTGTTATATTGATGTTTGGCATGAGCTGGGATCACTATTCAGAGGCAGAGGAAACTCAAGCAGATACAGTATGTACTTTGTACGCCATCTCTATATCTCTATATGTTACTAAAACTCATGAGGTATCACAATAATTACAGAGAAAGCTCTTTATCACCCATTCTATTAAATGTGCTGGTTCGGGTGTTCGTGTTAGAGCCGCCAGGGCATGGTCTATTAATAGGCCACCCCTGCCAAGCTTCCGCCCCCCACCTTTGTACCAGGTGTGGGTCACTGGGCGCAGCAAGCAGCTTCCTGGCGTCACCCCGCCTTCGCTGACGGCAGCTTCCGAACACGAAGGCAACAACCACCTTACAACCTACCACCAACAAACTCGATATCCCAAACCACCTATCGTATGACGTTGACCGTATACGACACACATAAGGCGGTCTAAACGGCAGTTTACTTCTCGTTACAGCTTCGGCTGGCCCCCAGCTGGCCGCGGGGTTTCCGTGTCGGAGCATGGCATGACGCCATCGCCATTCGACCATCCTCCAACATGTATGTACACCCCGATCTGTCTCACACTGGGCCTGTATTCCTTCTTGTGACGAGATCTAACGCGCCTAGGATCGACCCCTCCCTCCGCATCCGCCGTGCCATCCATGCCAACGACCCCCTTCTCACGGCCCGCATACTGCGGTCCCATCCGCACCTCCTCCACAATCCCGACACCTCTGCCGCGGGTCTCTCTAACTCGAACCTGCACCTCGCCGCATCTCTAGGCCACGTCGATGTCTGCCGCGTGCTCGTCTCCCTCGGTCACGAGGTCCCCTGCCCCGCGTTGAACGAGAACCACCAGACGGCGCTGATGCTCGCCGCCGGGGGGGGCTTCGTCGAGACAGTTCTGTACCTAGCGGAGAGCGATCCATCTTGTGTGCCCCGGAGAGACGCAAGGGGGCGGGATGCGGTGATGGAAGCGAGCAGAGGGGGCCACGATACGGTGGTGCAGATCCTCCTCACGTGGGACCCCGAGGGCGCAAGCAGCGCCGTGGCGAGGGCGGATGAGGACGGGAACACAGCGCTGCACTTTGCGAGCAGCAACGGGAATCTTCTCGTGCTGAGGACGCTGCTCGCTGCAGGGGCAGACCCGGCAAGGAGAAACGCATGGGACTGGACGGCAATTAGTTACAGCGCGACGGTGGCGGCCGAGGTCTACCTAAAGGGTCTCGTGGCGGAGACGCAAAGAAAGAAGAGGGCTGGGGAGGCTACGGCGGGGAGGAAAGGGGTTAGGGTGGTTGGAGAGGAGTAGGGTGGTTTTTAGGGTGGTTTTTGGCTGCGTGATGCACACGAATGTTATGTCTGGAATGAGGAGTTGGCGTTGGTGGCCTTGTTTTAATATACCCTTTCTACGCGGGTGCGAGCGCTCTGTCCCATCTCCCCTGTTCATGGCTCAAGCATATTGAATGGGAGCTCTCGGCGTTTCTGCTGTCGCCAAACACCCTTACGGCCATCGTTCCGATCATTGGCAGGATATCAAGCGCAATATCAGGACTCTACGGTCCCCCACTCCCCACTAGCCACTCACAACATCATCGGGGGACGGGCGTCTCTTGCGGATGCGTCATTATTTATGGCCGTTACTTCTGACTTCAAAACTACTTTTCAGGTAGTGGATACCCATTGAGTGGCCATCTTGGAGGGGGTGTTTTACGATTCACACCCTCGCCTTTTGAGCTCTCTCAGCTCGGATGACTGGAAGGCATGTTGGGACGGCATTTATTACCAGATACAGAATGATTATGGTGCCGAATGTGCACTTCCTGGCGACTCATGGGAAGCGTTTGTCACGGCGGGGCCCGGTATAAGTGGTCTCCTCCCAGCTGGGATCCAAGCTTCGCCGCTTCTTTCTCACAAAGACCTTGCACAACCAAACACCCTTGCTCCAGAACCTTACCACATGTTCCAGGCTTCACACACACCGTTTTCCCACTCTCCAGCAATACATTCACACTCGACGCAGAGACTCACCATGACTACGAGACCTCCCCGAGAGACGCGGCGCCTTCACGTGCCCCCAACCTACATCCGCCAAACCGAGCCTCTCCCTTACCCTGCCACAACGCTCGTCATCGCGCAACACCTCTTCCTGTCCCACTGTGGCCGCTACTGGGCGTGGCTAATAGTCGGGACCTTCTACGACAGGCATGACAAGGCAATTTGGATCTCAGAGATCTTCCTAGCGATGAACCCTGACGAAGACTCTGACGATGAAAATGATGAGGACTCAGGGACGGATTCTGGCGTATACGAAGACGGAGAGGATGAGTCACGGTCAGAGCATGAGGTGGAGACGCTGGTCTCTGATTCTGATTCTGGTGGTGAGTCTCCCCTGACAGAAGATGAGGGGTGTGGTGAGAATGTGGACGCAAGTGGTCACCAGGCCACAAGCAGAGGTGAGTCCCAAGCGTTTTGACCCGCTGTGCCCCCGTTATATTCGCCCCGTCATCAGTAGCCCCTGTGAGCCGGCGCCCAGCGGCACCGATTCACGTCTAGCCTCCCGCGGACTACTTAAAGGTCCGCTTATCACCCTCCGCCGCAGCTTCTCCCCCGCATACTCCTCCTACATGCACCTTTCCTCTTCTGGCTCTTAGTGCTCTGACTCTGGTCACGCAGAAGATATCTTATTAGGTACTCCCGTCGACTCGAGAGTTGTCACCGAGGCTTACTCTCCAAGGCATCCAACACCTCGGTTTTCTCGTCGGCCGCGCGGTATATACTCTCCGCCGCAGTATTGGGATCCATCGAGGCAGGGACCCGTCCCCGGAAACTGGAACGCAGCCTTCGACCCTTCTCTCGGGTGGATCAACTACTTTCAACCTCGCTCAGACGAGTAGCTCTTCTCTACTTTCGAACATGTCCGGCAACAACCCGCTCCACGGCCGTGACGAAGGCCCCCGCATCCCGGGTTACTATTACGCCCCGAACTACTTCTATCCTGCCTGGGCCGCCACCTACCCCACGAACAACCCCCTTCCACCGGGTTCCCCGATCCCCCCGGGTCCCATCTACGCCACCACGCAGCCCAATGGGGCCGCCAACTTCTACGCGCGCTCCCCACACCCCTTCACACCTTCCGTCGACCCCTCGATCCCCGCCATGCAGCTACGCAACACGACGGGCGGCACCGGCTGCGAGCCGGGCTACAACTACTTCTTCTCGCCAACTCACACCAAGATCCATGTCTTTAAGACCGCCACTCCTCCCTGGCAACTATCAGCCGGCGCGCATATCCCTTTTCACGCGGTGCATGTGCCTACAGGCACGACGCTCGCAGAGATCCTGAGAGGTTTCGGGGCAGATAACCCCGATCCGAAGAAGAATCGTTGCTACGAGATTGTGCAGGGGGGTGGTGGCCGTTGGTATAAGGGGATGAGCTTCAGCGGGGATGATAAGGAGGTGGGGAAGAAGACTATTGGGGAGATTGGTTGGGATGAGAGCCGGAACGGGCAGCCTGGGGGCAAGCCTGTTGTTTGCATTTATTTGACAAAGGATTAGGGGGCGATGGGATGTATCGGGAGGTGTCGCTTTGCTGAGGGTTTCTTCTATGCTATTTGGGTTTGGTCTTTAATTTGGGCGCTTGCTTTGGGATAATAGTATGGAGTATTGGGGGGAAGGGGAGCTGGGGTGTCCTCAGGGGATCTTTCTTCCCTTAGACTTGCAAAACTTTTACTGAGATATTGATACATGGGATTACTCTCGCTTCGTTTAGATCGCTGCTCTACCTGGCAGTTTTAACACAAACCTTGCTTACAATTTCTAATGTTCCGTGAGGACATCGTGACATCTTCATGTGATGACTGGTTGTGTGACTTGTGTCAGGGAGACTACGCAGCAAAGTGAGTGGTTTGGCCAAATATATGAGTGAACGGGCCCTTGATGTAACGAATTAACTACCCAAAACCTACCCAACTCCTCTCCTCTTTCCTTCCCTACACCTTGGCTGATGTTAATACACGATTCCTCTTTCCCCTTCCTAAATTTTGGTTCTAAGCGCTGTTGCGGCATGGAATTCACAGACGCCCTACTCGAACCTAGAACAAAAACAAGTCAATACAAATTGGACAATGAAAAGCACATCCCAACGTGTTGCTTTCCCCTGGGAAATAACCACACTGAACCAGATGCGAGGATATCAAATCTGCCAGTAATCATGCCGACGGGCCACGCAAGCCCGTCCCCTCGTCGTAGGGGTCGGGGCCTCTTTCGTAGGGACCCGGGTCCCTGTCCATGATGTTGGGCACAGGATATCACTGCAGAGGCTCGGGGCCCGGCGGCGAATAGAACTCGGGCATAAAGGAACCCATCCCGCCGCGTTGGGAGTCGGCCACACCATTGCATACGTCGTGCATAAGCCGGAGGCTGTGTGGCGCGAGAAAGAGGCGGAATTAAATATACTGTCCTCGTGCGGGTCGAAGACGCAGTCAAGGTAGTCCGTCCACTCCTCCAGCGGTTTCCGAGGGAGATAGTAGCGAAGATGTGATATGAAGGCGTTGAGGAGAAGTCGTTCTTCGTTGGTCTCCTAATCGGAGCCGTCGCTGTCACTGTCGTCGTCTGACTCCCCGTTGTCCCGTTGTCGGCGTCGTTTCTGCTTTTATTGTTCGTCAAGCTGTTAGAATTGCCGTTATTGTTAAATTCATCCCTGGCGGTGTGTTATTGAGGGTATTCTGTGAGACACCCGTCAGAGTCCCGCTTGGTCGGCTCTATCACAGTCTTTCTGGCCTCATGGATGTTATCCCTGAGAGGGCTAGACAAGGGGCTGGCTTAAGCATTTCCACCGTTTTCACTGCAGACCCAGGAGGTGTATTGGACTTATCAGCCATGGGATTGATGATGTCCATTGTGTCCCTCTAAAGTATAGGAATAGTGTGATATGAGAACAATCAACAAAAAACATGCAGGAAACAACACAGCAGGTATACAAAGGAGCTATAGAGGGGCGAAATAGGAAAGGGAGGCTTGGCTTTCCCCGTGCTGTCAGTTGTGCTGCTGAATTTCTTGGGTTCCTAAGTGTGTGTAGCCGCTGTTTGGAGTCAGATGTTTCGAGATTGAAGTTCGTGGGAAGAACAAGAGCTAGAAGACTGAGTAGGATGCTTTGAATAGACATATTTCTGCTGTGGTCGAGTCGAGTGTTTTCAAAAGAGCGTAGAAACAAATGTGGCTCAAGGGTATCCGGTCCTGAAGTAGGAGGTGGTCAAAGAGATGGTGTTAGTGAACTACAAACATAGCAGTCTTTCCTACCCTATTCATTGCTAAACGCTGGAACTTGCCTCAAAACTGATGAATCACAAGTCCGAATTTGGGTTTCCGGAAGCCTGCCCACCACACCTGCCACCCTGTTACCCTGCCACCACAGAGGCCACCAGATAGGCCCTTATGGCCAGCCCGGGTAATTCCCTAGAATCCCAACTACAGTGTTCTGGAGAAGACCGGGACATCGGCTCGACAAGGAAGGTTTCGCAGTCGAGACGAAATGGCGCAAGTTTATCCGCGGTACGATCCTCTGCGACGTTGATATTTGTAGAGAGACAGCTCAAAAGCCCAGGCCTGGAATCTCAGCGTACCTCTTGCTCAATCATGCATCACAACACAAATACTACAGACAGATCCAGCACGCAAGAACCCGGACAGCGTCAATCCAGGCCTAGTACTAGCACTTAACATGGACGGCATACTCGCCATGACCACGGCACCCTCCAAAGAATAGAGTGAAAGGCATCATGGGATATCTCCGGGCACCCTGTGACACATGCATGCTCCCCTGCATAGAACAATACTTGGACGTGGAAAAATAACGTCCAGCCCGCATTGTACAATAGCTTTGACCGAGAAGAGGGCCTCAAGCCCATCATTGACGCCGTCTAAGGTAGTCCGAACCGAAAGGGCTAGAGCAGAAACAACGGCTATGACTCCTGAATGTCACCCTATTCAAGAGGTATGCCGGCATGCGTAGGTGGGGTTTAATTTTAGCGATACTGTTATTCGTAAGGTCCTTAACATATTAGAGACCTAGGGGTCTCTTAGCTCGCCCACACAACTCCCAAATGCTAGTGTAGAGTGGCCAGGGCAGGAAGGATGCTATCTTTATTGTCAGAGTTAAGAGGAAATAACATACTAGGCCCCATTCGCGGACGAACTCGCGCTCCGCTCGGACATGTTGATCCATAAGTTTGCAGATGTCCGCACTCAAGCTGATAACGCGGTGCGTGTGCGCTGCCAGGACCCTTGATTCTCAGACTCAAGTTCCGAAGAAGACGATTGTAAGGACCCGCGATCAAAACAGCGATCGCGCCTATGACGAGACACAGCGTCGATATAGGGCCCCGCCTGCTCCCAATCCTGTTCCTATGGCAATATTCTACTTCCAGAAACTGCGGAACGGTAAGTTGGTGGCATTCGATCTCCTCAGCAAGCCCGTTAATGGAAACCACATTACTCCCTCCAGACAGAGCTCTGTGAGCTGCATGATCGCACAGGTCGTTAAAATGCGGTAACCACCCTTAGTCATGTACCAGGTAACGATCACTTGCCAGCAGCCGCCCCCATCAGCCACCCTGCACACCATTTATCCGTCTTGGGCAAGAACGAGTGGTGGCACCACCACCCTGCTGCATCCAAATGCCGAGGACCCTTCGCCGTATGCTACAATCAGCCCATTCACTTTGCAGCCAGCTCAAAATCTTTTAATGACGTTATCCCGACGCACATGCCATCATATGTCATCAGGGCCTTCGTAGCATCGCGGGGTCGGATGCACCGGCGACGATCAACCCTATTGAGGCTCGCGCCGTTCATGTTCTAGTTCTGCCCGCTTTCCGAGCCGAGGCGATCAGTGCTGGCCGTGTGACCCCGACCCCGCCATCCCGCTTGAAGTGGTGGCTTGGGACTCGTCGTGCAGGTGGCGGGTGGTGTGATAAACCTCGAGCATGTCGCCTCTCCACCTGCATCCAATCTCACCGCCCTGACGTTGTGAGTAGCAGGATATGCGGGCGGGGCGGCCTGTTGTGTTGGCGCCGTTAGTCAGGGCCCAGAACTTGGCTCCTGAGCTTCGCGCCGTGGAAGACTTTGATGCGCCGTGGAAGACTTTGATGCGCCGTGGAAGACTTTGATTCGCCGAGGTCCCTCGTCACGCTGCAATGTGGATGAGGGAGGGAAAGAGTCGGGGCCAACTCGGCATCCGGAATCCACCAGTGGTCCCGTTTCGGTTTCCTGCTGCATTCCACATTGTTCCGATCACACATCGCATCTCGAGCCGCATGCGAGAACCGCGCTATGTGGACACTTATTCGGAAGCGGGCGCGGAAACTCGACTGGGTTTATGTAAAACTAGGAGTTCAATCTTGCTCATGACATTGCGCCAAGAAAGAATTTCCGTCCACTTTTTTCTTCTTCCATCTTGGGACTCCAGTCTTTCACCCGGAGAGAAGGAATATACGTTGAGTACCGGCGGTGGGGATGAGAGGTGCTAGCAGGCTAGATCGAAATCGCTTGGGTCATTGAAAGGTGTTAGCGTGCGGATCCGTCCGGGGCGGAGCCTCTGTCTTTGGTCTCGAGCCGGGATCCTGGGACCGAGGGTCAAGGGCTTTCGGACTTGGCGATAAGTTGAAAAAAAAAAAAAAAAAAACTTCTTCATTCTGTCCGAAAAATGTGATGCGAAAAATGGGGCCCTCCCTGCTCTGATGTTGCCACAGCTCGGCACAGACAAATTGCCTTCGCATCATGGCCCCAGCACACCCAGAAGCCTCTCAGGGGAAAATCCGGGGTCCCCCGTCTCCGTTTCATTAAGACGGTCGGGAACACCCCCGGCCCGCACAAGAAACTCACTCTCCCCCTGTCAAGGCAAACGAGAGGCCCATAATGATCGCCGAGCGAAACGCCAGCGACACGCCTGGAAGATGAGATCATCGACAGAAATCGTCAAGAGGCACGCGACCAATGAGGTTGCTCGCGTGCCGAGGTTCTCGTCGCGAGGGTCTCGGCATTGCAGCGCCTCCGCGGTGCTGAGCGGTGCTATGGTCCGGGTGCGGAGGATCTCGAGAGATTGCTGATGCGAGTATCCTGTCTTGCCAAAATTTCCGCGTTTTGCTCGTCTCGCATCGCTCGTTCAGTGTGCGGTTGGAGCCAAGAAACACCAGGGAGGGCTTGGGCCAGCCTGAGGGTCTTGGCATGGTCTTGTGCCCTCTTGCATCCGTGACATCCGACAAGTATCTGTACACCCTGTTCTTATGCATATTATATGCAAAGGGTTTGGCAGTGGTACTTACATGGGCGACATGGGTCAGCGCCAAGACCTCTTGGCCAAGAAACGCCAAGACTAACCCATTTACCAGGACCCAGGCCAAGAGTCTGGGCGACAGCGATCTGACTCGGCCAGGGGGATCCTCATTCGTTTCTCGCGTTCCGGCACCACCCCCCGCTCCATTCCATTTCGCCACTCCCGTCCGCCCTGCTGGCCCCGCATTCTCTCGGCGTTTGGGCTTCACCGGCCGGAAGAGGAAATTACTCGTCATGACGCGACCCTTTGCGCAGGACGCGGGAGAGATGAGCTGACGCTTGGGTGCCTCGCGGCTTGGGGTCTTGGCTGACGACGATCGCGGCATCTCAATTTTTTTTTTTCCTTATTTTGAGTTTGACAGCTGGCAGGTGGGAACCACTACGATGGGGATGATTCGGGTTCGGCGACGGCGGCGGAGAAGGAAGAATCGGGCTCGTCGGCGATGACGGACTCCGCTGCGCTCCGTGGGAGCTTCCCGTCATAACACCACAATTCGCATTCGCAGGGCTGGTGCCGGCGAGCCTGCCAGCGCATCGCATCGCCCTTCCCGCCCTGGCCACCACCGCAGTGTTGGTGTCACGCGAGCCGTACCTCACTAACTCGCGTGCCCTCTTGCCCGCCTTTGATTCCCTGTCTCATGGTAGCACAATACACACGCGACCACCGCCAATCCCAGGTACCTCCCGTTGCTCCCAACGGCTAAGCGCGTGTCCCCACCACACCACTTCTTTCCGCTTGTCTTCTCTCACCCTACCAGGATTTATGCGCTAGGGCTCCGGGCTGCTCCAAAGTACCGAAGCTTCCGTACCCAGCGGGCTTGGCGCCACTGCGCGGCTTTCAGATTTTCCCAGCGCTTGCTTCGTTGTCGTGGCCGGACCCTTCGGCCGACTCTAGGGAGACTCGGACCCTGTGCATATGTATTGCCCTGAACTGTTTGAAACGGATCCTTTATGTTTTGCTTGGCCTCCTCCGTTATAGGTTTCGTCCGATCGTCCTGCACGGGTGAAGCGAGGGACATGGAATAATCTCAGACGAAGAGGAACCCGCGTATTCGTACGTAGTAGGGAAGTGGGCGTTTCTGAGCGGCGCCCCCGAAGGAACAGCTCCTTGCTTGGCGCAAATGCCTCGCAGTCTGGCGCCGCCCTTGACTGGTCCTGCGACGGTTGTTCCCCACCGAAACCCAGCTTGCCCTTTCTCACCTTCATTTCTTCGCCCGGACTTGTCTTGGCGCTTGTTCTTTTTTCCCTCCCTCTTTTTCTTCTTGGCCGGCTCTTCCGCGTATTCCCGCCTGCGCATTATTACTTCACGCCCACCCTTCCCACCCCCTCCCAATCCCCGAAAGTCAATCCTCTTCCTCCCGTCACCTGTGCACCATCCCCCCGGAACGCGGCGAACCTGATCGATTCTCCGACCCACAAGCAATTCTCTTCGGCCCCGACCAGAGGGAGCAGCATTTCTTTTCTTCGACAACCGCCCGCACTGTTTCTTCCGACCTTGCCGCTCCCGGAATTCACGACCCTACGGCGGCGGCTGTTTCGGAGTCCGGTTGGCGGCGCAACGTTTATGGCATTGTCTAAACGCCTCGGATCTGTGGACATTGCCGTACCGCGCTTCATATAGCTAGGCAGCTCCCCGAGACCGTTTCGACTCGCGCCAACCGCCGTGCCTAAGCTCGTTGCCCGGGCGTTTCCCACGCTGCGTTCCTCGCTCCTTGATCTAAGACGCAACAGCTCGTGGGTGAAGGGGACGGTGCATGGAGACGGCGATAAGTTAGACGACCTACGAGGAGGAACCCGCACACATATAACGGTACGAAAATAGAGCATCACGATCTCACAACTTCGGCCAACTAGTACACGAACGGCGAGGGCGACCATCACGACCGCCCACGTCACGATGGATTTCACCTCCTTCCTCCCCTCGAAGCAAAAGCTTCTCCCTCTCACACTCTCTATCACCACTGCTATCAACAACTTCGCCCACTGGAACCCCATCCCCCAGAAGTACCGCACCGCCCGGCGCCGGACCACCCGCCTGCGGACAACCTTCCCTCGCTCCGACGACCTCACGCGCCTCAAGACCTCCTTCAGCGTACTCGATTCTGTGCGCGCTCTTCAGCGGCACCGCTGGGGCCCCCTCGACCTGCAGTACATCGCTCTGGCATTCGTCGTGCTTCTCTCGCTGGCGCTGTCACCGCCAGCCCCTCTCCTGAAATCCGCTGCCGTGCTAGGGGCGTTACTTCTGGGGTTTATGCCTGTGACGAGACAGGTCTTCTGGCCTGGGTTCACGATATGGGTGTATCTCCTCTACTTCTTTAGCAGTCGGTATGTTCTTGCCACGTCCTGTCTTCAATACCATGTTCTGACTTGGCTCCCTAGGTTCATTCCCACCGATGTCCGTCCGCACATCTGGGTCCGCGTCCTTCCCGCCCTCGAAAACGTCCTCTACGGCGCAAATCTATCCAATATACTCTCCGCCCACACCCACTCCGTTCTGGATCTTCTCGCCTGGGTCCCTTACGGCATCCTCCACTTCGCGCTCCCTGCCTTCGTCACTGCCGGTCTTTTCCTCTTCGCTGCCCCGGGCACTGCTCCTGTCTTCGCCTGGTCTTTCGGCTGGATGAATATCACGGGCGTCACAATCCAGCTACTCTTCCCCTGTACCCCACCGTGGTATGAGAACGAGCGCGGGCTCGCGCCGGCGGCGTACGGCATGCCGGGAAGCCCCGCGGGCCTTGCGCGAATCGACGCCATCTTCGGCTTCGACATGTACACGACTGCCTTCTCCACGGCACCCGTGCCTTTCGGCGCATTCCCTTCTATGCACTCAGGTAATGCCGTGCTGGAGGCCCTGGTGCTCAGTTACTGTTTCCCCCGCCTGAGGCCGCTCTGCGCGGGCTACGTCGCCTGGATCTGGTGGGCGACCATGTACCTCTCGCACCACTATGCCGTTGACCTGGTCGGCGGCGGCCTCCTCGCCGCGCTGGCCTTTTACGTCACGAAGGCGCGTTTCATGCCGCGCCCGCAGACCGACAAGACCAACAGGTGGGAATACGAGTACGTCGAGATTGGGGACCGCGGGACGGTCTTCGATGAGGAGATCGCGTCGTATTCTCTCGGCCTCATGGCAGAGGACAGTGACGAGTGGACAGTAGGGAGCAGTTCTAGTAGCTGGAGCGGAAGCGGGAGCGGAAGTGGGAGTATTAGTCCCACGTTGAGCGAGGAGAGCCTTGCAGTTCGGAGAGGAGTGTTTGGTGAGGTGGACGGGAGGTTGTGGGAGGCGAGAGAGGAGCTCAGGGAAGTTGCGGTCGTGGCCTAGATGTTTCTATCCCGGCCCTGCCAACCCCCCAATTGGCTTCCTCCGCCCACAGCTGAGGAGTCATTCGACTAATTCGGCCTCATGGGTCTATTCCTCTTGGATCGGGACTCCAGGCGCCATTTATTTTGTCCATTCTTATCACGCCCTTGTTCTTGGGTAGATTACATGATACCCCCTTCCTCTCGCTACCCAAACAACCTTCTTCACACTATTTTCTTACCTCTTCTACTTTTGACATATTCGAATTACTCTTTTTTACCCCTGACCTAAAGACCTTGGCAGGGGCTTTTAATGAAGGCATTGCATGCATAGCAGATGGCGCAGACGCATTTCAGGACATACGGGGAGCATTGGGAGAGGAATTCGGGAAAGGTGGGAGGTATCACTCTGAGTGGAGGGAGTTCCGAATTGGGATTGGGTCGAGGATAGGGGATGAGACCAGGCGCGAGGAAGTAAGGAATGAAAGGAAGGAGTGTAGTAATTGGTGTAATAGAGACCGACGAACACTCGTTAGAGATAATAAACTAATGCAAACGACAACATTAAGACTACGAGTCTCTACCTCCTCGTGTCGTATGGATACTCCTGGTAATATCGCGGTAACGCTATGAGGCTCATCCATAAACCAGGCGTCGGTGAGGAAACCCCGCCTCCGAGGTCTCGCTGCCGTGGAGCCTTCCAAGTCTTGGATGGGTGTGTCAGGACACTAGTTATGTGATGCTTAGCAGGCCTGAGGATTGGACGGCAAGAAATCTCAAACCACTCGACCCAATCAAGAACACGGTGTGCTGGGTCAGAAGACGTTCATCAAAGTAAAATATACTCTGCTACTGTACACTACAACCCTGGCAGATCCGAACACCTAGCTATCGTGTTATCTCATTCCCCCACTCCCCAGGCCAGGCCTTCACCTGCCTTTCAGTCCCTGCATACATTGCCATATCACATCCCTGATCCCATTCCCGTGGACGCAACATCCTGCCAGCGCTTCCGCCACCGACAGCGACCCTCGTCAAACTTTCACCTGTCCATGGTATCTCCTCCGATAGAGAGATTCATTATCGTAATTCTAATGACAAAACGAACCGCGGGGCACTTCAACAGTGCTTCTTTCCCGACAGAGACTTCATTTTGGAGAATTTGCCCGACTTCCCCGGCTCCGGGGTACAGACCTACCGCATCCCTGGCACACTCGGCGGCGCAACGGGAGTAACTTTCACCTCCTCAGGCCTCGACCACGTTGACTCCTTGGTGCCCTCCTTCTTTCCCTTCTTTCCCGACTTCTCGGGCGAGGGCTCGCCTTCGTTGGATAGCCGCCGCTTCTTCTTACTCTTCTTGCTGGGCGTTTCCTGAGGATGCGAGCTGGGTATCGAGGGCGGGGGAATGGGCGTCGAGGTGCGTGGGGCCTCGTCCGCGGCGAATTTGACCTTCTGCTTCTTGGAGGCTTTCGCGGGGGTATCCTCTTGGCCCTCTTCTGGAGCCTCTTCGGGCTTTGATTTCTTCGACTTCTTTTTTGGCTTCTCCGTACCGGGCTCTACCTGGCTACTACCTTGGGCCTTTGGCTTGCCCTTCACCGCGGCCCCGCTCGATTCATCGTTGTCCATGGGCGAAACCTTCCGCTTCTTGGAAGGCCTCTCGCTGGAGGGTTCGGCTTGGGAGGATGGAACAACCTCCTTCTTATCCCTCTTCTTGTCTTTCTTCGACTTCTCGGACGATCGCGGCTGGGCCGACGCGGGTGAATCCTCCAAAGTGGGCGAGGCCCGGCTGACTCCAATTGGTAGATACCTAGTCCGTAGGCCCGCGGGTTGAGTGGGTGCCTCCTTTGCATGCCTGAGGTTGGACGTGACCTGCGCGAGGGAGGAGATGTCCGCTTCGTGTCGCATGGTCTGCGTGACGGTTATGCCAGCGCAACCGGCTAGTACGGGATTAGCAACCGGGCTATGAAACGGCTAATTTGGGATAAGAACCTACATATGGTGTGAATGTTGCTTCCCTCGGACGCGACAGGATAAGTGAGCTTCGCGCCGTTGGGCATGATGCTGTTCGCGTGATTCTCCGAGGAAGTGAAGACCTTTTGGATTTCGAGGTTGAGGGGTGTTGTGGACGGGTGGGTGAGAAGCCACACGCGATCGCCCTTTGCCTTAGCCTCACTCAATAGGCTGGCCATTTGGCCCAGGTTCTGCGCCTTCTGAAGCTTGAAGCCGCCGTCCATGACCGACGGCGCGGGCTCGGGAGCGGCGCGTTGGGCAGCCCTGAGGCTGCCGGCGCCAGCTAGCTTGGGAGGACTTCTCGAGCCCTGGCCGCTGGGCGGGGCGTCGTCCATCTCCTCGTCACTGTCCTCCTCATCATCAGAAGATTCGGTCGATGAGTTGGGAATTTCTTTATCAGACACGACCTTGGCGCCGCCGCCCTCGGCTTCAGAATCGGACTCTTCCTCTGAGGATGAAGTCGTAGCCCCGTTCGTTGCTGCCTGGGTTACTCCACGAGGACTCTTCGCCTTTTCCCTGGAGGTGTCATCGTCGGATTCGTCAGAACTCTCAGGTTCTGATTCGGAACTTTCCGATTCCTGCGAACTAATGGCTTTCTTGGCTCCCGTCGCTGGCGTTGCAGTGCTCCCGGGTGCCTTTGACTCTGTCTCAGACGCAGTTGACTCCTCGTCGCTGCTGTCGCTGCTGTCACTACTGCTCTCGCTAGACTCTTCGTCGGACGAAGACGAACCCTCGTCGCTCGATTCGCTCGCTTTCTTGGATTTAGAGCCGTTGACAGGAATCGGCTTCTTACTTTTGTCCGTGGAGCCGTTTGCGCCCAGATCATAAAGGGCTGTGGCGTCGCGGGGCTTGGCCTTGCCCGATGCCTTGCCACTCATCACGGCGTATTGAGAGACAGGAATTGGAGATGGCTTGGTGGGAGAGTCTCCAGTTGGCGTCGCCGCCCCGGAAAGCGAGCTGTAAGGAAGGCTTGAGAATGCACGTAGGCGAAAAGCTCCTCGCGTTTGGGAGTCCTTGCTTGAAGCAAAGGCGGATGGGTTTGCAAGTGACGTCGAGGCGGAAGACGGCCGTATCGGAGAGCTCGAGTTTTTGAGAATTCCCTTGACGGGCTTTGAGAGAGGTGTATGAACTCGAGAAGGGGATTGGGGCCGGAGGTCGGCAGGTTTTTCGAAGGACGCCGGGAAACGGCCCTTGGGTTCGCTGGGGCGGGTCTTATCGTTGGTGTCTCGATCGAGCGGCACGCGACCAGTGGGAGGCCGAGAGACGGAGCGAGACCTCTCGTGACTATAACTTCCTCTGGGATGCGCTTCGGAACAAGGGATGTCGTGCAGAGAGAGTAAACCTTCGTGGATAAAATGCTTGTTGCCGGACACCGGCCGCGATCGTTTTTCGTAGGACATTTTTTTTTTCTAATCGCGAAGTTAGAATCATGGATGAAGTTTCGCCGCAGATTACCCATAGTTTTTCAAGGTGGGGCAAGGCCTGAGAATACACTGACCAAAACCTAACGTTGGATCAAGTAGAACGGCTTATCCTGGCCTTTAAGAGTTCGCAAAGTTGAGAGGGCGCCTTTCCTGATCCTCAAGAGGTATAATTGCCGTATCCGGTACCAGATGCAAACGCAGGTGCTTCCTAGAAGCTCTGCCTTCAGAAAACGGGAGGTTACCAGGGGGAGCCAGGATGTGTTACCCCGTCAGTAGTGCTGGCAAGTGGCAGTAGCTGCCCACCGTAGGGGAGGGAGATGCAAACCGCGTTGGGAAAAGAGGTGACAATAAAAGTTGAGGCAAAAGTGTAAGGGACTGGACTAGGGGACATGCAGAACTCGGGAAGGAGAATTTGAGATTCGAAGGGGTGAGAAGGAGGAATTTCAGACTCGGAGCTCATTCAAGTGGCATACAACTACTGAGTGAAAACCGAAATGACGTGAATTTTTCAACCTTGCACCTTCCTCTCGTTGCCCAGACATCCTACACCTTCCTTGCAACACCGACCGGTCCGCTCTTGCCTTATAACTTTTTGACGCGCTTTCCCAGGTTGAAATTGGCGTACGTGGATCTTCGAGGTGGGCCGATCATCGGGGGCGTTTCTTTGTCCGAAGCCTAGGACACTGTACTTCTCTCCATGGAGGGAAACGGTCCCCCCCTGAGTGCATTTGCCGCGCGAAAGCGACTTCTGGCCCGAATCAGCGAGCCAAGGAGTTCTGGCACCACAGAAGATGAAAACGGGAAAAAAAAAGGCGATGGCGCTGCTGGGAGCGGCCAGAGTTCCAGTGACTCAGCGGGTGACGCCACCCGAGGCAAGCGTACACCGGGCCGGAGGAAACGACAACGGGTTGAGACGGCATCTGGTAAAGAACAGGCACAGGAGGTGACCACCCAGACCGAAGTCATAGGGGAAGCCACCCTTGGGAGGAGGAGTCGCTCCACGCCGAAGCCGGAAACCACGGAAGAGCCGAGTCATCGTCTAGCCGGGCTTCCCAGAACTACCGCCCTGAAACCCAAGACGGACGTGGTTGAGACGGAATATTCTGGTGATTCTATAACCTCTGACTTGGGAGAACCGGTCACCATTTCAGAGACGCCAGCGAGGTAAGAAGCCACTGCAAGCATAGCAATGATTCGACCAGGACTGTCTAGCAAGACTTCATACATGACTTCAGGTCTACGAGCCGACACTACGGTTATTATCATGTGCAAAAAGCAGAAACCCATGTAATGATTTGCTAATATCTGGGTCGCTCTTTTAGAAAATTGTCTGCGCCTTCAACACCTGCAAAGGAGACGCTCTCAGGACCATTACCTCCGTTTGTGGCCAAAGAGATAATCCGAGATAGTATCATGATGAAAGGCGAAGGAATAATAGAGCTACGTGTAAACCAAGGAGACGTAAGCCCAACTCCCTCTACTTCTGCTTACATGAGTTAACAATGACGGGCGTATAGCGGTTGCGGCTTCCGATTGTCGGTCAGTACGGGGTGCGAGTGATCCGCGGAGAGGCTTCCATTGCGGGTGCCACGCTCCGTGCATCGTCTGAAATCACGTGGATCCGCTCCTCCCTCTGTTATTCTTCGCCGCTCTTGCGGTGCCCTGATGCTTCAGTACTAGAACTCCATCAACACCCTGCATCGGATGGGCTGAGAGATCTTGGCCGTCTCTCGCCGTTGTTCAGAGGAATTTGGAACAGGTTAGGGCAACAAGATGGTGTCGGAGCCCCAGCCTATCGGATTGTATGTTGCTGTCAAGGAATACCGGGTGACTTTTGAAGCAGGGCCGAGCTAACTATTTAACTAGCTTTGCGGCTCGGAAGATCTACCAAAGAAATCCGTCTTTCGACCTCTTTACTCTCGACCAGAATGGAATAAGAAGCTTTCAGAGTTGACAAATACGACTAAGCTCGCTCCCATCTTGGTCTGCGGGCCGAAGGGATCTGGAAAGTCGACCTTCTCCAGGTTCTTGGCCAACCGCCTCCTCACACAAGCCCAACCTGGAGAAAGCAAGGCCCGAGCAAAACGCGGGATTATTTTGCTCGATCTCGATCCAGGCCAGCCAGAATTCTGCCTTGCTGGGACGGTCTCCCTTGTGCTTGTCCAGAAGCCTAATATCTCGCCGCCATTTGCGCACCCGTGGCCGGATGACGACTCAGAAACGCTCATTCGTTGCCACGCTCTAGCATCGGTAACGCCGGGGTCGGATCCAGACCTGTTCATGGAGTGTGCACTTGATCTGTACAGCAAATATCAGAAAGGTTGGAACGGGTATCCGTTGATCGTTAACTCTCCTGGGTGGATACTGGGAACAGGCTTGGATCTACTGAGCGTTGTAATTGCCCGCATCCGGCCACGCGAGGTTGTCTACATGTCCGAGGATGGACCCGCAGAAACTGTTGACGGCCTTCAGTCCGCATGCAAGAGGACGTCATCCTTTTCCATACTGCCCTCACAACAGTCTGATTTGGCGGCGAGGAAGACAGCGGCGCAACTGCGCGCTATGCAAACAATGGCGTATTTTCACACTCGAGGGAACGCAAAGGCTGGCCACATATTATGGAATCCCTCGCCACTGTCCGCGGTGTCACCCTGGAAGGTGAACTACTCAGGGGCGGGTCGAGGATTCGCGGGGATCATGTGTTACGGTGACCAGCCCGGCCCCGCACTTCTCGCTGAGGCCATCAACGGAATGGTGTTGGCAGCGGTTGAAATAGAGGACGAAAGGGCCTTTCGAAGAAGATTACCCGAAGACACGTCAATGGACGTTGACGTATCTGAAAAACGGATGATAGACTCATTGGAAGGGCTTATACGTTGGACACCCGAAGGTATACCCTACTTTGAGCAATGCGAAGGCGAGACGCTAGACCCGACATACTCCCGCTCGATTGGCCTCGTTCTGGTCCGGGGCGTGGACGTCAAAAATGCAGCCCTGCAGATCCTCACACCTATTCCACGCTCGACGCTGCAGGAGATCCGGCAGAACGGGAGACACGTGGTGTTCGTGCACGGGCAGTTCGACGCACCAACGTGGTCGTACACCGAGGACCTCTATGAGAGGGAGTTTGAGGGGGTTGGAGACGACGAAGGTGAGAGCGACGAGGATAACTCTGCCGCGGCAGGGGTTAACCGACCGTGGGTAGAAGGCGTTGCTGAGGGTCGACGGAAGCAGGCTGGCACTGGGGCGTGGAGGGTGAGGCGGGATTTAGGTAAGCAGAGTCGGGGAGGCTAGGGATGGTGGCCTCCGGCCAAGGAATTACTTTAATATGTGTCACTTGGGTGCGGTTTATGCTATGTTCTGTGACATGGTGGCGGTACAGGGCTCTATCGGACGTGGCACGAAGGTGCCACGAAGCCTTTGCTGGAAGAACCGCCGTCATGGATCGATTTCTGCTGTGCTCTCTGCTTTGGCGGTGTTGAAAAAAACAAATACGCTGGTTAGCTTGGTTCTGGGGAGAGCTTCACAGGGGTTGGATTCGCGCGAGACACGCATAAGGTTATCAGACGACTTGGGAGAGCATCCTGGTCCGGCCAAGGGTCCTCTCGAGAAAAGCAAAAATAGGAATATCAACATCGAAACGCCGAAAGCACCTGATGCGATCGGCGCCGATCGCCGACCCAGGGCGGGACCCAGCTCTCAAACCCGCCACTCAGAGCCGCCGGAATCAGCTGGGGGAGCGGGATGGCACGCGGCGTTTGCCTGCATGGGGCAATTCCGCGAACCACCAACCGCAGCCCGCGCTTTGGCATCTCGTAATACACGTTATGACGACAGGAATTGAAGTATGTTCTTGTGCAAGTGTTTGTGCAAAGGGAAGACCGAAGATTCGGGATATCCTGTTCAGACAAATGATGCTCTCCATGTCAGGGTTTTGCCGTGGACTCTGAGACACGACTGGCCTTGTTGTTATTCTATGCTGGGGAACGGATGATTACTTTTTTTTTTTAACAAGCCGGCGCGGGAAAATATGTGGATATTGGGCAGAACGTGGGAGGGACCAATGGGCCATCAGGGTGCTTTTTCCCGCCCCGCTGCGCTTGCACGTTTTTTCGGCGCGGCCCCACAACCATGACCACCGACTTGGAATCCTCATGGCAAAACCGCCCAAGAAGGCCTAGAAGCTTGATGTATTGAGAAAATGACAGCGGGGACCAATATAACCTGGTGCTAAGGGAGAAGAATTGGAACATTTCGTTGGCCTGGGCGCCACAGGAAGGGCGCGGAGCGGAGGCGTCGTGGGGCAACCAGGGCTCTTGGCTCGGTGGCCATCAGGGTCCTCGCCCGTGTTGCGCTTCTAACTGAGCACGAGAGGGGGTATTCATGGGGGCGCCAGCCATGTACCTCGATCCGTTTCCCCCAAATCCCTTCAGCATCTCAGCGCCACGGCCTGTCCCCAGTCTCGTCGGGTTAATGAATACATCTCGATCCCGTCTGAGATAGTCAAGACTCGCCTCTTGCGCAACAACAGCTCGGCGCGCTTCCGAACACGCCCTTGCGCCTCCGGTCTCGAGACTCATCGTCCTTCCTTTGAAATAGATTTGAGAACCCGGATAGATCTGCGTGGGGGTTCCATCGGCCTCGGCGTACAAAACAGGAAGGCTGGTCTCAATCCACCTCCATTACGAGAAAGTAAAAGGACTCCTCGAGTCTTTCACTCATTCGGCCATTGCCGCACCAACACTCATTCGCGGAGGTCTTTCTCTCTTTTCGATATTCTCCGGTCTAGCGCCTTGACGACTCCTCAAGCAAAGGGACCTCTGTGGCTCATCCCTCCACCGTCCCCTCAGAAGTCTGACATCCATCAGGGTGTCCACCCCCAACGTCACTCTTGGCCCCACAGAAATCCTGCGTGGGCTGGTTTATGCCGAGATACTGGTGCCGGATGTGCTGCTCGCAGGGGTGATATTTCTCTTCACATATATGAGACACTGAGATCCCGTGTCCCGCATCACGGCGCTTTTACCCGTCTTCTAGAACGAAATAAAATCTACGACCCCGAACCGTCGATCATCGCGCGCTGTTCCCTCTAAGAAGCGCGCACCTCACCTAACCCCGTCCCGACGCTATAGTTATGGCCCCCGTCAACGCTGCGGGCCTACTGGGCCTATTACTCCTCGGTCAGCACGTCCTCGGTGTAGACCTGGAGCCGACCCCTACGGAGCACAACGATATCCTCGTCGCAAGGGCTTCGGCCGATGCGCCCGATGTCACCGAGGTGACCGACTGTCATCTCCACGGCGACACCCTGTGCGTTCTTTCCCTCCCCCCAGATCACCGTTATCCGTTGCCCCTTGAGCGGCAGCTTACCCTAGAATAGCTACTGTGTAGCCGGAGAGGATGAGTTCGAGGTCGATTACTCCGTCACCAACACAGAGGAGTACCCAGCCAGCTTCACGGACTGCCACTCGCACGGCAGCGACATGTACTGTGTCGATGAGGAGGGCGAGGATGTCGCTATCAATGCCGAGGGTGGTGATGACTCGGGCGAAGCGGAGAGCGACAGTGGCGACCACGACGAGCAGAACTGCCATTTCCACGCCGGCGTCGAGTAAGTTCCAACGCAGAGTCTCACAAGACTGAGGCGGTGATGATGTACTAACCTGCGAAGGCACTGTGTCAGCCCCGGCGAGTCGGAGTCGGAGTCGGAGTCGGAGAGCGAGGGAAGCGAGGAGGCCTGCGCCAAGGTGGACCGCGAGTACAATGTGCCGCTGCGGATCGGGCTCATCTTCGCCGTGCTTGCCACTAGCGCTCTCGGTACAGAACCCCTTACCATTGACATGGCATGCGACGACAAATAACTAACTTTCACGAGGTGTCTTCGCTCCCATCTTCCTCATGAAGTTCTTGCCGAACAAGTTGAATACTCTTCTTATCACCTTGAAACAATTCGGAACTGGCATCATCATCTCGACGGCCTTTGTCCACGTAAGACCTCATCCCTTTGTAGAGAGAAGTCAGGGTCTCGGCTAACGCAACGCCAGCTCTTCGTCCACTCGATGCTCATGTTCCAGAACAGCTGCGTCCGGGGCATTGAGTACGAGGGCACAGCCGCCGCCATCTGCATGGCTGGCATCTTCGTCTCCTTCCTCATCGAGTATTTCGGCCAGCGGTACCTGCGCGCTCGCCTGGCCAAGGATATTTCCAACTCGACTCCTGAGGGCGTCTCGCTTGCAAAGCACAATGCGCGCATGGAGATGGTGAACATTAACGTCATGGAGGCGGGAATTATCTTCCACTCTATTAGTGAGTTCCCTTTCATATCTGCAATGTACACCCGTGCGTTAGATGATCTCAAGAGACTAACAGACCCGCAGTCATCGGTGTCACTCTCGTCGTCGCGGGTGACTCCTTCTTCATCACTCTCTTCATCGTCATTGTCTTCCACCAGTTCTTCGAGGGCCTCGCCCTCGGCTCGCGAATCGCGGAGCTCGGCACCGGCAAGCACCACGCTCTCTCCAACATTGGCCACCACCACCACCACGCGGCTCCGGCCGACCCGAAGACCGGTGACGAGTCCCCCTCGGTTTCCGACCACGAGAAGGTCGTGGCCCACATTCCCATGTGGCACAAGTGTCTCCTCGCGGGCGCCTTTGCGCTCGTCACCCCCATCGGCATGGCGATTGGTACTGGTGTGCTCTCAAAATTCAACGGCAACGACCAGGCCACAGCCATTGCGATCGGGACTTTGGATGCCTTCTCTGCGGGTATCCTGGTGTGGGTTGGTGTCGTGGAGATGTGGGCTGGCGACTGGATGCACGGGGAGATGGCCAATGCCTCGCCGTTTGTCACGACGCTAGGACTCGTGGCGATGATGCTGGGTATGGCGCTCATGAGCTTGCTGGGAAAGTGGGCGTAAGGGATCACTTGCTTGGTTTTCTTCTTCGGGTTATTGGACTGGGGCATCTGAATTGGGCTTGGGACTGGGACAAGGATATCATAACGGGTCTTTCATTCGGCGGGTCCTTTTTTTCATGGGATTAATGGTTCCTTTCTAATGGAGGAATATACCTTGCTTGATAGATTGTGGAGGACATAGACTATGTACATACCGTAAGGGTAGAGGAATACCCAGAAGTTGCGAGGCTGAATCACAGATCGGTATACCTGGCCCTCAATGCAAATGCTCCCGTAGAGATCCGCCATATTGAGTATTCGATGGGATCTCGGAAGAGGAGCCGTGCGTTTGGAACGGAATATGACGACGGGTCTGGAAGTCTCCAAACCTGAGGGGTTGCTGAAGGCCAATATAGTGCGTAGACGGTTAACCGCAGGCAGGGCCCCAAGCCTCGTGGAAGTCGGAGTTTCATATCCAGAAGAGTGTCTGAATCTAGAGACGATGCAGCTAAGGAGTCGCCACTCAAAACCCCTTTGTCGATATTCACAATTTCAGTGGCCATTGTAGTCTAGGATAAACAGAGTGAGTGCGAATAATGAAGGTATCATTGAAAAGGAATGTGTACCAGATGGGTGGTAGTGGGTGTGATTCATGTTAATGTTCTCGCAACAGTCAGGTCTTGTTAGAGAGAAACACTTAGGTAGGAGACAGCACGTATGTGGGTAGGATTATTGGTATGTCTTACAAGTATACTAACAGTTAGGGTTTATCGAACTCCAGTGAACTGTAAGTTACACTATGTTATCAAAGCTCCAGCAAGTCATAAGTTCCGCCAGCTGAATTTACCACCATAGCAAGAACAGCTTTGCTACAGAGATAAAATTAAGTGAATAACGGGTGTTGCTTTATCCCATTCTAATCTATACTGGAATGTTGCCTTTCAAGCTTGGGATGCTTTCGACAAAACTAAAAAGTTTACATTATAGTTCATTCCTTTTATACAGAGAGCCAGAGTCAGAGTTGCCACTCTATGTCAGCCCCAACGCAAAAAAATTGGAACAGCACTGGATAGCATCTTCTTAATTATACCGGCGACCCAAAATGTGGTTTTATATTTAAATGTTGGTTCTCCTGAACTCTACAGCCCCGACATTGACATACATACAATGAACCATCATGGAGACATTTAGCTGGAAGAAACAACACAGGAGAGGCTTCAATAGCTGTAAACCTCCCGCAAGATCATCCTGAAGTCCTTGCGGAGCGTTTCTAAGCAACCCGATGGCAAGCGGCAGAACCCCGGCCAACCTCCCCGCTCCGAGGCTCCACAAAACCGGCGCCGTTGCGCTGCGGACGTGCTCCACATTTCCCGATTTACCGGGCGAAGCGAAACACTTAAAAGAACTCAAGAACAGCTCAAATTCGAGGGACACCACCAGTGGGTTGAATATCCGGAAAATTAATGACCCTCTTGAGTCCCATTGAAGACCCCCGCACG
Organism: Microascus cirrosus; assembly: GCA_030271035.1. Taxonomy (NCBI): domain Eukaryota; kingdom Fungi; phylum Ascomycota; class Sordariomycetes; order Microascales; family Microascaceae; genus Microascus; species Microascus cirrosus. The sequence goes on along the minus strand of JAMBUN010000304.1, from coordinate 125,480 downwards.
CAATCCAGCCGCATTCCCACCGGAGATATGAATGCGGGGAACTAGGGCAGGAAACAGCCCGCCGATATTAATTCCCCTGAAGAAGCGGGCTGGCCCCGCAGACAATAGGCAGATGCCGGCTCATTAGGGTTCTCGTTCCTGGCGGGGATCCCGCGAGCCATTATAAGCTTGTTCATCCTCGCGCAACTGCCGTGCTCTCTGTTGATATTAATGGGCGCTTGTGATGTAGCCATGCTGACAGGAGGGAAGCCGTCCTGACCATCCAATTCAGGCACAATTACATGAGAGGGCCACAGGTGTAACCCGGAATTGGTCCTTTTTGAAGGTTTATATGAGATTTGCGGGTCATATAAATGAGCGCCCTATCCGCCCCTGGGATGGACGCACGCAGGTCCATCACTACTAGTCTTCCATCTTGACCTGCAAGACGGACACGATGATGTCTCCAACTTCTACCATTGGCCTCCGGGCCCTCTTTGTCGTGTCGCTTCTGGGACTCGCGACTGCTATGCCGGCGCATGCCCGCGGTGCTTTGGTCAAGCGCCAGGATGAAGTCTACGAAGAATATGACTTTGTCGTCGTGGGTGCTGGTACGGCAGGCCTGACCGTGGCGGATCGTCTCAGTGAGGAAGGGAAATGTAGGTCCCCCAAAATAAGCGATAGAAGCTACCATACGCCAAGAAGTCGCGCCCACGCTAACAACATAGTCACTGTCCTCTGCATTGAGTACGGCTACCTTGACTCCTCCACCGCCATCACAACGGTGGGTCCTGGCCCTCGGGATAACGAATACCCCTCTGGAACGCGCTACTACAACATCACCTCCATCCCCCAGCCTGGCCTTGCCGACCAGTCGAGGCCCGCTATGGCCGGTGCTGTTGTAGGTGGCAGCTCGGCTGTCAACGGCATGTTCTTCGACCGAGGGTCTGCGGAGGATTATGATTCTTGGGTGAGCGTCGCGGGCGAGTGGGCTAGTGACTTCGAGGGCGAATGGGGATGGGAGAACATCCTGCCTTACTTCAAGAAGAGTGTCACATTCCACCCACCCAGCGAGGAGATGGCGGAGGAGTACGGAATGACGGCGGATGTGGAGGCTGCGTATGGGGGTTCGACTCCTATCCACTCCAGCTACTCACCGTACCAATGGAGTGTTCAGCGTAAGTTCGGCCTCTCGTCTCCCCTTTGCATCCCTGTGAATCATCCAAGTTGGAACGGGCAATGATTAACAATTGGGGGGTGGGTGGTTCGCAGAGTATATCTGGGACGCCTTTAAATCTGTCGACGGTGTCGAGTTCCCTGTGGAAGGCGCAGACGGCCACGCAGTCGGCGTCTTCTGGTGCCCCAACTCCATCGACCCTTCCACTCGCACGCGCTCATACTCCAAGATCGGCCACTACGACACCGAGGGCGGCGCCGCATACCGCGAAAACTTCCACCTGCTGACCGGCCACCGTGTCACGCAGGTTATTCTTGAGGAAGGTGATGATGGCATCTGGGACGCGACGGGCGTGAGGTTCACGCCGCGCGACGGCGAAATGCCGAGCGATGGCGCGTGGACGGTCAAGGCGCGGAAGGAAATTGTCGTGTCGGCCGGGGCACTGCACTCGCCTCAGGTGCTGGAGAGGAGCGGGATTGGTGGGAAAGATGTTCTCGAGGCTGCGGGCGTTACCACAAAGGTTGAGCTACCTGGCGTTGGGTCGAACTTCCATGACCACCCGAACTACCCCATCAACTTCAGGTGTAAGTGTTTTTTCTCCCCTTCAACAAGGCGGCTCGATATTATAGAGGGTTGACTGACGAGCCACAACCACAGGGCAAAAGGACGTGGGCCCAACTCCCGAAAATATGAACGAAGATGAGGACTTCGTGGCCCTCGCCAACGACCTCTGGGAAACCAACAAGACTGGTCCGCACTCGTCCTACGTCAACAGCGGCGCTTTTCTCCCGCTCTCCGTCCTGACAGACGACTATACCGCCATCGTCGAAGAGATCCTCGCTCAGAATCCCGAAGATCTCCTTCCTGAAGGTCTCGATCCTACCATCTACGCCGGATACGCCGAGCAACTCAAGGTTCTGGCGGCACAGTACAACGGTACCACGGCTGCTGTGCTCGAGGTGCCCTTCTCAGGCCGCGCAGGCTTCAGCATTGTTAACTTGAAGGAGCTCTCTCGGGGGTCTGTACATATCTCGCCCGAGGACGACGGTATTGACGAGCACGGCCGTGGGGATGCCGAGCCGATCGTGGACTACCGTGCGCTTTCAAACCCTATTGACAACCGCATCAACGCTATCTTTGTGTCCTTCATCCGCCGCTTCATCGCCTCGGACGCCATGGTCGAGGCGCTCGACCCTGTCGAGACCACCCCAGGCGCGGAGGAGTACCCTGATGAGAGCGAGGAGCTGGACGGCTGGCTAAGGCAGGTTCTGAGTCCCAGCACGGGACACCCTGTGGGGACGTGTTCCATGGCGCCCATTGAGCTTGGCGGAGTGGTGGATGCGGGCCTGACGGTCTATGGGACAAGGGGACTGAGCGTTGCCGACAACTCCATCATTCCGATCATTCCGGGGACGCATACTAGCTCGACGGCGTATGCTATCGGTGAGAAGGTGAGTTGAGGCCGGTATCAAGGGTGAGAGTAATGCTAACGGCCTCTAGGCGGCTGATCTGGTGAAGCGGAGGGCTGGATGGGATGATGTCGAGGCGGAAACACCGGAAGACACCCCAGAGGAGGACGCACCAGAGGAAACGCCAGAGGAAACTCCAGAGGAAACGCCAGAAGAGGAACCTGAACCTTCTGAGCCTGAACCAACCGAGGCCTCTGAGCCTGCTGAACCGGAAGAGCCAGCACCGGAGGAACCTGAACCTGAGGAAGAGTCCTAGGCCATGTGAGCTACTAGTCCACGAAGCGAAATTTTCTTCATGTGCATATATTCCAAGGTGAGGACAAGTTTGAATACCAATTGAGACTGGTTCTTTACTACCCGCGTGGCGTAATAGCTACATCCACATGTCTTTTCGCAACTAGACCAAGTAAGGATATGTGTAGAGACAGCTGGCGGTCTATTCGAAAGTGCAATGAATTCTCCTTTGTCTCCTGGTCCATAACGCCGTGCAATGCATACCTGATTCCCCATGCTCAGTAACTTTGACAATCCCACTCATCCCCCGCAAATTTACACGCTCTTCCTCCCACCCCGACCCTTCTTCTTACCCTCTTCCTCCTTCTCCCCCAACAGCCGTGCATGCCTAAGCTGATGCAACTTCACATCAACCGCGTGCAGCGGATTATACACCGTGTCGCAAAGCTTGCATTCCTTAAACGGCTGCTTCGTCGACAGGTTGAGCGTCGTTTGAATTGTGCGCCTGGGTTTCTTGGCGGTGGTAGTGGCTGCGGGTGAGGAGCGCGGATTGGAATTTGCTGTTTTGAGGTAGAAGGAGAAGGGCATGGTGTAGTTCGGGACGGAAGTGTCCAGTTTTCCGGCATCAGTATCGTCGCGCATCGTCGCTGTACCCGCCGTTGACCCCACTAGTTCGCTGTCGCAGGTGGGGCCGTGTGGAATGGCTGTCGAATCTCGCTGCTCACCGTCTTCGCTTCTCGGCGATTCTGTGATGTCTTCATGGGCCGGTTCATCCTTGGTGCTCAACTGCCTTTGCCTCTTTACCTTGGAATTGAACCCGGACTGGCCAACCCCTTCATCTGGTACCAGCCCAGTTGATCCGGCTTCCTGGCTTCTCGAAACAACGTCGTCGGATAGTTGCCGACGCCTCTTCCTCTTCAAAGTCTCAGCAATGCTGTCATGCTCCCCACCTCGATTATCCGTCTCAGGCCTCCCACTTATCTCCATGCTGTGAGCCTCATCTTCCTCCTTGTTTCCCCAAATTGGCAAAAGCGATGGCCGGAACTTCAACTTCCTAGGACTCGTCCATCGCCTCGCGGGCGGCGATGAAAGCGGTGAGCCGGCCTCTCCATCCCCCCTAAAGATACCATCCGACGAAGGGGCAGAGGCGAGGGTCCCGGATGACGCGCTGGTAGATGAGAAAAAGTAGCCATCTATGGTGGACGGGGGCTTCTTCACAGCCTTCGGGGCGTCATTGGCGGGGGGCAGGGGCGGTAGATTATCGCCCGATTCGGTTCTTCGACACTTTACGGGACGTTGCAAAGGGTTCAAGTTTGAGCCAGAGCTCTGTCGCTTGCTATATGTCCTCGTGACGCGCTTACTCGATGCGTGGGAGACTGTTTCCATCCTAATTGTCCTTGGCGTGATATCGGCCTCGAGCGGTCTACATTGCTTGAGCCGGCGCCTCGTCTCGTCGTGAGGCTTCTTACTACGTCGCGTTAGCACAGAGGACTCGGGGGAGGCTTAAAATCGGGTGCAGGATGAACAAACATGATGAACTCCGGGGAGCTTGGGGGCGCATGAACGAGGGGCTTCATTGAGGCCTTTCGCATCGCCTTGGCGGCTTTCGTCTGTGGTGGCGAAGGGAAATGCTCTTCGTGGTGTCGGCGCTATTTCATCCAGAGTAATAGGAGAAAACTCGGTCTAGAACAGAGGCACTCCTTCGTGTCGCATACGGGAAATAGACACCGGGTACGGAGACAATGTGACCCGTATCGAGGGTTTCAGACGAAAGCTTATCCTTGCTTGTCGCCGCCTGATCAGAGTGGACGCGACCGGGATGGCCCAGCACAGTTGTTTGCGTGCCCCACTAACACGCGAAATGACGCGTCGGGCGTGACGGATCGCGGGGTCACGTGTGAAATACCAGGGTATCCCTCCTTATCCACCTGTCGGGACTCGTAGGAAATACTGAAGACAAGTGAAGAAGTGATAATCGAATATTGTAGACACACAGATTGAGTTTACATGGGTATCATCCCTTTGTGAATTAACCCCTATCCCGTAGCAGGCGTTGCTTTGATTGAACAACTGTCTGCGGGGCAGACGTTGGCGAACTCTAGTCTTTCTCTTTGCATTAAGAACTGCTGTCACGATGGCGGCTTATTCCTCCTTCTCAGATTTGCATTCTCCTTGGTCGCCTTTCCAATAACGTTTTCCTTCGACACTTCGTTGTCCACTAGTTTCTCTCCCTCTGCCTTCTCCCCTGTTCTCCCAACAACCCACGTTCCGACAACCTCCCGAACATCAGCTTCCCTCTTCCCTCTGCCCTTACCCTCCCTAACCCTCCCCACAAACCCGGAAAAGATAACAACATCCGCAACCGCAACTAAAATCGATGCCCCTAGCGCTAGGAACACTCGCGCTGTGACGCTCCACCACCGAGAAGCAAACCACACCGCCGCCGCCGTCCCGAATACGCTTAGGAGTATGTTTAGCACGACCATCAGCTGCTGATTGAGCTCCTTCGCCACGACCGCGATGCCGTCATCATCGGCATTATCGAACGGGTCAGCCACTTTGTGGACGGCTGCGTAGGGGTCGAAGGGGGCGTTGGGCGGAAGGTGGGGGAGTTCGGGAGGGTTGAGCATGCGATCGTAGGCGCGGGCTTCCTCTTCGCGGCGCAGTCGAGCCATCAGGGCTTTGTATTCGGGGGTCTATTGACCGTTAGCTGGGTGGTTGTTATTGCGACGATGCGGCAGATTTACAGGTTCGGGTTTGGGAGGTGGCGGCGGTGTGTATACACGCGAGCCATGGAGGAGCATCTCAAGCGTATAATTCGACCTGCCTCCATGGCGAAGATCCTTCCAGAGTTCGAGGATCTGGCTGTGCGAGACGGGCTTGCCGAGAGCCGGAGCCTCGAGGCTTGGTTCGTTATGCGCTCCCATGGATTCGGACTCGGAAGACGCGGACGCGAGCTCGCCCCGGATTTCCAAGCCTTCCACAATTGAAGGCGTCATAGTAAGGAGGACCATTGTAGGTATACTGTCCTCACATTCCGTGATGAGGCGTTACCAAAGAGTTAAAGAACTAGGACACTTCATCGTGGAAGCTTCTTTCCAGGCAGAGTTACTCTGTATTCTAGAAAGGCACCGTACTTGGTCCTTCCGAGTGCCTCAGAGTGCACGTGCCGACAGCTGCAAGCATTGTCATATAGACCAATAAACTTTAATCTACATCGACCTCGGCATCTCCGCCAGGTGCCACCACCTCGCGAAATCTCGGGAACCAAAGCCAAAAAAATTACTCTATAGCTTACTTTCCCGCAGCACCACAGCTCACGCAATCCCGTGAATTCAACCAATTCACACACCAATTGACCTCGACAGTACTTCCTAACCGATGACGAGCCGCCGGCGGACCTGAACGAAACAAGAATCCCCTCGGAACCCGGTCCGGTTCCCCTCCGCGGAACCCAAAGATGCCGCCCAACCCGCTCCTCCGGCGGCACCCGCGGCGCCTCAACCTCCACTTCAGCGGCGCTTCACATCTCCAGAATGGCCTCTCTACGAGGTTACCCCTCGCCGCCGCGGCTCAATGCCAGAGGAATTACCACTCCCGGCGGAAATCCTCGGCGTGGGCGGCCGTGGCCTCGGTAGCCTCCAATGTGGTCTCCAACGCCACGAAACGCGCAGTCAATGGCCCCGCTGACCTCCCCATGCACCCTCTCAAGCTCCTCGCCAAGGAGCTCTCCACGAAGTTCCTGGCCCCCAGCATCAAGAAGCTAGTCGCCTCCCAAACGCCTCAGCTCGACCGTGTAGCCAAGTACTACACCCAGTCGGAGGGCAAGTACGTGCGGCCCCGTATCGTCCTCCTCATGTCGCGCGCGACATCCCTCTGCCCAAAGTCCGCCTCCCCACACTCCTCAGACCCCTCTGTCTCTATAGACCAGTCCATATCGCCCGCTTCCATCCTCTCGGACGTCAATCCCTCCTCTTCTCCCGCTCGCCCTTCGTCCTCCATCCTCGCCTTCCAGCCCGAGTCCGAGCCCATACCAGGTGTCAACCCCTCCCAACGCCGCCTCGCTGAGATCACTGAGACGATTCATACCGCGTCGCTCCTCCACGACGATGTGATCGACCACTCCGAGTCCCGCCGCGGCAACCCCTCCGCGAACCTGCAGTTCGGCAACAAGATGGCCGTGCTGGGCGGGGACTTCCTTCTCGCACGCGCCTCTGTCGCCCTCGCCCGCCTACGTCACCCCGAGGTTGTCGAGCTTCTCGCGACCGTCATCGCGAACCTCGTCGAAGGCGAGTTTATGCAGCTAAAGAACACGGCGCTCGACGAGGCCAGGCCCGTCTGGAGCGAGGACACGCTGACGTATTACCTGGAAAAGACGTATCTCAAAACCGCCAGCCTGATCTCCAAATCATGCCGTGCGGCGGCGATCCTAGGCGACGTAGATGGCCCGACCGTCGAAGCGGCGTACGCATACGGAAAGAATCTGGGCCTAGCCTTCCAGCTAGTGGACGACATGCTGGATTACACTCGTAGCGAGGCAGATCTGGGAAAGCCGGCAGGGGCGGACCTCGAGCTGGGTCTCGCGACGGCGCCGCTTTTGTTCGCGTGGAAGGACGAGCCGGAGCTGGGGGCGTTGGTGGGGAGGAAGTTTGCGGAGGAAGGAGATGCCGCGAGGGTAAGTCTTCCTTACTCTATCCCTATACTCAATGTCGCTTCTATACAGCGCAGGGGTGTAATATCGGTGTTGAAATTCATACTAACAGTTACAGGCCCGCGAGCTAGTCCTCAAGTCGAACGGCATCGAGCAGACTCGCGCGCTGGCCGAGTCCTACGCCAACAAGGCGGCGGCTGCCATCGCCGAGTTTCCCGAAAGCGAGGCGAAAGAAGGTCTCCTGCAGATGACGCGGGACGTCCTCAAGCGGAAGAAGTAATGTGTACGAATACCGAGGAGTTCGGTCGAATGCAACACCTAAGTTGGGAGATGTGAGCATAGAGGGAGAGCGATTGTACAACCATAAGGAGTGCGTCATCAGTGCCAGGATCTTGGATGCGGGGTCTACACTGGATGATACGCAGGAGGTGAGCGGGGGGGGGGAATTGTATTATTACGCATCGCCAGAGGCAATCTTTTGTTCCGCTTTCTGCTCATCTCGTCTAGTCGTGCTCCCTACAACTCAAGAGCAGTGATTTTGGATCTCGAGGAGAAATTAGGTGGTTCCCTGCTGTATAGATTATAGATGTTTGTATTAGACCTTGTATGACCATTGTTCGTTCTGTTCTCCCCAAACGAAACCCCTGGTCCTGCTATACCAGTGGGTGAGTGGAAGGGTCGTACAAAGAAGAATCCCTGGGTAAGAAAATCTTTATGGACAGTGCTGCCCGACGCCGGTCGTAACCACCGAGGGAATAACGGTGTAAGTCGCAACGCCAGTCCCCAACCTACGCGCCACAGGTGTTCAAAGACCGCCAAAGGGGTTCCCGATTAAAACACGCCTGGTGGGCCTGAGGGAAAGCACTGATCCCGAAGAATTTGACACTCTGCCACCGCCACTCTTTCCAGGACTCCACCAACAAGCCGTGGAGCCGTGCCGGACACCCCGAACTTGACTCGCATCCCTGCCGAAGACTCGATCCTCTTCACTCTCACCCCGACTTGACGTTTTGAGGCCCCGTGAAGGGAACCTGCTCCTTTCTGCACCGTCGATCCTGTTCGCGCCCGCATTCCCTACGTACAAAATTTCTTCCCCTTGGAGAAATGCCACACAGGGTCCATATATGTCCCTACAATTCCCACCCCATCGGCCGGGTCCGGCCCTCCATTTCCGCACTATTAACGGCCACAAACTCGGAGGTCTGGCAGCGCTAGTCCCTTATCTGTAGCCTCCGAGCCAAACCCGTGTCGCACGAGGCGTCCCCTCCCAACCTTTCATTGGCTCAGTTTTCCAGATTCTTCGAATCTTCTGCGCTTCTCATTCGTCACTTCACTAGGGCCTGCCTTGGTGCAGCTGGCTACCAGTGTCCGTCCCCAGTCCTTCGTCCGTTCCCGATAAGCAGACGCCTCCGGGATTTTCCCCTTGGAATGTGTTACTCGATCCGAACTATCCCTTCACGCCCCTCTACAGTCATGCCCCTCTCGAGGTGAGGCTGATAACACGATAGCGACCTCGCTAGAAATAAGCCCCAATACCTGCCCCTGGTCCCGCCCTTCACTCACGACCCAGACCCCTTTCGGCCAGCCCCTTGGAGACATAGCTGTGCGCGTGACTCGGACCCGCACGTTCTCGGAACCGCTGGTCCCGGCAGACGAGGCCGTTCAGAAAGTGATGGGGTAAATCCGGGACCGCCGCGGGCGGGGCCTGCATCGTGGAGGCGTATCAATCGAGTAATCCCGCGCCAGCGGATCGAGTAAGCCACCCCCAGAAAATAGTTCGGAGCGCGTGCCCTGGTTCCCACGGTGCCCACCTCTTCTTGTTTCTTATTTCTATCCCCTTTTGTCCTGCCATCCCCTACCGAGCGTTCTCGTTTCCTCATAACTCTTGTTCCGCTCCCGCCCCTCCAAAGCTTTCTTCATACTTGTATCTTCACCGCTCGCTTTACTTGACGCTCTTCGCGGAAGCTTTCACTCTCTCGCCGGAGCAGCACATCCACACTCTTTCTTTGGGGAGGATCTTACAAAGTTTCAGCGGTATTTCCCCTTTCGTACCAGTCCAAACCGCCTGAGCAGTGGCACCGCAACTAGTGTTCATCCTCTCCCAACATATTCCACTCCCTCCCTACGGTCTCATTCCTCTGTGACCCCGATCACACCCTCAGCCAGAACACCTCAACCTCTCATAATGATACCACAAAGAGCTATTCCTCATGAGATAGTCCTCGTCTCGAACCGGGCAGTTCTCACCCTACCGGACGATTCTCTCCTCCTAACCCCGGCAACCCTAACAGTGTCCCCTCAGACGGGCAAGATAACATCCATCACTCGCGCCGTCCTCCCGCCTTCTTCCTTCCCACCGGATACCCCGTACACCGACTACTCCCCACGCCTTCTCCTTCCCGGCCTTGTCGATGCCCATGTGCATCTCAATGAGCCGGGTCGCACAGAATGGGAGGGCTTTAACACCGGAACCCGCGCCGCGGCGGTGGGTGGCGTCACAACGGTGGTCGATATGCCTCTGAACGCCATTCCTCCGACGACTACCATGGACGGGTTCCGCGCGAAACTCGCGGCGGCGAAAGGCCAGTGCTGGGTCGACGTCGCCTTTTACGGCGGTGTGATTCCCGGAAACCAGGATGAGCTACTACCTCTGGTAGAGGCGGGCGTGAGAGGCTTCAAGTGCTTCTTGATCAATTCTGGGGTAAGTCAGCCAGCCAATGTCAGGGCGCTCTCGTCACATTGCACGCCGAAAGTTGAACGAGGGGCAAAGAGACTAACCACAATGAAGGTTGAGGAGTTCCCCGCTGTGTCTGGAGAGGACATCGATATCGCGATGAGCGTCCTCAAGGACGCCCCCACCACGCTTATGTTCCATGCCGAGAAGGACTGCCATGCCCGTTCGGAGGAAGAGAATCAACTTAACCTAACTCAGTCCACATCCTACAACTCGTTCTTGGAGTCCCGCCCACCGAGCTTCGAGACTTCCGCTGTCTCCGAGATTCTTTCCCGAGCACACCTCGCACCTGGCCTGCAACTCCACATTGTCCATCTTTCGGCGACGGAATGCATCCCCATGCTACGCGAGGCGCGCGCTGCTGGCGTTAAAATCACGGCGGAGACGTGCTTCCACTACCTCGAACTCAAGTCTGAGGACATTCCGGATGGAGACACCAGACACAAGTGCTGCCCGCCCATCCGCGAGGGGAAGAACCAGGAGGCGCTGTGGTCAGAGCTTACCAAGCCCGACTCGTGCATTCGGACAGTCGTCTCGGACCATTCGCCCTGCACACCTGAGTTAAAGCTCCTGCCGACGCAACTTGGGCCGCAAGATGGTTTTGTGAACAGCGGATTCAGTTCTGCCCAAGTCCGGGAGGAGCCACTTGCTTCTCTGAACGCGGAGACCGCCGTCCCGAAGATACTCCAGAACCCTGAGCCCCTAGGGAGCCCCGACTCCGGTATCGACATGCCGTCTCCAGGGCTAAACGCGTCCGCTGCGCCGTTGGTGACTTCCAGTTCGCGCATCGAGCTCCCAACGGCGAAACTACAGAAGTCCCTTGCGTCCCTCGTGACGCCTGATTCTGGTATTGGTATGACTCCGACGGAAACGCCAATCCTCGAAAAGGAAGTCCCCGATCTCGAAAAGGTGGCTGTGGAACTTACGATGCCCGGTGACTTCATGTCCGCCTGGGGCGGTATTGCGTCCGTTGGTCTCGGCCTTCCGATCCTCCACACGGCCTCCAGGGCGCGCGGCCTCGACATCCTTGATATCGTGCGGTTGTGCTGCCAGGCGACAGCAGAGCAGGTGGGGCTCTCGCACCGGAAAGGAGGCCTCAAGGTCGGGATGGACGCGGACATCTGCGTTTTCGATGACACCGAGGAGTGGATGCTAACGCCGGGTGAGATGAAGTGGAAGAACAAGTGCTCACCGTGGGAGGGCCGCAGCTTCCGCGGAAGAGTGAAAGAGACATGGGTCGGTGGTAGGAAGGTTTGGGATGGGAAGGAGATGACGGGCAGGCCTCTCGGTGAGCTGATTCTCGAGAAGAGGGTCGCCTGAGGGGCCTTACAGGACCACCTGATTAACTTGACCTTCGAGTTGTCACAAGGAGAAACTCGCCCCCTTAGGAGAGTCGTTCGGACAGGCTGGATCCTGCACCCGAATGGGGGATAAAAGACGGGGTATGGTGGCGTACCATGCCGACCTTTCGTCTCGAGCTGTGGGACAGTTCCGAGGAAGGATGCTCAACACAAGACGTGCGTCATGTGGGATGCACAGGATAAGAGCTGGACCACGATGGTCAATAATGATTGGAGTACAGCGGATCACAGATACCTACCTATGTTTATAGCTATATAGCGAATCGCACTTGCAATTTTTCCCTGCTCGTTCCCAGTTCGATTGAGGTAAACTTGCCGCGGCGTCGAGTGTGCGGTATAATTTCTCAACGCTACCCCCCCCCCTTGTAAATGTTGAACCGCCTAGATTCCCCTCGCGACACGGCGGTCGATTATAGAAAACGGTCACCTGACCTATCAAACGCGCCTCCTGCATCCAGTTGGTCGTTAGGAAAGGGGCCGCTCGCTGTGTTGAATTTCAAAGCGATGCCTTGGTTCTTGCGGATTTCTTTAGCGACGAGTACTCGATGGATATTCGAAATGGGTGTCAGAAGAAACATTGCGCCGTCCGCCTTGGAGACGGAAGCCTTAGTCGAAACGATCCCCGTAACGTGTAGATGAGGAATACCAATGAGGGGTTACACGCAGGATTTCATCATCTCGGGAAGATGCCCATCATCCAAGGAAGATGCATTTGCTCATTGCATCTTCAATTAGTAGCGCCATTGGTTCGTGCCCGTGGCAAGTGACGGCGGCTGCGCGCTCAGGCTGGTTACCATCGTGGCGGCATGTTCAATGACAATTGTAACTTTGATGTTGAGAACATATTGATCACATCTACAATATGTCCTGTATCCGAGTTTGAGGAAGCCTTTCTCGACTTCCGCCGAAGTAGATGCGAAGTTTCCATTTGTCTGAGGACAGAATTCCACCTTATCCGTTTTGGGATATATCAACGAAGGGATACAGCCCTAAATAACTCGATGAGAGAATATCAGATAAGGAGGTGCGGAGGTGATGCGGAGCCGCTGTGGATACCTGCCGTTCCGGAGCCGGGGCGGACGCCTGCACTCACTTGCCGTTTTAGGCCATCCGTAAAAGCAGCCCCGGAAGGCCGCCAGGAATCATGACGAACAGGTCCAGTACGAAATACACGGAGCCCACTCCTTTGAGGCGCGCCGTCTCGCCGGGACTCGGTTAACATGACATCTTCGCGGCGCTGATTATTGGGACAAAAGAGAAAACCAGTAAATAGCAAGGGCGCAGCTTTACCAGTGTAGACATCGCCGAGCTTGCGCGGACCCTGACGGCTCCCTAGAGGGAACATATTACGTTAGTTGCCATATGGTATGAAGATGTCTATATGCGTTTTCCTTCCTTATTTAGTAGACCGACGCAAGTAGGAGAAATCTATATTTAGAGTACGAATGTAAGTCTCGAGAACGAAGTAGTACGAGACATGTGATGGCCATCATATAGTCGTCATCCCTATCGATGTTGACCGAGAGTGGAGGTGAAATGCTCTGCTAGAGTGCCTCTTGGGTAAAGGGAGAGAATAGGGAGTGAACATCGCCTGTCCTGGTCAAGGTCAAGCAGGGTGACATATGGCGGCAGAGTGGGGCTGCGGCTTGCCGGGGGCTAATACACCTTACTTTCTTGTCTTCGAGGTCGTCACCGGAATCGTATAACCCCTGAGGCGAGACGAGAATAAAATAGGCCCTTTCCCTTTCGGCGGCCTTGCCCCACAGACTTGTTAAGAGTCGGGCTCTCTGTGATCCTAGCATTAGTGCCCGTATGACGGTGGCAGGGGGCTCTCAAGGTTCGCTTCCGCTTAACCCAGTGCTCGGTACAGCCCGAGCAGACCAAAGCCCACCGTGATGAATTGGCTGAAGCGACCTCAGCCCTGAAGAGCCGGGTCCACAGGCGCAAGCGAGGCACGCTTCCATGGAACATCGCTTCGGCAGCCGCCGGCGAGCGGGTCTTTTTCGTCCAAAGAAAAGTCCGGGATGGCCTTCGCGTGCGAAGCGAACCGATGTTGTTAATCTTTGTGGGCCACGTGTGACATGAAGCGAAACGCCCTGCACGGGGCGCCCTGAGAACACGGTGTAGGCACGCTAAAAATACAAGCGAGGGAAGGCCCCTGCTTGTTATCCGGGGAGAGCGAACGGGGACAGGGTTCGCTGCAGCCACATCGTTTAAATCCCTGACGGGGGATCATTTCGGAAATTCTTGGGAAGCGAGGGAGCAGAGCCTCTTCAATTGAGAGCAGGGGATAGAAAAGAGCCTCCTGAAACCATCAATCACCGGCCAAACGAATCCCAGGGAAGGTGCGATGGTAACGAAGCACATGCTAATTCGACCCCGGACCCATTCATCCGAGAAAGTTGGAAGGAGCAATTCGTGACACCATGTCATGCGGTGGTACCTCGGTATGGAGGAACTGGAAGGTGCCATCAACACTTCCTGTAAGCGTGCGCCTCGTCACACGTCGGACAGCAGCAAGGCGTCGCCAGAACCTGGGATCGGAAGACATCCAATAGACGACCGCACGAATTGCCCTCTAGACAACACCTCAGCTGAGAATGGAACGCTTGGTCCCGGCCTCGTTTGCTGCATGTAAGCGAGGTCTTCGGATAATGTGGGGACGGCAGGTGTCCACCTGTGAACATCCTTGACAAGGGCACCCCCCTTGTATACCCGGCATACCCACACCAATCGCACCTCCCACACGTTCCTTCGTCACTGGCTCTCGTCACTGGCTCCCACCACTTGCCAGTTGATATTCCTGATTCCACAGCGTCATAATTGAGCCCGGCTATCCTCACTTCGCTTCGTTCAGTGTCTCGAGCCAAGAACCGGGGTGCATTCCACAGAACGAGTTCGGGCTGCCCTGGTTGCCAAAAAATAAAATAAAAATAAAGGCGTCATCAATCAGCCCCAACGTGTGGCTCCTTATAGAGCACATTTTCGGTCCAATTCACCCCACCAGGGGATCTCTCGTGCCAACCCCGGTTGACTCGGTCTTCTCCCAGCGCCGGCCATTTGACGTCGTATTGATGGGTCCATGGGTATGGGATGGATACGGCTCCACACGCAAGCTGCAAACTGGGCGGGACGAGGGCCCATAGGCGGGATCCAGCCGACCGGAGGAGCCATGGGCCGAGAAGCAATGACACCCACCGTTGCATCTCGGTTGGGTCAATCGTTGGGCAGGTCGCATCCAGGGTAGCGTTGGAATGCTTGGAACGCGGCCAGGACGGTTGGAGCGCAATGAGTCTAAAAGCCTTTCCTTCCCTTTCCGCTGGTTTGGGCGGGGTGCAGGTTTTCATGTGCAAGGCGACTGACCCTGTGTGAGTTAGAGACGTCTCTATTAGGGCCGTTTCTTTCCCTTGCGTACCGGCAGAAGTTGCTCGACACCATACGATCGAGTAACAGAGCAGAAGGAAGGATAGACTGAGCAGCTCTAACCTTTCGGAAAACTCGCACAACAAGCATCTCTGCCCGGTGTCCCAGCCCGGTACGCGATTCCCCTACCAAGGGCGCTTCTGCACCCTGCTCATTGCCATCGGTGTCGACATGGCGCTGTCGTGCTAGGGTTCCTCCGATCGTCCCACGTCAACGCCCCCACCTACCAATGCAGACTCGACCTTCCACAGAGGGCACTCGCCCAGTCAGCGGCGGCGGTATCGAATTCGACAAGGTCGATCCGGCCAGTTCAATAGCTACGACCACCGACGCCAACAGATTGGTCGACGTTGCCCAGCCGTGCCATTCTGTCCCCCATGATAACCCTCTTTCGTTGGACGATGTACAGACAGTCGATGTCCAGATCCGCGATCTCGAGGTCGTTGTTGACACTTCCCCGTCATGGCTCGAGCCGGCTACCTATCACCAGCTCTTCAAGGAGCTGAGGAGCTCTGGAACGAAGCCCGAAAACAAAACGCTCCTACACTCTGTCAGCGCCTCACTGGCGCCGGGAACCCTGACGGCTATCCTCGGGGGAAGTGGGTCCGGGAAGACGACACTGCTGAACACCTTGGCAGAAAGGATGGTCAGCCCTAGGCTAAGCGAAGCCGGCTCAACTACCTTCAACGGAGAGTCAGGTATTCAATCGGCGAGACACGCCTACGTCATGCAGCAAGATGTGCTCCTACCCTCGCTTACAGTGAGGGAGACGCTGAAGTATGCAGCGGACCTCCGTCTGCCGCCTTCCACTACTGCTGTTCAGCGCGAAAAGGTTGTGGAAGAGGTTATACTGGAGCTTGGTTTGAAGGAGTGTGCAGACACGAGGGTGGGAAACTCACAGCACAAGGGCTGCTCCGGTGGGGAAAAGAGGCGGACAAGTATCGGTGTGCAGCTACTCGCCAACCCGTCCGTCCTCTTCCTCGATGAACCAACAACTGGACTCGATGCCACGAGTGCCTTTCAGCTCGTGAAGACACTCAAAAACCTTGCTGATAAGGGGAGGACTGTGATCACGACCATACATCAGCCTCGCTCGGAGATCTGGGAGCTTTTTGACAACCTCGTCATCTTGACTAAAGGGAGCCCAGTGTATTCGGGTCCAATGAAGGAATGCATACCCTGGTTCGACGCTCAAGGGTTCAAGCTCCCGCCGTTTGTTAACCCTGCTGAGTTTGTTATCGATATGTCCGCTATTGATAATCGGACCCCAGACCTCGAGACGGAAACCAAAAACCGAGTTGAAGCACTCAAAGCAGCATGGAATGCTGAGAGTCGGGCACGATACCCTAGCCCTCCTTCAGAAGTTGCCGTTAGACCCGGTCGGCGAAATCCCACCAGCGAAGCTGAGCATGCCTCCGCTATCCGCCAAGTTATCGTCCTAACAGACCGTACGTTCAAGGTCACATATCGAGACCCGATGGGCATGATGGCCTCCGTTCTCGAAGCCATACTCATGGGTCTTGTCACGGGCTACATATTCTTCGACCTTGCGCGAGACGATTCGGGAATACGGTCTCGCCAAGGCGCCTTGTATACAGCGGCCGGTCTCCAGGGCTACTTGCTGCTCATATTCGAGGTCTACCGGCTGACCATTGACATCCCCACCTTTGACCGCGAGCACAGTGAGGGGTGCGTTGATGTGCTGCCCTTCATACTCTCCCGCCGAATCGCCCGCCTTCTTACCGAAGATATTCCTGTTCCCTTCCTGTTCAGCGTGATCTTTTACTTTATGGCCGGTTTCGACAGAGAGGTGGGGAAATTTTTCATTTTCTTTGCCATTACGCTTTTGAACCACTACGTTTCGATGACCTGTGCAATGACTTGCGTGGCGGCTGTGCGCCACTTTCCCGGGGCGAGTCTGATTGCCAACCTGGTGTATACGCTCCAGAGTATGGCCTGCGGGATGTTCATCCAGGCGGATACCATTCCAGTCTATGTGCGGTGGCTGAAGTGGATCACCTATACGGTATGTGTCTATGCCCGCGCTTCTAAGCTTCATACGAATGATTCTGATTCTCTATCTAGTTTTACACCTTTGGTGCTTACTGTGGGAATGAGTTCGAAGGCAGCTTTTACGACTGTCCATTTCCGGAGGGGAGGAACAACCCGGACTGCGCACCCTACACCGGAGAATACATCATGGACTCACTCAGTTTCCCAGGCGACTGGGTTGCGCGGCCAATTGTTATCCTGCTCTCATTCGCTGTTGGATTACTCCTGCTGGCAGCGTTGCTACTTTATTTCTTGAAAGTCGAGATGACCATCGCGCGTGCGCGAACCTCCGACACGGACTTATCGGCCGGAAAGGAAAAGATGAAGGCAGCTTCTATAGCGGAGGTCCGTGCCATCGACGTTGGGTTGGATAGCTTTGCCCTTGATATCGAGAAGCGGACGGCGTGGGGGAAGAAGCTGCCTCGGAAAATGATACTGCACCCCGTGAATTCGACGTTTCAAGCTGGGATGCTGAACGTGATTATGGGACCCTCTGGAAGCGGCAAAACGTCGCTACTCAACTCGATGGCACAGAGACTACACAACGGGATGGGGACAAAATATATCCCGACCGGCAAGTTGACGTTCAACTCCGCCGTACCCTCGTCTTCTGTGGTGCGGTCAGTGTGTTCGTACGTCTGCCAGGACGATGACGCCCTCCTACCGTCTCTGACGGTACGCGAGACGCTACGGTTTGCGGCCGGTCTGCGGCTTCCATCGTGGATGAGCAGGGACGAGAAAAACAGGCGAGCCGAGGAGGTACTCCTCAAGATGGGTCTCAAAGATTGCGCAGATAATCTTGTTGGGAGTGAACTGATCAAGGGAATATCGGGAGGCGAAAAACGACGAGTCTCGATTGCCGTTCAGGTCCTGACCGATCCCCGAATCCTCTTGCTTGACGAGCCCACTTCGGGCCTAGACGCATTCACAGCGAACTCGATCATGGAAGTGTTGCAGGGCTTGGCTGCTGAGGGAAGAACGCTCATTCTGACGATTCATCAGGCACGGAGCGACCTGTTCAAGCATTTTGGGAACGTCCTCCTGCTAGCGAGGGGAGGAGAGTGTGCGTATACCGGGAAAGCGGCAGAAATGCTGGGCTATTTCCGGAGTATCGGGTATGAGTGTCCGAAGCACACCAATCCAGCGGATTTTGTTATGGATCTCATTAGCGTTGATCTCCGGGGCGAGGGTAGGGAGAGAGAGAGCAGGGAGAAGGTGAAGGGGTTGATTGAGACGTGGAAGAGCATGGAGGGTGCTGTTCCCCAAGATCCGAGGCTACCGGGTATCGAAGAGAAGGACGAAATCACGGAGGGAAAACAAACCTGGAGAGACGAAGAGCCACAGCAGGCAGAAGCGACACCATCCCAAGAGAAGGACGCCCTCTCTACCGATGAAAAAAGCGCCCTCTCAAGAACCGTCTCCTCTGTTCCACGCCGCTCGCTTAACAAAGCTACACTCGCTACACCCGCAGAGCTTGGTTCACTCGTCACAAAGCGTGCCTCCTTTGTGACCGCATTCCCTCTTCTACTCCACCGCGCAACCATCAATTTCCGCCGGCAGCCTCCTCTCCTCCTCGCGCGAACGATGCAGGTTGTCGCCCTTGGCGTCGTCTTCACACTCTTCTTCGCACCCCTGGACAACGACTTCTTCTCGGTCCAGAACCGCATGGGTTTCGTCCAAGAAGTGGGGGCGTTCTACTTCGTTGGAATGCTTCAGAATGTCGCAGTGTACCCTGCAGAAAGGGACGTGTTCTACAGGGAGGACGATGACGGGGTGTACGGTGTCGAGGCTTTTCTCGCCGTATACACGATTCTGGAGGTTCCGTTTGAGGTTATCAGCTGCCTTGTGTTTGGTGTGCTGAGCGTCTTTGCGGTGGATTTGCCGCGAACAGTGGAGATGTACTTCGTCGCGACATTTTCGTGCTTCGGGATTGTGTCGTGCGGCGAGAGCCTCGGTGTCATGTTCAACACGCTCTTCTCGCACACCGGCTTCGCGGTGAATCTCACCTCGATCTTCCTCTCTGTCGCAAACAGCATGGCAGGCATCCTGTCGACAGACATGCCTGACTTCCTGAAAGCGATGAATTACCTCTCGCCAATCCGTTACGCAACGCGAGCGCTGGCGCCTTTTTCGCTGAGGGGAGTCGAGTTCCGGTGTGACGCGGAGCATATGGTGGGAGGAAGGTGCATTATCGAAGATGGCCAGGATGTGTTGGAGCTGTATAATTTAGATGTTGACCCAGTTGTGAATATCGCGGCGCTAGCGGGGTGCGTGGTTGTTTATCGAATGCTTGCTTGGGTGCTGTTGAGGGTTGCAAGGACGAGGTATACTGAGAGGAGAAAGGGGGAAGTACTATAAGGCCGATGAGGCGGATACATCAGGGATAATGAAAGCGGGCGTTGGGGCGTCAGGTATAGATTTAGATGAAGGAATATAGATTGTTTCTTCTTTTTTTTTTCTTAAGTGGTCACACCATATCACTGGGGTCGAAGGTGAAGTGGGTAGGGCGGTGGACGAGAGGTTCGAGGGTTCGGCCCCATCCCGCAACCCAAACCGACGCAACTTACGATTGCCATCCGTGGTGGCGGAACTCTCGACGCCGCTTCAATTCCAACATTTCCGGTATTCGGGAACTCGGCCAACGAGGTTCAGGCTATGGACCAAGAGGCATTATGTCAAGTATCGCGGGAGGACATGACTAGCTCTTTTTGGTCTCCCTGGGAGCGGGTGGGGGTTCAAGGTGGCATGGGAGAGAGACTGCTCATCACCAAGCACTCCAATATATTCCGCTGCATACTGGCAGGATTCTCTGCGGTGGGCTAGGTCAGGGCTAAAGGGAAAAGAAGGAAGTTGCCTAATTGGGCAGCGCCGCCTCTTGTCTGACACTCCCGCAGCATTGACATGGCATACCTGACTGCATCACACTCCTTGGAACCCGGTGGAAATACTGTGGCTATTGAATTTTGGGAAACGCTGGATTCATTATCTTTCCTGCACTTTCCGGATTCACCAGGAAGACATCAACTACTTAACCGACTGGCCTTTGCCCTCGCTCCTTACCTTCTCTTCCTCCGTCACCACATCAACACATCCAGAACACCTCACTTGACACAGATTCGGATCTCTCACTATCCTGAATTTTGATTATAGATATCTCCAATACTCTTACAGTTTGTAAGCACTATCCCCTTCCATAACTCGACTGCAAATGTCTACCCTATCCTGCAATGTTTGCGTGCCCTGATTCCGATTAAACCCTGGCTGTTTGGTTCTTTACAATTTCATCAGATTTTCAGGATAAATTTCCAAATTCGTCTTCGCTTTTTTGATTATTAATAAATATTCATTACTCGTTCGAGCCATAAGGATACCCCTTTTGCGGGTTTATATGAAGCCTTCTGGCCATACGGTGAAAGGTCAATCACTTCCGTCCAATGCCAGCATATAGAGCTTCATACCATATCGGAATGTTGGAAAGCCTCTTTTTAGAGATATGGAAACATAGTAGATAGGGATGTGACAGTAACTTGAAAGTTAACGGTTCTTTGGGACCTAGCGCATCCTGTCCTTTTTCGGGGTGTCTCGGCGTGGTGAAGGTCAGTGGGGGGGATGAAATGGCAATGTTGCTATCGTATGCCTACTCCTTCTCTCTTCATTCCTTCATTGACTTACTGGAAAGAACTAATAGGGAAATCCATGATTAGGACGACGAACTATGAGTATAAGGGCAATGCCCATGAACACCAGCCTAGCTTGGGCAGCTTCATGTCCGTCGGTGATTTTTTTTTGGAATAAGTACTTAGACATCCCACCCGAGCAGTTTCAGGACCTTTCCTTGACCTCTGCTCCCTCTTTTGCAACCAATATCTGTTAGGCCGACCATTCCTGTAAGTTCTTCATCTCTATACCATCCGCACAGTTGGCTTCAAAGGGACCCTGCCGTGTTTGTTACCCTTCCCCTATTTAGATAATATCTAACGAACCCAAGGCTTCTCGGAGATTTCTTTGATCCCATGTCCCTTAACCCTCCCGCTTCCGCCGCTGGAAGACGCCACCTCATCGACCGTCCGGGACGCCTCAGCAATCGCGAAGGACAAGGAGACGGACCACTCCAGGATTATGAGGGAGTAATAGACACCACGCCCAAAGGGACTTAGAGGCCCGACACTATAAGCCCAAAATTACTGAAATTCGCCCGTTCGACCTTCGGGACTTCCTCGCATCCGCTAGCAATGACCTAGATAAAGTGGTCAGTCAAGCTCACGCTAAGAAATGCTGCCTGACTAGACCATGATCAGGCTCAGGCTGTTCCTTGTGAGCAAGTTGGCGGCGGATTCGGCGCCCAATTCCAGCAGAGCATGCCAACCCGGACACGGCCCCTTCTTGCTGGCCAAGTCGCCCATATTCAAGGACCCAACGTTGAAATCACATATGGCTTCAAAAGCCCGGTGCTTGTTACGCATTTAGGGCAGCGCTTGATGTGCAGGACTTCAGGGTCTTCACCAATGCTGCTGAACGTCTCTCTTACTTGCCCGTACCCTAAAAGCAAGATGCTGGACTTAATGTGCTACGTTCTGAATAACTATCAGGGAGGCTTCGCGCTTTGCAGGACGTGCTTCTTTGGATACATCCAGCCCCTCCCCTCTCCTCACTGTCCAACGAGGATAATCACCTTGATCATGGATTCAAGTCCGAGCTACACTATGAAGACACCCCACGCACATACAACTATCAGCAAGATTCTCGGAGTTGCCAACAAGGGCATCTTACAACCTCCCACAAAACATCTAATCCTGGTACCCCACATTCTGTCCTGCCCTGGAGATGCCCCATGCACAGCAGCTCTTGATGGCCATTCCCTGAAAGTAGCCCACAGGTGACGATATGTCCAGCAAGTGCCATGACTACCGTCACGGCCACTCTCTTTTCGGGAAAGCTTGCTCCGAACTTGCCCACGGAAGGAGCGATAGCCTCCTCACTGGGCTCAGACGTTATTAGCGAAAACTTTTACGGCGCTCTCCGACCTGAAGCCGGGGAAGAGCGAGTCAAGGGGAGAGCGTGTTAAGGAGGTCATAGTCCTTGTCAAGGATTACCACATCCATCGAGCTGCTAGCGGGACAGGAAGAGATTACAGACTCGGAGCATACCTACGCAATCCAGGCTCTAGAGCAGGAGAAGCAAGAGGTAGAGACACATTCGGACGCCGCGATCCGAATGCTCAGCGAAGCTGTCGTCGCCTGTTTTTGTCTTGTTTGGGAATTTGAGCTTTGCTGATCACGACTCGCCTTTCTTTACGCTTTGCTCGTTCTTTCAACTTACATATCTCAACTTCGGCTGGGAGGGGTCTATTACCATCTTGCGCAAACAAGCGGCATACGAGAATGATAGGTCATTCGTTATTACCGTAAACTAATCGTCACCGGAAAGGCCCAAAGGGAGCTCGCAATGTACGAACTGACCTGATGTGATTTTATCTAGGATGAGAATCCAAAAATTGCCTATGAACGGGATGGAGGATACGGGCTGCTAGAATGCTTATGGAGGAAAAAAAGAAGATAAGGGCATACGGAGAAGAGAAAGGGGTTGGGAAGGAGGTTTCGGGCTTGGGAAGGAGGTTTCGGGCTTGGAACGGGTTCCTAGGAGCCTGTTCAAGTCTAGTTACGGTATTCTTTAACGAGGACGCTCATCATATTCTCGCTGTAGCGAGAGATTGTTATCCAGAGATTGACTGACTCTTAGGGCAACATAGCTTCACGATTGATATCATCGTAGACGACAAGTTGACATGGTCTTGTGACCCCGACCCGCGACGCTACTTCCTGCCCAAGACGTCCATAGTCAGGAGCCCGCATCCCTCTTCTCACGACTACCCTCGGATCAGCGGATATTTTCCTGCAAAGAGCCTGAAATCTCCTCAACGATCCCTTCTTCTCTCACCACCTGAATCAGAGCCTTCCGAGAGACCGACTTCATCTCGCCGAGTCCATCCGGCCCGTTCCCGTTCCGCCGATCACTTCCTTTCTCAACATGCGCCGCGCTGGCCGGAACAATGGAGCTATCGGCAAATGAGGACCTGGACGATCTTCCCCCGAGGCGGGGGAGATTACCTTGGCGTTGGGTCGGGTGGATCATGCTGTGATTTGTACAGCTCTTCGTTTTGAGTGGGTGAGTCGTATGCAGGGGCTCAGGCGAACAAGGTAATAGGCTCGGTGACCAGCGTGATATCTAACCAGATGAACGTCGAGAAAGGATCACAAGGGACACAGTAAGATAGATCATCGATTCAGCCTCTTCGCAAGCGCCGGTCTTATCGATCAGATAATCCGGACGATTTCACGCTGAGGCCACTCTGGCTCCTTTTTCCTAGGCATGGAAATGGCCCCTCCCTCCTTCTAGATCGTGTCTAACCTCCTGACAAAATCAAGGTGAGAGTGCCCCAGACATCACGAATGGAGGCCTCACACAGTGGCCCACCGACCCCACACCGGGCGAGAGACGTCTAACCGACTGCTGATCTCTGTGGGGGCTTTGAGACGCGCCACATCTGGGTCCATTATCCGACCTCCCGAACTCCCGTCCCCGATGTTTCTTTCTCAGGGCCCTCGCCAGCCGGTCACCTGGAGGTCTTGCATGATGACGGTGGCGCACTGATCAACAAGCAGCAAAGCAAGTTCGAGCTCGTTGACCCTAGGAGATCTGCGGGTGAACTCCACTGGTCCTTCAGCTGGACAAGCCAACTTTCCGCAGGATCGAGATCGGTGCTGTTGGGAATGACAAGTCGTCCATATTAGGTTGGCTGCCAGTCAAGTCTCCACCAATGGTAAAGGAGCTCCTCTTGACCGGGT
Organism: Microascus cirrosus; assembly: GCA_030271035.1. NCBI lineage: Eukaryota > Fungi > Ascomycota > Sordariomycetes > Microascales > Microascaceae > Microascus > Microascus cirrosus. Next base: position 101,555 of record JAMBUN010000304.1, on the reverse strand, counting down.
TCCTCTCGGTCTTGAATCTTGGCGAAGTTGGTATTATCAAAGTGCCAGACCTTGGTGCGCCCTCAGACCCACCAACAAGCCCTTTGCTTTTTCCTAGACTCTGGAAGCCGTCGCCCCACAGCGAAGAACGCGTCTCTGGACCCCGACTTCTGTCAGCCGCACTCGCACGTTTGGGAATCCAAGAATGTTCTCGTCCGCGGAGAAAGAACTCTTACAGGAGGGGACAAGGAAATATGTTCCAGTTTGAAAGTGACAGTATTGGAAATGGGACCCGCGCTAATATCCTCGGATCTTCTCGTCAACCCGGGAAGACGTTAAATTAAGTGGGTTCTCATACTAGTGGAAGAATCCAGAGGGTAGGATCTAGGCCTGCATGACGCATGACGGCATGCGCATCTGAGATTGCAAGCGAAAAGCGTCGAGGAGCGTCTATCGTGCACATTCATATGACTTTGGGGGGCGGGTCTCGAACGGAATTCGCCATCCCAAATGCGGGAGGATGTGAGTGAGTTATGAGCGTGGACCCAACCGGCTTGCCTCGATCCCCAGCACTCGATCGCGAACCTTACGGCTGTCCCTTTCCGGCCATTCGTGTTTTCTCTGGACCCCCGAATTCATTATCCCAGTTCGACGTCCAACAAGACGATAAGGGATGAACGGCGGGAATAGTGAGAACCCACCTCCAGTTCCTCTGACACGGCGTACTAGCAGGAGACCCTGACGGCCACATGCACGTTTTTGCTTCTTCGAGCTATTCGTGTCTTGACGGCCATTCCTTCACTGGGCAAGAGGGTCGAGACATGTCTCTTCCTTCGAGCTTTTCCAAGACACCAGGGAGGGAGCTCCTGCGAAACATAGCGTGCGGAGAGTTCTGCCCCCACTCTACTACGAGAGGGACGGGCTCGGACACGAGCTAATGTCTCGCAACTGACTTCCTAGATTAGAAATAGAAGTTGAAAATAAAACCTCACCTCACCTCCCTAGCTATTTGGGGGGCCCTCGTAACAACATTGAACATCAAGAGCGAAGGTACCCTCGGGGGAGCGAACGCCCGTGGATACTCCCGCCCCACCCCCATCCACACACCCACAGCGGCCCGCACACGACCCGTCACCAAACCACCGGGTCATCTCGAGGAACCAGGGGCATTGGAGCACAAGAAAGTTAAAATTCTGGGGAAGAGTTGCATTCGGGGGGAGAATGTGAACTGTTTCTTCAGCCAGGACAAAAACCACTCAGAGCCGGCGAGGGGAAGCAGAGCGATGTGGTTGGTCCGGCAGCTGACCGGTGCGGGACCGGTGAGACTGGGTGCATGAGCCGTGCGGGTCCGCATTGAGCAAACGCTGAGAAGGGGAGCATTTGCCTGGATGTCGGAGATATTGTTATCACCTCAGTGATAGGCAGGGGTTGCTGTTTTTGAAGAAGCACGAACCCGGTTTGGTGACCGACGGGCGCCGAGGTAATGGCTCCCAGGTTGTGCGTCGGTGTGACAGTGACAGCACCCAGGGTCCCTTCGTGCGCCTGCGCGGGATCGTGTTAGTCAATCTGTCGACTTCGCCACCCGCCCCCCTGGGACATGGTATGTGTTAATCTGCAGCAGTAAGGGGCGCTGAAGCCCCATTTCCTGTCGTTTAGCATGGACCGGTTAGAGCTTCGAATGGAATGAGGATTGTCAAGGCTTAGGGGTCTCAGCAAGGTAGGGCTGGACGGATGCCATCACCTACCCGCTCACATGCCTCAGATTCCTTGTCGTCCCGTTTTGTGCGAGATTGCTTGATCTTCAAAGATCGAGATAATGCCCACACGGCGGGGACAGATGAAGACTATCTCGTCGAGCGGTGTCCCGTCTCACCCAAATTCCAGACCGACACGCTGGAGGCTCATACATGTTTTCAGGAAACCCACCCCTTGTTGTTTCTCTCACTATCGCAAGCCTCGAAACACCCCGCTTTCGCTTCGCAACGAGTTATGAAACCTGGAGAATAAGCGGCGTTCAAGGGCCACAAGAGCCCCTCAATCTCGAATGATAAGTCCTTGTCAGCGTTTGACGCTCTAAGCCACATCGAGATTGAGTGGTTTCGGAGAGAAACGGCCCTAGAGAGGTGAGGATTGACAGGGTGGGTCTTCTTGAAAGGACAGTCAACAAGAAACTACCTTGCACGCTAGCGTACTAGCAGGATTGGGACGTCAAAGGGCCTGCCATGAGTGATTCTCTTATCCAAGCTGTGCAGATATTTCGCCGCCAGGGGGCAACAGCCATCTTAATCAAACCGCCGGAACAGAGCCCAAATCGTGACACATGTGATGGATTACTACTTTAGTTATAGCGCAGTCCAACAAACAGGAATCCTAGAGCAGAATCCCCATTGGGCGACACGCACACCTCTTTCTGACCCCACGAAAGTGCACTCATCTCGGCACCTTCAGCTGTATGGGACACCTCCTCTCCGAGATGAGGATACTTGAATGTTCTTGTCTGTTGCAGGCAACATGTTGAGCTTGACATGGGATCATTAATCATTTCATCACACGCGGGGCGAGCCGATGGTTACCAAGAGGACAGAATGAGGACCTGAGTTTGGTGGGCTAGTGCACTCTCAAATTTGGGGAGGCCTGGACAAATGATCCGTAACCGGATCAGTTGTGTGCTGGAGACATCCCGGATACTCGTTTATGAGCCACATGACAGCGGGGGAGACAATTCATCAAGTGTCCGCAAGCGTATCGGCAACGGAGGGTCGGTTCGCGTCGAGGAAGTGACAGCCCGCCTTGCTCTTAGTCTTCAGCAAGAGGAGGGTCTGGTTGAATGTGCCATTACCACTCCCCTAAGTCCCATTCGATGGGAAAATGGGTCCACTTACAATTCTGTTCTTGAGTAATCGAACCTCCAGAGACAACTTCGTGTTGCACTCACCCACCAGAGCCCAGACCGACCTTCTGAGTGGGTAGAGTGCCTGCTGTGACGAAATTGTCGCACGGACCATGCCGTGACACTGCTCTTTCGGAGGGGAAGGCGCAAATGTTTGCGTGGGTTTCGAGGTGTGGAAGAAAGATGCGGGTGAAGGTTCTTGGCGTGGGGGTCTGGCCACACTCGAAGACTTCCCCGCTTTTCGCCCACCCTCAAAGACACCAAGTGATACCTTAAACAAGTATTTGTCCTGGCCAACATCTCCTAGGGTTGTCCTTGTAGATTGCGAGTGACAAAAACAGGGAAAATCCGAAAAGGGAGGCGTTCTGCTGTCTCGCACTTGAAGGGGCAGCGGGCTCGAGGTTCAGCTTAGAGGCGTCCATGAGCACATCCCGCGACATCTTTGCGAGGATGCGCTGAGCAGGGAGACGCTCGGGCCCTGTGGACCAACCCGCCAAGATCCAAGTATGGCGCCTGATCGCTGTTACGGGAGAAAATGCACAAATATATGCGAGTACGACACCTCCGTGCCATCCGCCATTCCGGAGCCACTGGAACAATGCCGATGATATCGGCGACGGCACCAGATGCGGAATCGTTCCGTTCCCAGTTCGTGCGCGATCCGAAGAGCCGGAGGGAGTTAAAGGCACCGGAGTGTCCGGCTCGTCCGTGACTGAGCTATGAACCGTCCGGTCAATCACTAGCACTAGCATACCGAAGACTACTGCCAGCCGAGGAGGCCCACACAAGAACGGAATTGGTGGTCGGTGGCTTCCTGTACTCCGTCGTCGCGATCGGGCGTGCTTCCTCCATACAACTTACATGAGCCAGAGTGGGGCCGATCCGTCCCGAGAGTGTCCATCTTTCGTGGCCTGCGCTTTACGGGTAATATTATCCGCTGCACTTACGCCCACTCCGTTATTGGTCAATGACGTCGACGAGGTACAATATGGACCGCCTGTTCTTAAGTATTATTATCCTCCATTACCCGACCAACATCAGTCTTCAGTGGTCCTGCTGTCGTTGTCTCGACCGAGACGGCAGTGCCTAGTGCTTTGGAATTTACTGTGAAACCAAACAAACCCAAGCTGGGTGTTTCGAGCGCAGAAACGCTTGAGGCGTTGGCCAAGGACAAAGGATCTTCGAGGGTTAAAAAAAAAAAAAAGGGATTATAAGCAAACATATGTTCACGTGGTAAGGATGTGTGTATCAGGATTGGGGAGCAGAACCCTGGAGGCGTTACCCGCAGGGTCTAACCGTAAGTGCCCAGGATTGCATGCTGCTCTTCATGTCGATGTGCCTAAAACGGGGGGGAGGACTGTTGCTATCACAAACCCTGTCTTAGGTCCCAAGAAGGAAAAGCAGGCATCGTCTGGCCAGAACGCCCCGACCAGCGCTTTCCGTCCGCGACTTGAGAAGGCCAAGACATTGTGGGTACTTTTGGTCCACTTGGCTGGTGGACTCCTCGAGCGGGCTGCGGGGGAAGGCACCACCTGCAGACCCACAGCGGCGCCTGTCATTACGTCTGGCTCCTTTTCCAGGGTGCCGTGGTTCCCCCTGCGCCATCCCCTTCGCGACTCCCATCTTGCCGGTCTCTGCGTGGAAGCCGCGGGGGGCGCCATTCTTCATCGTGGGATTCGTGAGGGATAACCTGCGCATCTTTTCAGACCTGCGCCTTGAAACCTTCAAGGATGAAGCCCCAGGCAGCATTGGTCGCACAATAGCACGTTCACCTCTCCAGACCCTGAACTTCCAGACCAAAGACGCCAAGCGTGAGCTCAGCCTAACCTTTCCTGCTCCATCTTTCCTGCATGAAATGGACCGCTGCTCCACAAACTCACCGGCTTCACCACGATTCCTGCAGCTCGGCCCCCGCAGCAACTGATTCCCATGAAAGCTCGTCCGTGCTCTTTGCTTCTTCGCCGGGTTGATCTCACTGGCTACCCTCAAAGCCGGCCGAACCACAGTTGAGACGTGACGGGATCGGGCGGTCCGCGGCAGATTTGAGGTCCACTGATGTGCAGAAACAAGAATCACAGAGCCAGAGACGTCTGCCCCCAATGTCTTGGCTTGAGGAAGCAGAGGTTGCATCTAGGTCGGCGGGGAAGCATGGGCTTCGAAACCCCGGCCAACGCGCATGAGTGGAGGGGTGTGCATTCTGTTGATCGTCTCATTTCACCAACCGCACGGCACATTGAGACCGTCTTGGCAGAGAGTGTCCCCCTGCTGTCGCTCAGTTTCTTGCTCCAGGGTTCTTGGTTCTGTGGCCCACCCCTGATCCCGGTCTGGTCGGGACGATCCCTGGCTTTATTTAGGCTTTGCCCGTCCGGCCCCGCGGTGTTGACAGCATTGCTGCGAGTGGGATGAGAGAATACTTGTATGCACGACATCAGCCCCCCCCCCCCGCCTGAGTCCGGCGTTTCTTTTTTCGTTTCCCTTTATCAAGGAGCGTGAATGCGCTGACTTATTTTGTCCCCTCTTCTCGCCCGCCTGTTTCTGCCCTCTCCTCACACCACCCTCATCTCGTCCTAGGACAACTCTGGCGATTTCTGTCCCCACACTTCTCCAGCTTCACCAAGCACTCTGCTCCCCCTCCTCTCAGCTCCCTGCGGGCGTGGCGGATTCCACTGCAGAAGTCCTCATATTTCGTTTTGATCCCACCTCTACCTGGCTTGCAAGCCACATGCAGGCCTGCCTTGCCTTTTGCACGCCGATTTGACCTCTTACGTCGAGGATTCCAACCCGTCGATATGCTTTCTCCTCGGATCATTTCACCTTCTGGGAATCGGTAACCGACCGCTTTGGGTTCGGTGTAGGAATTCCTGCGTCGATCGAGGGCAAGTCCGCAAGCGACGTGTGGCTGCTCCGAGCACTGTCTATATCGGTCCGTGAAGTCTGCCTCCTCGGATATGATGAATATGCCGCCTACGGAATCATCGTGTGCGTCGACATTTTGAAATTAGAACCCGGGATAGTCCCGGTCTGCTCGAACCTTGACGCGAGAGCGTATCCACCCAGACTATCTCACAATCCACTGATCCATCCCTCCGGCATTGTGTGATATCAGCTCTTTCGGCTGGGTTCCCCACCATCGACTCGACCGACTTCAATATTACATCCACCCCAGAACCCTCCCGGTGACACCGTCGCCTTTCGCCTTACCGAACGAACTGCCCCCATCCTGGTTGCCTACCTCCCAAAAAATCGTCTCGGAGAGAACCCACTGTTCGCGTTGTTAGAATTGTTGCGCCTTCGGTTGTGTCACCACTGGCCGCACCCACAGGGGATCGACCACTCCAGAGTCTTTCGGGCTTGGCTCCATCATTGATAACTGATACTCTTCGCCCGCCCTGTCTTTGAAAGCATACAATACCCGGGCACTCTGCTCCCGGGACAGCGTCACGTTTATTACGGTTCTTTCTGGGTTCAGACCAGCTTGCCGCCACCTTAGGCCTCTTGGAAATCCCAATCCTACAGGTGCTTTATTCCTTCTATTTTCCTACCTGTAGTCCTTCTGCCTCTGTCCTTCAGCCCTGGCACACGCAATGATGGCTCGTTCAACTCCTCTCGCCATCCCATCGACAACGCGCGACGCCCTCTGGTCCGAAATACCCCGCAATCCCGCAGATGACAACCTTTCGAGGCCCATGCGCCGCTCACCCTCTCCGACGTCTACATGGATCACTCAAACATCTTCTACCACGGTGCTCCACACGGGCCAGCTGTCACCCGTCAGTCCCGGGGTGGATCCTACTTCATCATCAGCCTCCTCCATGGTCAACTCTGCCGCGTCAAGCTACACCGACACGTGGTGTATGGACGGACTGGTGAGAGATGAAGCAGAGACGCCGTGGACTGAGGATAGTGGGTTGGTGCCGAAGGTAGAGGTTTTAGACGATGAGTTTGATCGCATGCTGGAGAGAGTACCGCCTGTGGAGAGGACGGAGTTCGGAGCCGGGGATCGCGACTTAGAAATGGGGGAGAGGGGGTTCGCTGCCGAGGATCGGGTTGGAGGTGTAATGGATGACAAGGCGCAGAAGACGAAGAGACCAAGGGGCCGCCCTAGGAAGCACCCACTCACGCCGGCCGTGAACGCGAATAAGTCAACCAAGGGGAGATCGAAAACCGGGTGTATCACCTGCCGGAAGAGGAAGAAGAAGTGCGATGAGGCGAAGCCGAGGTGTAGGTTGTTCCTTTGTCGCTTTCCCCCAATGCCTTGATGGCTTTGTTCTTATTCGAGCTAGGTATGAACTGTGAGAAGAATGCTGTGGTTTGTGAAGGCTACCACGAGAAGCAGATCTGGAAGAGTGGGAAGGAAAGGGCAGAAGAGGGTAAGGATTCATCCCAAATCCCATCCCACACCAGTATCTTACCGTTCGACAGCCCGCCTTCGCAGGGAAAGCCTTCCGAGTATCACCATGCCGCCCATCTTCCATGGAGTCGAAACGCCAGAGGACAAAGTCTTTTGGCATCACTACTGCAACCATCTCAGCAATGTCCTAACTGTCGAGGGCGAGCACCGCAATGCCTTCAAGGATATTGTGCTGCGACTCGCGACACGTCACGAGGGACTCATGCATTCCGTCCTAAGCCTGAGTGCAGCGCACATCGACTACGAGACACCATACGGAATGAAGATCCTCCACGACGGTAGAAGTGGTGGGGGTGGAGGAGGCTTTACTATGGAGACTTTACAAGCCAGGGCGGTCTTCCACCATGAAGCGGTAATGCGGTGTTTGTCTGAGGACACGAGCCGCTCGCAGGACAAGGACGACCCGGAGTACATGACGGTACTCACAGCATGGTACGGTCAGATGCTCTGTCTGTTGTTACGGACGATGGTGGAGGGGAATCCGAGGGGCGAACACAGGGTCCATCTACAGGCATACCGCAAGCTGATACGAGACTCGCCGCCCGACGATCCCGGGTTCCTGGCTTTCATCACAGAGTTTTTCGAGTACCACATCTTTGCCGACGAGCTGCTCTCCCATGTTACGCCAGGGGGTCGGATGTCGGGCGGTGAATACCCAACTGCGTCTTCTCACCCACCCCGTCTCATTGGCGTTGCGGACGGCCTTTTCAGATACATGAGCCAGATCGCAAGTATACGGGACACAATACGGGCGAACATACACGCCGGAGCAGACGAGATTGTCGACTATCCAAGCCTCTACCATGCGGCGGAGATCGACGCCCAGATCAGGGATTGGATGCCGTGCTGGCCTGCCGGGGATAGCAGGAACCGTGTCGCGCTGCTGTATAAGCAGGCAATGTGGGTGTATCTCTTCAGGACGATTTACCCGCCGGGGAACGTGGCGCAAAGAGCCACAGGTGTCCCCGAGGAGAGAATAAACGGCCAGATGTGCCAGATTAGTGGGTTCTCTTCAGAGTCGGAGTCTTCGGACGCCTCACGACGGCCATCCACCCATACAACGCCCTCGCCACCCTCATCCCCGCCCCCTATTCGTAGACCCGAACTTCAAGATCCAAGAATAACCATTACTGTCGACGAGTCCCTCTCCATCCTCGAAGACTTCAAGCCATCCGACCCCGCGCAGCGCCTACTGCTTATACCCTGCCTCTTACTCGGCACGGCGTGCTTTGGGCCGGAGCAGCAGGAGAGGGTAAGGAGGGCGGTGCGGAGCGTAAGGGGATATACGGGGCTCAGAAACTGTGATCTAGTGTCCGGGGTTCTGGAGAAGGTGTGGGGGCTTATGGCGAGTGGGGAATGGGGGAGGGTTTGGGACTGGGAGGAGGTTGCGAGGGGTATGGGGATCGACTTTCTCTGCGCGTAGACGCTAGTGTACGAGTGCGAATACGGTGATTTGGGCATGACTGACGGACCGACGCATGTGTGTGCTTCGAAAAAAGGGGCAAGGACAGGGGGAGGGAAATGGGGGTTTCCTATGTCTGCATGGCATGGCTTGTGTGTATTATTGCTACTATACCCATTGTCTTCGCTCAATTCAGGATCTCGGTTGCGTCGGGTTTATTTACCGAATCTCACCTTTGCGACTATACTCGTGTTTCCGGCATCAGTAATTGGTATCGCTTGCAGAACCAGGATACAAGCGGAGTGAACAAGTGGCTGGCGTGCTGTTATTAGAAAGGAGTGGTCGAGGACGACGCTGATGCTCTCCGGAAACTCGATAGGAAGGGTTGAGAGTCGGACTCAGGCAAGAAGGCCAAATAACACCGAAGAGTGACAGAGTGAGATCCAGAAGAAACGTTCTTTGACTTCCTAGCTTGTGATTTGGTGGCGACGGGAGGCGGGGCGGGACTATGATAGACATACACACGGAGCTCCCTGCCCTAACGAAATAGGCTCGTGGGGCGGGTGGGACCAAGACCAGCGTGAAACTGACGGGCTGCATTGGCGGGAACGAAACCCGAAGTCCCATCTGAGAGAGCGAGCTCATTTCTTCACTTTGCACCGCCACAAGGTCCGACAACAACAAGCTGGGCCTTGGATTCTACCCGCTCCAGGATTCGCCTGCGATGGCTGTATAAATTACGCACAGCCTCAACGCAGAACCCAATGGCCGCCATCCAGGCCCGCATTACTCCGGTCCTCCAACGCGTGGGTCTTCAAGCTGGGGTCCCCAGCTCTGTTCTGCATCTTCGGATCTGTACAGCCTCATCCACGCCCACACATCTGCTGGGGCGCGAGCTGGCTGCGGGTACTACTGTACATGTACTTGCGTCTCCCTACGTCGAGGTGCATGCACTCCGGTGCGAAGAGAAGTGAATGCTTTGCGATGTGGCGACATTACAAAGCACGGACGGCTGTGGGCCGGGACGTCGTCGTAGTAGCAAAACAGGCAGGGCGTCTGCTCGAATCCGGGTTGATTGGCTCTGGGAAAGTTGGGTACTTGAGTTGCCCCTTTCGCACAATCGCGCCCACAGTTAGACCTCTATAACCGTCTTCTATGCACTTTCCTGTCTTTTGTTCCTGGATAGGGGACTTATCAAAGTGTGGAGTATTGGCGGGGAATTAGCGTCCATCCGAACCCCCACTCGGCCGTGCCTGCCGTCGTGGGCTTGACAATTGACTTGTGATATTTCGGAGAAGAAAGAAGGACCGACAGCGGCACTAAATCGCTTACTGAAAGGTACGGTACCACGAGCACAAGACCCTGCTTATCTTGGCGTACCCGCCCCTCACCCCTTCCCCAACGCGCCTAATGACGTTGACTGCTGAAGGAGCCTTTAACCCACCAACCTCCGACGATGTCGATAAAGAACGCACCACTGATTCCATTCTCCAGCCCTGGGCCCGATCGTCACCGGGCAAAGGAACCCCCGTTTGCACCGGCTCGATCCACCCTGCACATCACGTTGCATTGGATTCTTCGCCGTATCCTTGACATCGATTGGCCGCCTGATCTGTTAAGCGGATGCCTGGTCCGTCGCCGAACTTGGGGACGAGCATCCCCCCCCCCACCCCACCTCCCGCCCTGTGAACAATGGCTGCATGTAGTACGGGGGGGGGGCTGTGGCGGCCTCCACCCCAAGTCCGAGGCCTCGTCCAGCAGCTTCTTGTTCCACACACGCAATGTACGTTGTCTCGTACAAGCCCGGCCCCGTGGATAGGGACAAATGGAACCATGGCAGACAATCCCATTTCCATCATTGTCCCAGAGTGCGCGCGAACCGGAAGGGCTCCTGGTGGGGGCCAATCGACGCGCGGCGATAACACCTCCTCAAGACCACGACCTCGCTAAACATGCAGAGCTGAGAGCCTGGCCAGGCTTTGAAAGCGAGGCGGACATCTCACATCAGGAGGGCAACACGAACCGACACGCGGCATGCATTCCCCGAACCTACCTTGGCAACAACCACCAACACCGGCTTCCCGATTTGGTTATCCTTCCTCCTCTCGCATTACCTCCCTTTCTCATACCGTAACTTATCCGCCCTGAGTAGATTCCGCGATGCCGATGGTCGCGTTCTCTCTAAACTTTTCGGTAATTATGGATCGAAATTCGTTATTTGCTCAGCTGGAAGGCAGGGGGTTCGGAGAAGATACTTTGCGAGATACATTTACCGAGAGATGATCTCTCCAGCTCGCGATTGGCGGCATGTCCACGAGGCAGGATAAGAATTCCGCCTTTTGAGATCCAGGCGGCGAAGCCGACTCCGCCTTGTGTGTTTGTCCCCGTCCTTTTCTTTGTACCAGGCTCCGCTCTCTCCCACGTCCCGCCACCCCCTCCTCCCTGTTCCTGTGTCTTTCTCTTGACTACTGGCTAGGGGGTCAACAGCGAGAAGCCAATGGAGCGCCCTGAAGATCGGCCACGCACATTCGTGTGCTCATGGGTTTAGAGTCGCGGTGCCAGTTCATTGTGTACACTTGCAATGGCGTATACGTTGAAGCCCCCTCGCACCCTGCTCTCTCATTAGAATATTTCTCCCTCGTCTCCCTCATAGCAGTGTTCCATACTTCATCTACTTCAACCCGTCTTCGTCCCTTCCTCGGCCCAGCCTCTCATATTTGACCAAGGGCTCTTGTTATTACATCACCACAGTCCACGATCTCTGGCTGCAACGTTTTCCTCGTGAATGCGTTCCACTTGCCGTTTCCGATGACAATCCTCAGCTTACACAGAGAGTCCTCTTTACCGAGGGCTCGCGAAGCAACTGACCCGAAGACAGTGCTGCGCTCTCTTAGTAGCTTCACTAAATCGAAGGTTCGCAGTTGGTCGTTGCTCTCCCGCTTAACCAAGTCAGTCCATACGCCCGCTGCCGATTTCTCAACGACAACTGCCTCCTCCGCCCATACGCACGACATTAAAAACTACCCCCCCAATTATGACCTTTCGCCGTCGTCCACCTGTGCTAGCGATGCAACTACTATCCAGCCTCCATTTCCTGTTTCTCTCGATTCAAGGAAAACTAATACGAGGGGCTCTGGAGCTGTTGTTTTGCCTGATTATTCCTCCGTCACACACAATAGCACCCAGCACACCCTGGCAATTCGCGAGAAGTACCTCTATCCTGAAGGGATATTGCCATGCCTCGATATGGTTTCCTCTCGCTCCCCAGATCGGATCGACACAGAAACACCCGCCGTCGTTGCTGTCCGGTCCCTGGACCAACCTAAGTGCTCAACTAGAACTTCAACCCGGCTCTCACCAATTGTCTTCCAACTCATTATGAACAGTGCAATAGAATCGATGAAGGCCGGCCTGCGTCTTCATCGAGGATGCGGCCAGGAGCATTATAGCACCAGAGAAGCCCTCTGTTACTCTGAAGGCTTAGCTGCGCTTCGTATATTATCGAAGTACCTCAGAGCCTACAATAGGTCCAGTAACTGCAGCAAGTCTTCGGATGTTTGCAAGGCTTTCTCTGAGAAATCTCTCTCACGATGCTACGTGCTCCCTGGGCTTCTGGATTCTGCCGACTTTCTTATCACCGGAGACGCCAACTGCCCTACACTCTTTACCTGTAGCGGAGCATCGAATTTTGCCGTTGTCACTACATCCAATCAAGATCATGGAACGAACCAAGGCAAGCGCGCCGCCCCGACCGAGAGTTCCTCCTCGAACGATCAGAAGAGGTCGCGCACAAGTCGGAACAGGTCAGGAGGCGAATCGGAACACCAGCTTCGGCGCAGCGGTAGAAAGGAAGGGTGGAATAACGCTGGCGAAGGGGACGAAGATAACGACAGGAACGACCGGGGAACTGAACCGGTTCCAACCGAGTACCCCGCGGACGACGGCCGATTGACTTTCGCTTGCCCTTTCTACAAGAAAGACCCCATAACTTACCGATTCTGTCTCTTCCGGCACGTTTCCACGAAGACGAACTATGTAAAGCAGCACTTGCGACGTCATCACCTGCCGCCAAAGCACTGCCCGATATGTGGCCAGAAGTTCGAATCGGAAAGCGACAAGAACACCCATATCCGGCTCAAAACGTGCGAAAAACGGGAATTCCAGTACGCTGGACTGACAGAGCTCCAGAAGGAAACAATCGACCAAATTCCACGGAATTATGCATCAGAAGAGCGATGGTACAGAATGTGGGACATCATCTTCCCCGAAGAACAGCGCCCTAAGTCACCGTATATCAAGGACCCGTGGATCGAGGTTGTCGAGACTCATACGGCCATGTGGGCGGAGAGAGGAGGCCCGGACAGGGTCCTGGAGAGGGAGGGTATTGTCATATCGAGACCCGGTCACGCCGTGCAAGGCCAGAACAGCGCGAACTCAAGTGCTAGAGTGTGGCAAGCATTCAGGTCCGATATGATCTTGAGTGCCGAGAACTTCATCGATGATGGAGCTGAGCGGGCATATCCTAGCTCTAACCAGCACGTCGAGCCCCAATCACTCACTGGATCGTTTTCCAGCCACGATATGGTACCGCAGCATAACAACACGACATATTCGCAGAGCCAGGCCGGCTCCCCGAGCATACCCGTCCCTGCACTCCCGTCTGACCATCCCAGAACCTCACGCCCTCACCCCGCTACTGTCGACTCTGGTATCAGTATGCCTCCCTCCACTACTAGTGACGTCAGCAACCATAAAAAGCGTTACAGTACAAGAGGCAGCGTGACCCAAGCAGGCCGGCACGGCCCGGCACGTCCACAGCAGCCTGTTACCACTCAGATTTCTCTGCCTCAGGAAACCCTACCCCCTTCGACGTGGCCCGATGACTTCCAAGAAGGCTTGGCGACAGACGCGTCGTACCGAATGCTCATGCCAGAAGATTACGATCCTGTCCCATCCCTGGATCCGGGTTTATTGGGAATGTCCTCGGAGCGGGCGCCTTCCATGGATCGGTCTCTTAGCCACAAATCCCTCCCGGAACAGAAGCTTCGTATGATGAGGGCCGGTATGACCTTCGACGGAGCGCAGGGGGGTGTGGTTAGGGCACCGGGTGCCTACCAATCCCCACATGGATACTATGGGAATTTTCAAACTCAGACGATGGTCGAAAGAGACAGGCGAGTTATACAGAGGGGTGGGCAGGGTCGAGTAGACATGGGAGGTAGCCTTGGAAACAACCAGATGCCGAACAACCTTCGAGGAGACCTGACGTTCTCTCCGGCCTCTGGTCGTGTGGGAGGGACGCAAAGCAGCACCCAGGACTTTGGAAAGACCCAATTTGGCTTTGGGAGCAACTTCGAAAGCGGCGGAATGCTGGTTAACTCCCAGAGATCCCAGGCAGGTTGGGGAAACAGCCTTGACATGGGCCAAGCTGGGATAGGAAGCAACCCCCAGCTAGGTGGACAGGACCAGCCGACTGGCGAGGGGGACTTCGGCGCAGGGGTGTTGCCGGGCAATGATCACGGAACCTCAGGGACTTGGGGAAATATCGAGTCCCAGGGCCAGGGAGGTGTGAGAGGTGTGGGAGGTGATGGGGCACAAGATGGAGAGGGACAAGCGGGTGATGGATACATTTATGATTTCATATACCAATATGAGGATCCGCCCATGTGAGGGACAAGGATCTGGGCCACAGCGCTTTTGTGGGAGTCACGGAACCTATCGGACGAAACAAGTTTAAGGTACTGGTCTTTTACGATGCCTTCTGGGAGACTCTTTGTTTACGTGGTGGCTTTATTACGGCCGTTGGTTCTCGTTTTTGTATATCATTCTCCGCTGGACGCCCCCGATCCTTGGGCTACAGAAGGCGAGGAGAACGTTCGGGACACGATTTCGGTGCTCTGGGTTGGGTTCAATCATTCTTGAGGTTCGTAGTGGCCTTATCCAGTGTTACAAGGCCCTTTGAGTTGAACGATCTTGAGTGTTGGTTCGGAATGATTTGAATGATACACTATGGTCTTTCTAGAGAATTTTGAAACCGGCGTCCAGCATGGGGATAGAAGGAAACGAGTGGCCCCTGATTGCTTCAACACCACCTCGCGGAATGCAAGTTGAAGGTTGCAACAAGGCCCAAATCACGACTTACAACCTTTCCAGCTTCACTCTTTCCTCCTTGCCAGATACAGTGGCTACCCTATTCAAAGTTAGGCTTCTGTAACTCAGGCTGAATATGGACGTGGAAAGCACAAAGCTCATCACTGTAAACCCCTGCTATTAATTTGTTTTAATCTGAAGGAATGATACTCATGAAAGCTGACTTGGGCGCTCAAGATAATCTCCGAACATAAAAGGGGTGGCCACTAGTTGGCAACTGAAAGCACACGTCAGACTTCAAGCCACTCAACGCGTGACAGAAGGGCGCGTCACTGCCATTTCGCGGCACGAGCTGAGCTTTCCGTCTCCCCGCAGGCCGTTCCCAAGAATTTCCTGACCTCAAGTCAATCCATTATCCTCTACTCCAACCCAACCTTGACAGAGTTTTCGGCAATTGGGACTCATTCGTGTCTTTCTCCATACACCCATACGCCCCTTCGTAATTCCATTTCCTTTACGGTTCTACACACTCGTACAAGCTCGAGCTCCAGTCGCGTTCGCACTGCGGACTTCACGTTCCATATTACTTACGTGGCGTGGTTAAGGGGACCCTGCAGGCAAGATGGGTATAAAAAATTTGGGCTCCATTATCAAGGAGCATGCACCGGACGCGATAAAGGAGGGTGAGATCAAAAACCATTTTGGGAGGAAAGTGGCCATCGTACGTTTTTCCATCCCGTTTACTTTCTGCTATGTTCCAGCCCCAGCTAACGCTCTTGATCTAGGATGCGTAAGATTTTAACCCTGCCGCATCCGGATTTGTGCACTACTGACACACCCCAGCTCCATGAGCATCTACAGCTTCCTCATCGCTGTCCGCAGCGAAGGCCAGCAACTCACCGACGAATCGGGTCAGACGACCTCCCACCTGATGGGCATGTTCTACCGCACCCTCCGCATGGTCGACAACGGCATAAAACCCCTATACGTCTTCGATGGCGCGCCGCCCAAGCTCAAGTCCGGCGAGCTCGCCAAGCGCTTCCAGCGCAAGCAGGAGGCCCACGAGGGATGGGAAGAGGCCAAGGAGACCGGTACGGCGGAGGATGTTGAGAAATTCGCGCGCCGCACTGTGAGAGTGACGCGCGAACACAACGCCGAGTGCCAGCGGCTGCTAAAACTCATGGGCGTGCCGTATATCGTTGCCCCGACGGAGGCGGAGGCGCAGTGTGCGGTTTTGGCGCGGGCGGGGAAGGTATATGCAGCTGCGAGCGAGGATATGGACACACTTTGTTTCGAATCGCCAATTTTGCTGAGACATCTCACGTTTAGTGAGCAGCGGAAAGAGCCAATTCAGGAGATTCATCTGGAGAAGGTCCTCGAGGGGCTGGACATGGACCGGAAGAAGGTGGGATTCCTCTTCCTTTTGACTGCCCCTCCCGACTTTTCCTTCCCTTGGGGGTAGTGCGAGCGCATACTAACATACGCAGTTTGTTGACTTTTGTATCCTTCTCGGCTGCGACTACCTCGACCCCATCCCCAAAATTGGTCCCAACACGGCCTTGAAGCTTATCCGCGAGCACGGCTCTCTCGAGGCGGTGGTGGAATTTATTGAGAAGGACCCCAAGGGGCGCTACAAGATCCCCGACGACTGGCCCTTCCAGGACGCGCGCAATCTTTTCTTCGAACCGGATGTCCGCGGCGCTGATGACCCGCTCTGCGACTTTAAGTGGGATAAGCCCGACGTCGACGGGCTCGTGCAGTTCCTGGTCACAGAGAAGGGCTTTTCAGAAGACAGGGTGCGGGCTGGCGGCAAGAGGCTGGAGAAGAATCTGAAGAGCGCGCAGCAGGGGAGACTGGATGGGTTCTTCAAGGTTATTCCCAAGACGGAGGAAGAGAGGGCGGCGCTGAAGAGAAAAAACGATGAGAAGAATGAGGAAAAGCGGAAGAAGGCTAAGGAGGAAAAGAGGGAGAAGGCCAAGGCCAAGGCGAAGCCGAGGGGGGGTTCTTGAAAACGTTATGTGTGTGTACAAAAGGTTGTATCAGGGGTGGTACTCGTGGAGTTTGGCGTTGGGGATACGTTGGGGATAGTCAAGTTCGTTCATAGGCCGGGCGAATAAGGCTGTTACAGTATTTAATTACTCCTGTCTAAGTTGACATGGTGACCCGTGGGGATGAACAGACATATAGGAAACCCCACAATGTCGACATGTACGGAATGAGCATCATGGACATGCTCCGCGCTGTGATTGTTACTTTTGTCACTTCTCGCCGAGACAGGCCGACTCGCGGTTATAGCGCCGCCAACCTCGGCCCGGAATGCAAACTTCGGCGCCGGAGACTTGCGCGCCCTTCAACGGGCGGAAATAAGAATACTTGAACGCTTTTGGCAAAATAGCGGCACGAACATAAAATTATAATCTCCCACGTAGGGCGCATCGAAACTGATCGCTGTCCCGAGGTTCCAGACTTCGTTTATGCTGCAGCTGCTTCTCTTAAGCGCTATTGGTGCGTGAGATTTGGGCTCGAAATTGGACCTCGGGTCATTGAGCTGACCAGCGTGACGTCAATATTTCCCTCCATCCTCGGAACTTCCTTCGCCCCCGCGCAAAGCTTCCCCAGCATTAGCTTTCGCCTTTCACGCGGCCCCACGTTCGGCGGGTGGGTTGCAGCGGGTCGCTCCAACATGTGAGGGTCCCATCAGCCAATGAACGGGCGTTGATTACATCTGGCAGCTGGCGGAGATGTGTCAGGTGACGGCTGTTTTGAGGGGCCACAAGGCTTGGGAAGGGCTCGACGGGTGCTGGGAGGTAGCTCGGCATAGCCAAATTAGGGGTGGGTGCCGGTGGCAGCAGAGCATGTGATTGTTACCCCGAACCGGGGAATTGCAGCGTTGCCGACTGGCGATGTGGGTTCATAAATGGCACCAGTGAACTCCATCGACCTCTCCGCACATTTTCTTGACCCTCTTATTCTGTCTTTTCCCTCCTGCGATAACTCTCTCTCCTTCTCCTACCCCTTTCGTATATTTACTGCACGGTATCTCTTTCAGTGTATCATCTATCGCCACATTTATTTTTTGAAGGAAGCGCAGAGAGGGCAAGTCGCATCGCAACCATGTCCAAGACCTTCACCACGGCGGACGTCGCCGCCCACAAGACGCCGCAGGACCTGTACATCATCGTCGACGGCGACGTCTACGACCTGACCAAGTTCCAAGATGACCACCCAGGTTCGTTCCTGCTCTTTCCGCCTCCCTTTCACTCTCTTTTCCAGCGGCTTTCGCAAAGCATTGCTCTCCGTGCTACGACCGGCTGCGCCCCACACTAAAATGAGCCGAGGTAAACGGGAGCTAATCAACCGACCACCGAGCAGGCGGCAAGAAGATCCTCCAGCGCGTCGGCGGAAAGGACGCCTCCAAGATGTTCTGGAAGTATCACAATGAGGGCGTCTTGAAGAAGTACAAGCCCAAGCTGCAGGTCGGCTCGCTCGACTCCAAGCCCAAGCCCGCGGAGCCCGCGCCTGCCGCCCCCAAGCCTGCGCCCAAGCCCGAACCTAAGAAGACCGAGCCCGCGAAGGCTGCCGCCAGCGCGCCGGCCCCCGAGGCGCTGGACCCCTATGGCGCGCTCATTCCGTTCGCGGACCCGAGCTGGTACCAGGGCGTGAGTCCCAACCCCCCGACACAATCAACTCCTCCCCACACCAAGTAACAGGGACACTCATGCTGACATTCCTCGCGCCAGTACCATTCGCCCTACTTCAATGAGACCCACGCCGCGCTCCGCGCTGAGGTGCGCGAGTGGATCGACAACGAGATCGAGCCCAACGTCACCGAGTGGGATGAGAAGAAAGAGGTTCCCGCCTCGGTTTACAAGGAGATGGGGCGTCGCGGCTACCTCGCCGGCCTGCTAGGTGTGCACTACCCTACGCAGCATACCGACAACCGCGTCGCCAGTGTGTCGCCCGACAAGTGGGACCTTTTCCACGAGATGCTCCTGACCGACGAGCTCTCGCGTGTCGGCTCGGGCGGCTTCGTGTGGAACGTCATCGGCGGCCTGGGCATCGGCTGCCCGCCGCTTGTCAAGTTCGGGAAGAAGCCCCTCGTCGACCGCATCTTGCCTGGAATCCTCAACGGCGATAAGCGTATCTGCCTCGCTATTACCGAGCCGGATGCTGGCAGTGACGTCGCGAACCTGACGTGCGAGGCGAAACTGAGCGACGACGGAAAGCACTACATCGTCAATGGCGAGAAGAAGTGGATCACGAATGGCATATGGTGCGACTACTTCACCACTGCCGTGAGGACTGGCGGGCCCGGCATGAACGGTGTGAGCCTGCTGCTTATTGAGCGCGATATGGGCGGCGTGAGCACGCGCAGGATGGATTGCCAGGGCGTGTGGTCCTCGGGCACCACGTACATCACGTTCGAGGATGTCAAGGTGCCGGTTGAGAACCTTCTCGGCAAGGAGAACCAAGGCTTCAAGGGTGAGTATTCACATGTTCCGATTCCCATGTCACATTGTTCATATTGTTCATAAGACTAACGCGAGTGCAGTCATCATGACCAACTTCAACCACGAGCGCATTGGCATCATTATCCAGTGCCTCCGCTTCTCGCGCGTCTGCTACGAGGAGTCGGTCAAGTATGCCTCCAAGCGCCGCACCTTTGGCAAGAAGCTCATCGAGCACCCTGTTATCCGCCTCAAACTGGCCCACATGGCGCGGCAGATCGAGGCGTCCTACTCATGGCTCGAGAACCTCATCTTCCAGTGCCAGTGCATGGGTGAGACCGAGGCTATGCTGAAACTTGGCGGTGCAATCGCCGGTCTCAAGGCGCAGAGCACCGTCACGTTCGAGTTCTGCGCGCGCGAGGCGAGCCAGATCTTCGGCGGTCTGAGCTACTCGCGTGGTGGCCAGGGCGGCAAGGTGGAGAGGCTGTACAGGGATGTTAGGGCGTACGCAATCCCCGGTGGGAGCGAGGAAATTATGCTTGACCTAAGCATAAGGCAAAGCATGAAGGTTCACGAGGTGCTGGGGATGAAGTTGTAAGATTGCGGCGGTCCATTTTCTTTTGTCTCAAATGTGTTTGTATTAGAGGCACAACTGGCAGGGATAAATCGAGATTCTTTTGGTTGTTAATCCAACAGTGACTTCAATCGTCAGAGACCCCTCCATCGTGTGTGAGAGGCCATGTTGAAGAAGTACCGACACCCTTGATATCAAGTCACGGTCTGGGGGTGTCGCTAGCCCCAGCAAGACGGCATTGCCTGATTCGGCAAGGCAGGGAGATCCCCGCGCTTGGCTTGCGAGTATTACGTCACCTGCCCCGTCCCACCTTCCCCGGATTGCCCTTGGGTCAACTGTTCCCCTTCGACCACGCCCGTAGGTACATCAACAGTGACTCTCCGTAGCGCAGTTACAGACCACCCTCCTACCCAAACGAGGGGCTACATCATTTGCCGGCCACCTCCTTTTCCACGTCTCCCTTTTGGTCCCTTTGCGAATCGTGACTTTGCTTTCCTCAAGCTCGTGATTTCTTAAAAGAACAAGGGATTTCATCAAGGATTCCCTTACGCCTGATTGAATCTTCCCATTGAGTTTCTACTCATCCCGACGACACGGACGGCCATCGTACGACTTCCTCCTCCAACGACGATTCACGTTTCAACGCTGGTGTTTTCGAAGGCAGCAACCGACTGGACGAGTGTTCGGCCCCGCTGATTTTTTTTCACTTTGGACAATCCATTCCATTTCAAGGATCGAATCACACAAACGGTTACCGTCAGCGCTCGTCGGACAATCGCATTGGAGAGGAAAGTGCACAGCAAACAATCCCGCACAATGTCTCAATCGCAGCCCAGATCTCAGCCGCAGCCGCAGCAGCACCCCATCCTCATCAACCTCCCGCCTCCCTCCACTTCACCCGAGACCCCGGAAATGCCGTGAGTCTCCCCCAGCACTTGGACCTCTGACAGCCAATAACTGACGCAATGCAGCGGCACCCCGACTAGCACCACAACCTCGCTCTCTGCACTCTCCACAACCGCAATAAAGGATGGTCACAGGGGTCACCTGCCTCCACATACCCTCCCACCCCATACACCCCTCACCCTCGAAGCTGAACGCGCCGAGCGCATCTCCCGGCTCGCAGGTCTCGAGCGCGTTTCCATGCGCAACCCCAATAACCCGAGCCCGTCCCCCGCGCACGCCCAAGCTGGGACTCCCGCCTACTTCGATGCACAGGGACAGCCCGTTGCCGTCACCAAGATGAGCACTGTCGGCACCGCAAGCGCGACGGGAAGCTATTCCGGCGATGATGACGGGCGGACTACCACTGTTGACGAAGACGGTCTGAGTCTTGAGACCCGCGAGGTGGGCTCCGTGGTTTCGCATGGAGACACCTCGCACGGTGATGCAAGCCACGTGGGCGAGCTGGCCTCGCACGAAGGCGATGACAGGAGCGACGATGCCAGTCTCGTCGGCTTCGGCGAAGGCGCGGGAAGCACCATCTCTGGCCCGATATATAGGCGCCACGGCGTGGAGCGGACGTCGAGTGGCCTGAGCGAGAGGGGCAGCGAGACGCCCGTCAGCAACACGGCGGTGCAAGAGAGAAAGGCGGCACGGATGACGAACGGAGTGTCGGTTGACGAGGGGGATGAGGGATTTGTTGATACGACCACTCGAGAGCCCGTTGTTGTCTCGCCTCGAAGGGAGAGGAGGAAGGCGTAGAGGGTGAGGAGGCCTGCAGGCTTACGAGATGGGGTAGCGAAATGGAGGAGTGTATGTTATTAGGTTTCATGGAGTTACGGCTGGGAGATATGGGACCAGGGGATATTAGATTTTGGGTTTTAGCCGGAGGGAAGACGGGTCGGGCTGGTTCGGGCCTGTATTTTAGGGATCACCATCACTTCTGGTACGATATGGTTCATGCTCAAAACTCTGCGTTCTCGATGGGTCGATGTCCCATGGCAGTATTGTGAGTTCACTCCCAACTTCAACACAGGTAAGAATTGTCAAAAGGTAAGAAATAGATGGGAGTGTATATTCATTGCATTATGTCATAAATCGTCCACTGGCCATCATGTAATATCCACACCGATGGAAAAGTACGCAACGCTAACAAACAAACTCCAAAGGACGACAGTAGAATAAGGGACGAGAGATGAGAAGAACGACGGAGTAAAGCGGCAAAGAGCAGTAGGGGACCAAGAGTGAAACGACAAAGCGAAGTTCATTCTACCACCCCACCAAACACAGACAGAACCCATACTCAGGCCACGGACCAGAAGTAGAAACGACCCTGCCGTTAAACATGCGGAGACGAGTGTCCCCAGTCCACCAGATCAAGGGACCGGTGGCATTCCAACGTAAGTCGCGTCCTTTTCAGACGTCTCCAATGAACGTATAAATCGTGTCGAGCGTGTCGAGTCCCGCCTTCCAGACGTCGACCGAACGGCACAGCAAGCCCCGGGTGATCCGGCCCCCCCCAGCTGACCCGGGGGGGTTCCCCGATACGGCTCCGTCCGTTGGAATGGGAATCCGGCGCCTAGCATTGAGACACTGGCGCTTGATAGGAGCCCATTCAGGACGCTACTTCCCTCTCGTGGCAGGCGGGGCGGGACGGCGCCCCGTTGCACAAGCTCCCACTTCTCCTCCTCGTAGATCTCGTCGACCATGCGCTCAAGCACAAGGGCATACAGCGCCGCAAGCCCGCGCTCCTCATCCTTCACTTCCCATGCTAGCATCCCCCTCTCGTCCAGAAATCCTGAGACTACAACCTGCCCCTTCTCTTCCCAGAACTCGCGCACAAGGCATATGGCCGCGTCCTCACCCTCCGGATACGGACTCTGGGCAGGCTCGCCCGGGAAGAGGATATCCCAAATAGCCCGCCACTGATCCTCTCGCGAGCCTGAAATTTTATTCTTGCTCACGAGTTTGATCTTTTGGTCCTCCGACACGCCTTCAAGACTTGGTCGCTGGCGCAGCTCGCAGGACCGCTGGACAATGTGTGCATTCGTCTCGGAGGCCGTCCCAAACTGGTCGTAGCACACGGGGCAGTGGTGTGGTAGGCGATGGGCATGCCAGAGATGACGCTTCACATCACGCGGCTTGCGGAGGACCGCGCGCTTAAGGCAGGTGCCGTGGCGGTCCGGATCGCGAGCGCGAAAAGGGCATGCAAAGTAGCGGGTACCAGAAGGGGAGCCAGTCTTCTGCCAGCTGGTGAACTCCGAGCGAGCGAAATTGGTTAGCTCGTCAGTTACAGCGAGGAACGGGTGATCCTCCTCGAGGACGGGAGGCGGCCCTGGCGCAGTGCTATCGGAGACTGAGAGGTCCTCCTGACTACTCGCTGACACGCTGCTGGCGTTGCTGTGAGTATCCTGTCTAGCCGTGATGTCCGATCCTGATTGAGAAGGGAAGACGACCGGCCTGGTCCTCGCCCGCTTGTCCTCGCGGTCTGCTAGAGCGTTAGGCGGGAGCGAGCGCTTTTGGCTCGCATTGAGCATGGGAGACATCGAAGCGAGAGACTTCGAGGCGCACGAAATAACGTATGTGTCTGAGGACTCGGTGATGCTCCAGTTCCCGCGGCGTCGCGCAAGCGCCACGGGATGTGTTGGTCCTCTAAGTGGAAGACTGGCCGCAAGGGCCGGCTGTCCCGCGGTCTTTTCCACAAGCGGAAGCGTGAGCTGGCCATTGACAAACGTTGGGGTCAGAAGTGCGTTGGAAATGACGCGGCAAGTCAGCGTATCCAGGTCTTTCATGGCGGAAATACTCGTAATCGTAGAGCCTCCTGGCTCTGTCGATATTGTGGCATTGGTGGCAGGCCTGACGTAGTAGTCATTATACCGAAACAAGACTAAAGCGGTCTTGCGCTGCGGTACATCGGTTCCAAGGTCGAGGAGCAAGATTTTTTGGTTGTGGCTCCGATATGAGATGAATGGTGCTGTAATTGACAAGCCCTTGCTGGTGCTCTGGATCTCGCCCGCAAAGGAGAGTGGAGTCGTCCACTCCAGGGGACACTTGACGAAGCGGACGAACTCACTGGGAGAGCTTGCATACAACCCGCGAAACGGTCTCTTGTCTCCAGGTTGCGCTTCCCATGCGATGAGTGACATGTCTCGCGTCTCCTTCAGGATTTTGTCCTGCAGGCGCTTGAAGGACTCGGTTCCCTCCCCGTAGGTGGGCTGCATGTGGACCCCGAATATCCCCAGAAGTGAATATGCCCTGTCCTCTACGCGTCTGCTCTGGCGTGTCGCCGCCCAAGACATGCGCTTCGCGACAGATACCCGGGGGATGACGGAGCGGTCGCGGAGAACATCCTCAGAGATGTGTGTGATGCGTGATATGACGTCGAGAATTGGAGGTGAGGTCTTGATGCCGCGGAAGTTCCAGTCCTCGTCATAGAAACGGACCGTAGATGGTGCCAAAAGCTCCGGTAGGGTCCAGGCGCGCGTCCACCACCGGCATGCCCGCCACAAGGTCTCCTTATTGGGGGTTCCAGAAGGGAGATCTGAGAGATACACCAGGCAGGTGGTGGCATCTTGGAACCACTGGAAGGAAGAATTGACGGCTTCGCTCACTTCCGCCGGAGACGAACCGTCAACGCAGATGCATTCAATCCAGATATACTCGTACCCGAGCTCCTGGGCGACATTGCAGGCGCGGCGGACGAGTGCGGAGCCAGATCCGGAGAGGGCGCGTTCGGGATCGGCCACAAGGCCCGAGTAGCTGAGGTGGCCCGGCTCCCAGGTGTGGGACAGAACAGCGTACCGGGGCCGTTTCTCCGGATCGTAAAACGCTTCAAGGTCTAGTGTCCGAGTGTGGAGGAGTCTCATACCGAACACATATGGAGATAACAAGACGCCAAGACATGTAAGTTCGTATTCCCACTCTTCGATCGCCACCGGGGGAAAGGTCCACTATAAACAGTATCACCAGGATATTTGATATCACGTAGCTACCAAGGCCTTGAAATCGGATTCTGTAAGTTTTTCGAGCGGGTTTTGGCTGGTTCTTGGGAGGGAAATGAAGCGCTTAAGTGGTAGTCAGCGGCCGCGCTGCCGTGTGCATGTCGTGCACACCTGTGCGCACGCCGTTTGCGGAAGCGACGCGACTGGCCAATCCGCGAGCGGCATGCCGTGCGACGCCCCATGGCAGGGAACGAGAAACAGAGCCTGCTAAATGCACTGGTCGGCCGCAGGCCTTCCCAGCACCATATATTGCGTGGCTACATTTGGAGCTCCTGATGAGATGGACAAGACAAGTCAAGCCTCGCAGTGTTGCCTCGCCAGCACCAGCGTCTTCCGACGGTCTCCGAAATGCCCGGACATGGCGTCATATCGTTCTGCTTTCCGTTGATTTGACCCGATCGTTCTCATTTCCTTTCTCGGGGATGGCTGGCATCCGTGGTTATTGTGCCCCAAGCAGCGGGTGATGTCAAAAACGGGGCCCTTGCTCACGGGCAGAGACCGGCGAATCCTTCGTGTCAGCACACGAATTGACGTCAGTTGGCACATGAATTCAAGTAAGGTATCAAATTCCAATATGCAAACACGTCCATCGTAACTGCCTTACAGTGAAACATCGCCCTACCGCTGAGACCGTGGGAGTCACCCCACCTCCATGCTGCAGGAAGGAGCAATGGAGCAAGTTAAGTGTTCTAGGGACTCGGGAGTAGTTACAATAAAAAAGGATGTCCTAGGCCCTGGACTTTTTCCAGAAAGGAAATTGCGCCCTCAGCCCCTTCATACACCATCGCAGCGTGTTGTACCATTTTATAACACTTCAGTCTATCTCTTATGTACATAAGTATAATGTGCGTCATTAAATCCTCCGGTTTATTACCAGGATTCTCCTTGTCTACATTCAATAATCCGAGTAGGGTGTACATATATGTTTCTTCCGGTCTTCCTGCATTCTCCCTCCCTTTCTAAGCCTCCTATCCTCTTTCCGAGGCTGCTTGCTACGGTCCAAGTCCTCCGGCATGACGTGTAAGCCACTGTCCAACCCACATTTCGCTATCAGCTCATGTCAGTGGCTCGTCCAGTGCGTCCTTTCTGGCACATCTTTCGTTCTTACAACGAATCAGATGGCAAGTTCCAGTGCAAGGATGATTCCCACCTGGCTGCCCAGCGCACACCGCCAAAACGTCAGCCCGACCAGGTCCTGGAGAACTACGTTTACCAATCCGAAGATGGCTGAGTCGTCACAGCCCTGGCTAGAAACTCCTTCTTCCGTCATTCCCATGTCGTCGAGGAACTGCTCCGTGGTCTCCTTCCCCTTCGCCTTCCAGAACTCCATCACAAGCATGATCTCCCAAGACAATCCTGGAGAAAGGAAAGGTTTCAGCGTTCTTGGCGGCTGACCGAACAGCAGGCTCCAGATCCTTCTCCACTGTTCTAGTCCAGAGAATCCTCTGCATTTGGCCGCGATGAGAGTCTTCTGCTCTGGTGTCAAGCCATCAAAGCGAATCACGTCCCTCTTTATACAGGTCCGCTTCATGATGTGGATGTCCCTTTCCGAGGCTAGCGGGAAGATTTCATAGCAGACGGGACAGTAGTATGGCTGTGAGTGGTGGCGCAGGAGGTGCTGTTTTACCCCCCGGATGGTGGCCATTGAGTCGTCTGCGAGACAGGGCCAGTATCTTCCTGGATCCTTGCGAAAGAAAGGGCACGCGAAGACAGGCGTCCCTTTTCTTCGAGCCCCTTGTTGGATGAACTGGTAGGACTGCGCAAATCGGGCTTGTGCGTGTTGGACAAGCAAGTCCTTGACCTTCCAGAACCGGTGGTCCGGATCCAGATGGGAACGGTCCTCTTCCCGCTGATCGATCCCGTCGGAAAGAGAGTCATTGGAGCTCTCCGACGTGTCACTTTCCCCTGTTTCCAGGTAGGACATCATTTCTGCTTCTTCCCTTTCCAAGGGATCTATTTCGGGAATGGGCCTTATGTTTCGGATGTCCCATCCCTCCTGAGACCAGAACTCATGCGTGTCAATAGACGGAACAACGACCTCTTGGAATCTAGGAGTTGGTTCCTCGGAAACCCCAGAAATGGCATCTAGAAGGAGCGTTGCTTGGAGAAGACCCTTATACCGGCCGCCAGCGGCGAGACCACGCCCTGAGGATATGGAACGTGAAAACCCATGGAGTCGTCTTGGACTTTGGCGTCTGTTTATCCGGTCCGGGCGCACCGATGTGGGTTTTCCAAGTCCACAGTTCCAAGTTGTCCAGTGTCTAATAGTCGGTAATCTTAGCCGTGGTCTGCAGGCCATCCTTAGCCAGAGGTCAGCCCGGAAAGGAGTGTAGGCCTGCCCATCATCCGGTGTCGGTTCCAAGGTTGGATCGTGAGTGATGTTAACCAGGCCAGCAGAGGGCCTAGAAGAAAAATCGCGTGAGACGACACGAAATTGCGATCGCAGAGTCTGAGCGAGAACCGTGTTATCAGCCGGGATTTGCATGGTTTCTGGAATTCAAGGTGCAATCGTGTAGATGTTGATGCGGGTGCTCCAAAAGACGAAACCACACGTTCAAATAATTCAAAAATTCAGAAGCCTACATTTATATCTATTCTACATTAACCTTACAGAGACCATGAGAAGTCAGGCTCCCACAACCGAAGGCAGAAGCATGTCCGTCGTGCGATCGCTCGGGCGTTGGTCATGCTACACTACACGCCTCTCCTAGTGAGAAGCCACGAATATTTTATCATCCAGATCATCTGAACTCCAAAAATACCTAATGCCTGAAAGTCCTATTAGTCGTCCCGAGCACATCGGTGCTCTCAAACAACATGGGCAGTTCGGGAGGATGCGAGGCGAACATCACTTCGTCTACCAGTACACGTTCGGCAGACTCTGCATGCGCACCAGAGCCAGGCTGAGAAACACGTCTGATGCAGAGTGTGAGCAGGAAGAATGCTGTGTGACTCGGTTGGTTGGCGAGTGGGAAGCTGGCATCCAGACGCACAATTGCGCAAAGCTCAGCCCTACCACTTACACCATTGACACGGATGGCTTGACGCAAGGAGCCTACAAAAGGGGCACCTTATTGGTGATTTCATACTCCGAATTACGACTGAATATTCTTAGGAACGATTTATTTCGGTTCGACTTTTCTTCTCGGCGGAATAGAGTGCTAAATCATGGACAGGATGAGCATGACTCACGTCTATCCCTCAAGGCTTATGCGGAGGTGTGCCAGCTGCTTGACTGCATAGTAGTGTACTTAATCTACCCGTACTTGGATCTCACAAATACTGCTCAACTAGGGAACTTCTCGCCCGTCTGTTTATGTATTTATAGCTTGCACCCTAGTAGATAGCCAACTCAGATTCTCGGGTACTGAATAGGTGTGTGCAGCAGGTCCCTAGGGACACACCTGGCCAGTAATTCCTATATGATGCGCTTCGCTCGTAATGTGGAATCGGAGTATGGGATGCTTGTGGTGTGAGCGCGTCATGGGTCTGCCGACTGCAGGAGTAATCCGCAACGGGGCTCCCTGGACTTTTCTGAGGACGCCCCTATCCCCCTATTTACCAAATACCCTTGTGCTCTCCTTCGTACTGTTTCCCATAATGAGGGCTCAGTCCGCACAAGGTTGACGGGGTGGCGTCGTCAGCGCAGCCAGCCACTTTTGGCCTTGGGTTTCCGGGACCAGAGCCAGCAGGGCTACACAGTCACTAACTTCACATGCTCTCCTCCATGAGGTAGATATTGGCGTATCTCTGGGACGGTGAGGTGCGCTGTGTCTCTTAGTCACTTTTCTTATCCAACATACGGAAAAACACAAATTAAGGCATATGAAAATATACCTGTTACGCCTCGGTCACGCCCCAATATCGGGGCGTGCTCTAGCAGGAACCTTGCTTCCCTTTCACAGTCTCTCAAAGTTCGACCGACCCGTTCGCGAGTATCTCTCGATAGGGAATAAAGGAACAAGTAGGTAAAACTTTTGTCCGTGTGGATACCCGTAGAGACTTATATCGGATGGAGATTGTCTCGAGAAAAGGGTGGCAGCGTTGCAAGGGCCCTCACACTTGATTATACGCTTCCTCTAGTCGAGATTCCTCTAATCTCTCCTCTGAATTATTGGCCTCTGTTCTTATCATACACAAGGCGTCCTACTGCGGTCCTCAAATACGACCGTGCCTTGCAATCAAGAAATAGCGGGGGCGCCAAAGAAGCGAAGTCAGGAGCACCACGTCACGGCTGGACAGATATTCAGGGAACCGAGAAGGCGTCAGTGAAACTCACTCGGTGGAAGCATGCTGTAATTTCATAGTCCCTAGCTCCACGGAGAATCGTGAGTCTCGCTTCATCTCCTTCCAGCACGCCCGGTTGCTGGTACCCGGGGAGAGTTGAAAGGCATGGCGGCACGGATCGGCCAAGGATCGTCCATGGGAGCTAGAAGACACAAGACAACCCTTTGATAAACGCCGCATGCACATAAAGCAGTTCTTCCTAGCTGGAGGCTTGGGTCTCAAGAGGTCAAGTCACACACTCAAGACCGATCCGCTACAGGATCAGATCTCGGAACGGCAAACCCTGGTTGCCAAACAACGTTAGATGCTAAACATGGAGCGGCGACCCGAGTCACAAAATGAAGAAAGCAGTATATGCCTTAAAATCCCTCAACGCCCTCGTGGCCGCTGTCTATTGAGTACAAACGAACGTACTTCTACCACTCTGCTTCCTCTCCCCTCTGGTCTTTACTTTTCCGTACCCTCCCCTACGCATTCCCCTTGCTCATGTTCCCCTAGCTAAAACAGAACCATAAAGACAGATATGGGCCCGCAAGAAAAAAAAAACCCGCGCCTTGTCCGTTCCACCCAATGCTTCCCTTCCTTAACGCCGAGTCAATGTGCCCTCATTCCCCAGTCCTCGAACCTCGAATCTTGAGAAGTGGCGAAAACAGGACAAGAAAAGCATCATAAAAAGGGAAAAAAAAAAAAAAAAAGGAGAAGACGCTTCATCTTCTAGATGCAAAATTTCCGATCGAGAACCCTCAACGCTCTCGCATCCTCCGTCATTCCCTTATCCGAGCAACCCCCTCTGGGGGAACCCCCAGCATTTCCCTCTCCAACGGGATGTAGTAGAAGTGCCGATAGACTCGGCTTGTTCGACGCGGTGCTAGGCGTGGATGTAGCGTACGACGTTGTCCCTGACGCGGCATCCGAGTGTGCGCTCCGAGGCGGTGAGACGCTCAGGTTCCGCGGCGGTGGTGTGGTGTTCGGCAGGTTGGTTACGGCCTGCGCCGCTGCCGCCTGTAGGTGCTGGACACGCGGGGAGTCCACAGGCCGTGAGGCGTACGGCGCGTGCGCGTACTGCGGCGTTTGCGGCGGAGGCTGGGAGTGGTGAGGCGTCATAGGCGAGGGGTATTGCGGCTGCGAGGGAGTGTGAGGCTGTTGGTGGAGTAGCATCGCAGGTGGTGGTAACCTGTTCGAGGTGGGTGGGTAGGGGGCCGGGTAGCTACTCGGCGGAGGCGCCTGGTGATGGTTCTCGCTCGGGTGCGGTGGCGGCGCAGTAGAATAGTGCGTTCCCGCGTGGCCGTTCGAGTACGGCGGTGTCGTAACAGGCGAAAGCGGCCACGAGTACCCTTGGTGGTGCTTCGCCGGGTGGGGTGGGTACTGGTGATGCATCGCCTGCTGAACAGGCTGCGGCTGCGGTTGCGGCATGATGTACTGGCCTGTGGTCATTGCAGCCCTGGCGAGCGCCGGCGCCGCGGCGCTCGAATCGCTCCAGCTCGACTCCGGGTAGAGCCCCTTAGCAGGGATGAGGTGCCGCAGCTGGGGGTCTGTCGACGGCTGAGGTAGCTCGTTCGACTGACTATGGGATTTGGTGAAGTATGAGATGAGGTGGAGGTGCTGTCCCGCCGATGTCGTGATGCTGAAGGACTGCTTCATGAGCCCGTCCGCCTTGTACCTGTACCCATCCGGCTCGCCGTCGTCATGGTCTTCGTCGCTGCCGCGACCCGACTCGGGAGTCTTGCCAGCGCCCTTGCGCGAGCTTCCGAAGCCGCCACCACGCTTGCCCTCCATCTCTCGGTAGGTGAGGAAGCTACCCGATACGCGGCTCGCGCTCCACGACTTGCCGTCTGTCCACCGCCTCATGCCCGCTTCCCTCTCATCCCAGACAAAGACGGATCCGGACCGGATCGACTGCCGCTCCTTCTCCGATAACCTCCTCTGGACGCGCGGGAAGATGCCGAGCCGGCACGCCTCAAAGAGCTTGATGGCGTCGGCAGGCGTTCGTACGAGTCCGTAATAAGTTTCCATCGCTGATTCCGAGCTCCAGACCCAAGGTTCTGGCTGTGCTGATTGGGAGCTCAAGGACGCTCTCATAAAGATGAGCGTTTCAAGAGATGTGTGTGAATGTTTTCGTCGAGTTGTCAAGGACGACAACTGCCTCGATATCCTTTTTAACCAGATTCCCCCTTCTCTTAGACTTGCCCCCAACTCATCGGAGGGTCCGGGGAGGTGTCCACGAAGTTCCGGAAGGCGGGGACGTCTGGCGCTGATACAAGACTCTAGACTCTTTTCCTACTGCTACCTGTCGATGGGCAGGTCGAGTCGAGCGCCAAGAGATCTCGAAGGTCGTCGAATGTGAGACGTCTCGAGGATGATGTGAAGAGGGGAGGGAGATCGCTGTCGTGAAAATGGGAAGGGGGGTATAAGAGGAAATAACCGTGCGGAAGATCCCTGGTCGCTCAATAAGGATCTGAGGAATTAGTTAAATGTGCATAATAACTCATGGGCTGTGTCTAAAGAGGCCACGCAGTGGGGACAGGGTGTGGAGTGGCGTGCCCGGTGGGGAGTCGGCTTTTAAGACGGACTGGGTTCAAAATTCTAACTCGCGCAAGTCCCCACAGCCAAGAAGACAGGGGCCAGTGATGGAAGAAGGTTAATACTGGTTGACCAACGGACATGTGGGACTGATGTGGGGAGGAGGAACGAGGCAACGAAGGGGTATTATTGTCTGCCATTTTTGCTGTACGGGGTACTTGCCCGAGCGTGGCGGTAACGGGGGTGCGGAGACCCTGACAAAAGGAGGCTTTGGGCTGGCGCGGCAGCAGTACCAGCACTTCTGGCGTATAGAGAGGTACACGTATAATCCTGATACGCACTGCGCAAGCTCGTCCCCACCACTGCTCGACGGCCCCACACATCGGTCCCACCGCCCGGGATGGGCCTCGGAGGGAAGGTGTGGTGGGCACAGGCGGTGGTGGAGGGTGTGGGAGAAGTTCAGGGACTAAACCGAGTGCAGGGGAGGGGTGGCCGAGGTGGAGGTGGCAGCGTGTGGTACCCATAGCACCATCCACACCTTGGCACATGGCGTGGAGCGCGAGTGGTCAAGGGCGACAGCTTTGTCGCAAAGAGCGACCAGGAGGGACAGCCAGGCGGAGGCAATGTATCATCCAGCGTGGAGATCGGGCCAGGGGTGGTTTTCTTTCAACGGCGACGACCCACTGGGCCGAGAACGGGTTCGACAAAAATTGCCCTGTTTGCCGGCGCTGGAGCTTTGTGTGCACGCAGGGGAATTTGCATAAAGGATCGCTGCTTTGTCCCAACTCTGGATGCAGATGGACTTGGCTCAAGATGCGAAGACGATCCCCCGTAGCGAGTTTCGAAGCGATCGTCATCTCAGAGCGATGACACAAACCAAGGGAAAAAGACGGCTGCCGGTGGGGCAGGGCGGGGAAACAGAATCAACGATAAGACACAACGTGAAGCATAAGGCCGCGAAGTGCGTGGCCTCGGCAGCCAACTGGGCTTCGCTGAGAGCAGGAATTGACGATGCTGCAACATACCTGGACGTGCGCTGGTGCATCTGATGCGCGCCAACGCCGGGCTTGGAGCAGGAGAAACACTCAGGATGTTTCGGACTCGGCTGGTGTCGAGGGGAAATGAAAGACGCGTAAACGGTTGAGAGTGGAATAGATTCCAGAGAGATCTAGGTTACAGAACAATATGCTCGAGGATAATGAAATCTGACGTTGAGCTTGTTGTGAGTGTGGTATTTGTGTCGAAGATGGCGCCCAAGCCTCGAGAATGAGTGGGCGGCAATTTCGATTAAGGTTGGTGCGATCAGCGAGCTGGCAAGCACTCTTGTATACCAGCCTGCCGTCGGAGTATCGATTTTGTGGAGTCAGTCAATGGACCGGAAACCATGTCGATCGTGGGCAGGCAGTAGCACGCGCCGTCTCAACTCTTACTTGTATATCTTTGTCGGGTTGTGCAGCCGCTGGAACGTGACAGTGTGGTGTGTGCCAAGATGGGACGATGTTGGTTTCCCTCCCTTGGGGGTTCCGCCCCATTCATGGGCCCGGTGCCTCGCTAATTAGTCGAGATCCGCTGTGCGTCGGCAAGATGTGTCCGAGAGAAGGCCGGGCAGGGGGGATTGTTAGGCTCTACACGATGTGATGGTTGGGCCGGTGCTATGAGCGGCAGGACGAAATGAAGCGCTCAACAGAGACCTAATTATCTCTGCTCCTGAAAATCTCGCTGGCACTTGGAGATTGTGAAAACGGCGTTGGCAGGCAGCGACGGTGGCGAGCATCTGCTTTGGTAATCCCGGGATGTATTGTGTCTTTCTCTGCTTCCTGCTTGGGCGAGGTGACAGGGGCTCGATGTACACAGTCGCGTGAGAGGAACGCCCATCGATACGCGGCGGTCAACCTGCCAGATACCGACCTTCGAATCAAGGGTTGGTGGGAATCTGCTGTGTGCACAGCCGAGCGATGTGTGCTACCCTCTCTGTGGAACAAGGTGTCAACGGAAGGGACTTGATCGGACGGGTGTCAATTCCCGTGAATCGTGTAGAGGCAGACCGGCAGCGGCTTGGATGGAGAGGGGCTGCCTTGCGCCGGAGCCGATATCTCAACGCCACTAGAAGTATGTAGGCCGTGGGCGATTATGGAAATCGGAATTTTGGGCCCCGGAATAGCAAGCATGGGCAGCAAACGTGAACGCAGAATGCCGAGCAGCCGTTCGTTAAGGATGCTGGCTTAAGGGACGGTGAGGGCAAGGCTCCTGCCCCAGCCCGGAAGAGCAGGCAGGAAATTGTTAGTTTACACGAAGGGGAGGTCGAAGCGTACGATAAGCGGAAGCTCTTTCCCCCCAATTTCCGCGGGCAAGAACGCTGGATGCGAGGTCACCCTATTCTAGCAGATGACTCTCAGGAACCCCTTACACAGTGGTTCTCACCATTCCAAGGAAAGAGCCATCAGCTCCGCCGCTGATGCCTAATACTTAGAGCCCGCAACGGAGTACACGTGTTCTCGAAATGGGTGTGGACAAAATATGCTTTTCTTTAGATGCGCATCCAGAAGTACGTTCCAATCTCGATTCGGTCGAACGCCCGCGATACTTTTCGATGAAGAAGGTTCGGCACGAGAGAGGGTGACAGCCCGCCATGTGTGCCCTCCACGAGAAAATGGCGTGGAAGGACTGGTGGGGGCCAAGGGGCCCTGGTTGGCTGTCTAGTCTACTCCCCAAAGTATGCTTATTATTGACTTCGCGCCGCTGGCGTCATGGCGCAGCAGTAGTGTCTTCGCTTGTGTTGCGGGAGCGTCGGGCGGCTCGGAAATGGGCTGCGTTGCTTCTGCAGGGCGCTGCATGTCCAAAAGAGAGGAGGGGGTGTCGGTACACCACCGAGCCGTCAGCGGTGTCTCCCGCGCTGTTTCTTCTTAGCATAGCTGCGCTGCTGCCTGTGCTGCAGCTTTGGCATAGGGCATCATCACACCTGCTAGGAGCCATCTCGGCACCTGCACTCGTGCGGATCAACTATGGCGCCAAAGTTTTCTTCGAGAAACCCAACGCCACGATCCACCCCAACCGCTAGCAGCGTTGCTTCTTCCAAGCATGCTTATGCTAGATACTTGACTGGGCCTTTCGTTGCTTGTTTGCGAATCACATGCTCCGTCCATGGCTTTTGGCGACCCCCTCATCGGAGGCTTCATCAACACCCGTACCGAACCAACATCCCCAGATAATCTAAACCCAACCGCGGAAAAGGCCCCTGGTACTCGACCGCCGTGCTGGGGTCCCACAAACGTAGGGCTCACAAGACCAAGGTGCTTCCATCATATCATCAGATGTCTCGTTTCCCCCAAGATAACGCCTCCCACCCAACCTTGTGCTCCCGCTGATTCTGGGCCCCAACCCCTTCCGGCTCGTTTCCTCAACCCTTTTTGAGCGAGGGGACCCAATTCGGCAAGTAGCCTGTCTACGGAAGCGGAAAGGCTGGGTGGAAATTTGTCTCGGAAAGACGGCAGGTTTTGTGTATCCCGACCTGTGCGATGGCGATTTCCTTGTTGGTCTGGCAAAAAGGGGGTTTTGTTCGAGTGAAGTGGTACAGGAGGGAGCACATAGGTATTACATGTCTTGAAGCAGCGTACTCCACGTGAACCGGAGAGGCAGACACTGCTCGACCATAGTGTCTCGACTTTCGCTTTATACCCTAGATGGTTGTACAACTAGTGGTTCGCCTCTACAACTGATATCCAACGCTGGTACCATTTCTACCCGTCTGGCTCTGCGTCCCAGACTCGAGGAGAAACCACACGTCGCACCACAACACCGTCCAGACTAATGGCCGCACACCATAGGAGCAACGATACACAAGGCCATTGGCAGAGAGCATCACTAGCCAAACGTCAGGATGGCCGCATGGCTCTGTGCCACCCTTGGAAGGTTTCTGTCGTGTAGCCTAGCAGAGCCCGCTCGCGAATCGGATGGCGCTGGCGCAATCGTGAACCGTCTAGACTTCATTTTGTGCCTTGGAGAGGGATAGCATAACTGCCGAGCCAGGACTAAGCCCTGTCTTAGAGTGTTTGGCGGCCGATAGATTTGGCTTCCGAACGCTCGCTAAAATTGTGCTCTCTTCTCGGAAGAGACCCTTGACTTCACGCCGCCGGATGCGTCCCCTTCATCAACGGGGCTAACACCAGCCATTTCTCACCCAGCTTGGGGCTAGTTGCCGAAACTCCCGCCACTCGATCGGCGCGGGTCATGTTGGTGGACCCAGTGGACATGTGCCACTTAAAACGCCGTCTGCCCGACTATCAAGAGGGGGGGGAGGGGGCCCGCAATTTTGAATATCTGTCGGACGAAGGATTACAAACCCATGAAGTATCCAGTCGGCCATCCACGAGGATAAGAGAATAGACCGTAAGAGAACAGCCACCATGTCTTGTGGAACAGTACCACAAGAGACCCAACAACCAACGCCACCATTTGCAGTCCCAAGGGCGCACGGAGATGGTAAGAAACGTCCTGTGTCCAAGGTTGGCTTTCCTGTTTCGTGCATCCTACTGTATCACGTCCTTCTGCTTCGGGCCATGTGCCTGCCTGATTAGGCGAGAGCAAGTGACTTCCATGTATTGGGGTGTTACGAGTTGAGTTTCGAAGGAGAGATATGTGCTCCAGATGGGAGCAGGTGTTTCGTCTGCCTGTGTTAACCTTGTGATGCTGCGTCTTGTGGGTCTTGGACATCGGGAGGCGTGGATTTCGGGAGTGGCTTGGCGACGGCATCCTCCAGCGCGTTGCAGGTTTGGTAGGGCTTGGCCCTTTTCGAAGGAGGTTTCATCTTTAGTTATTTACCGCCCACGATATAGCATTGTTACAGACGAATTCCCCGATCACCGTGAAGACACTGCCTTATCTTCTTTATTTGGAACCCTCATTTGACTGTTTAGCCTCCCAAGTAGCGTCCCGGGATAGACGGAATAAACGAACTCTGCCAGCACCAGCGTCACCATCCTGTCTGCGAGGCTTCGGCCTATCGGCGCTTGGTAAGGTAACAGCCTCTTTGCTGGTATGGGGTAGATGAGGCCAGGATTATGCCGCTGCACGGTGGACGATCGTTTCCGGGTTAGACCTCTTAATATTTATACTTTCTGCCGTGGAAAATTTCCGAGAATACTACTTCCGTCTCGGCCATATGTCCACGCGGTTTGCACCAATACAAGAAAACTGACAACTGGTAAGGCCGTAACCAGGAATGGCAATTTACGGACATTCAAACAAGGAAACTTGTCAGCTCCCTCCCTCTGTGGAGAAGCGGGCCTTTCCCCAACAAGGCAATGCCCGCGTATGACGCGCCTTGTTGCTGGCCAGCTTTGCCGATCAGGCCAAGAACGATGCCCACTTGCGATGCCGACCAGGCCCTTTTGTTCGATAAAGTTTGTGGGGTCTTAATACGACGTAATCAAAGGCCATTCCCGCGAACACCCCAATGGCCCTCACCCGGTCTTGGCGGGTGGGCATCACTCTCGTCCGGGCTTGCACCCCATTGCCGATGCCCGGGGATCGGCGCAGGCCCCTCCCTACCCGACATGGTCCCAGTGTGATCATCTTTCTTTCTGTCCATTAGCTTTATTCCATTAGCTTTATTTACCCAAGAATTAGTCCATGGCTTCGGTGAGAGAAAAGACTTGGGGCATACCGTCATTTGTCCAAGACCGGAGGAACTCTCTGTAAGCCACCTCATTTTCGAATTGATACCATCCCTAAGGAACACGACCAGCGTGGCTGAGCGCGGGAGCCAAGCTTTTTTAGGGCACGCTTGAGATCCGCCATGCGACGATCTCATCCCCTCGATGACACCTTGGCCCACATATCTTACATGATTGTGGGGCCTCTCGGTGTTGATGAGGACCCCGAAAGGGAGGGGACGGTGAGTGGGGAATTATGGGAACATGGAATCCTTCTGTCACTGTTTCGAGGCAAAAGGGCGAGGGACGTTTGTGTTCGGTACGCGGTCCGCGTATACAGCCTGTTCATGATACGTGATGCTCGGCAATGGAGAAAAAGGGAAAAACGGGGGATGACGTGCAATGCAGTTATCCAACTAGATACTTAATAATGACCCCAGTGCGGCGGCAAGTCAATGTCATCTGGTAATAAGGGGTTCCCCATTGGCGGCGCAGAGCCCTCTCATCTTGCGTGGTATCCACGGCGGCCGGAGTGTATTTTGTGGGCTCTCTTGTAGTCCCATCACTGTCTAGACGGGCCATGTTCTTGATGCCTCCTCGGGCTTGCCTGCAAGTACGAGGTCGGATTGCCCCAGGCACACGAAGCGGTATTACCGCAGGGTTTAGAAGTGGGAGTGGGCAAGAAGCTATTGTGGTCGTAGCCCGTGCCGGAAGCGCGGTGAGAAATATGGTGTCCACTTTCCGAACCCTGTTCCCAAGACTGGTGCCTTCCATCCGCGGTCGGACTTGGGGCGTCAGGGTCAAACTCAAGATGAGCCAATTCTGGGAAGTCTCCGGAAAAGTATCCAGAGGACGTGATTGAGCATTCCTCTCAACGACACCTCGGGGTCGCCGCGGCTGTTCTTAGTGATCCGATCATAGGGCGCACTATACAGGCCCTTTGCACACTCGTGGACCGTGGCCCAGTCCTATTACCGATGAGGAAGGTATACTATGATTCGTATGAAGCGCAAAGCGCTGTTCTCCCATCAGTGCTACGCATAGGTTTGCGTAGCGGGATGCCGAGAAATGCCCTTTACCTTTCCGGCCTCGGAGCCCGGAACGCGGGCCTTTCCCTTACTTCCGAAGAATCGGGGGCACATTGAACGGCGCGGACGACACAAGAGTGGTGATCGTTCGATCGTAATTCCGTTTGGGGGGTGAACTTTGTTTCGCCCTAGACTTTGTGTTACCCTAAGGGCCCCGCAGGGAACACGTCCCGCGCTGCAAC
Organism: Microascus cirrosus; assembly: GCA_030271035.1. NCBI lineage: Eukaryota > Fungi > Ascomycota > Sordariomycetes > Microascales > Microascaceae > Microascus > Microascus cirrosus. The sequence goes on along the minus strand of JAMBUN010000304.1, from coordinate 63,090 downwards.
TCTAATTCCGTTAACGTGAACAGCTGTCTCGCAGATGAGGCTGAACGTCAGGGATAAAGCGCCCGGTGAGGTGTGAAGAAGCTGCTTCATCAACTTCCACTTTCGTCAAATAGATTACGGAAGCATATACCCGACGTCAAGAAGGCGAGGCAATATCCATCATGAAGTCCATTATTGGTGACCTGTGGGCCTCGCGGTGTTCGCGCTCGGGGATATAATCTACCGCAGGAAGAGCGGCACGGGGATATCGGTCGGATGTAGAAAGTCGGTCCTTCCGAGACAAGGCAAGATCGACGAGCCTGTCTCCCATCTCCCCATGCTCGTCCCGCAAAGGAGGCACAGATGGCGTCGGGGCGATCCCACTATCGATGACGAAGGACTCGTCATCACGTCGCCCCGAAACAGCCACTTCCCTCCTGATGAAAGTGTGCCGATAGCGCCGCCGCGCCGGATAGCCCGTGCCCCCGGGTGAAGTTTCTCCCAGGCATTCAGGAACGTTTCCTTCAGCCAGGAGGGGAACAACCCTGGAAATTCTTGACGGGCAAGAATAAGCGAAGAAGCGGAAGGGACGGGAAAGCGGGAGCCATCAAAGGTCCGGGATTGCCATCCACCTCCCCAAATGAACCCTTGCAAGTGGATTAAGCTTTTTTGGCAAATTTACAGGGGAGGGGGGTGTTTGTCGGACTTGGCATTTCTCGGCCGGGAAAGATGGGACAAAGGGCGAGGGAAATTTTGGGTGGTGTGGTGTGAGTGGGGATGTGGGGCGAGTGGGGAGGAAGGGGGGTTCCTTGCTGTGTCAGAGGAGCGCCTGCCTTCTGAGAGGAGGAAGATGCCAAGCTGGTCCTGACGGAAAATCGTCCGAGTTGGCAGAGAACCCATCTTGTCCTGTTATTGATGGTTGGCCAGAGGGCTTTCGGTCGCCGTGATAGACAGTGTGTAGACCCCGGGCTCATTTTCCAAGTATTCGCAAGGCGCAAAGGGTAAGGTACATTGCCATAAAAAGCTTACTTGAAATAGGGACGGCAGGGGAAGAGCAGAATGACGTAGCCGCCCTCGACCCCGACTGACTCAAGTGGAGCTGTGTGCCGAACTGCCGGCCACTCCACTTTCTTTTGGACACGAGGAGGGAAGGTTTTGCGGCCCCGTCCTGCAACGATTTGAGATGGGAAGACCCCACCCTCAATTTGCTCCTGGGACCCGCCCTTTCTCTATTTTTTTCATCGACTGCGTAAATTATTTAATTCTCTTGGCGAAGCCGCCGTCCCCTGTGTGAGCCCAGAGGGAGGCCCAAGAGCGCGCCGTCAGATCCGATTTCCACCTGCCTCGTGGCCTCGGGAAGGACCCACCTGTCCCGACTTGGTTGGGGTTCCCCCCCCCCGGCCCGGTGCTGAGATCATCCCGGCTCCGCTCTGTTGGAACTTCTGCTCGCCGACTCGCGAGCCGGGCAACAAGGCCTGGCACGCCGGGTTTCAGAAGTGGTTCGCGGTCTTGAGTCGTCTCAGGACACGGACAGATGAGCTAACGTGCCATCACATCAAAGGGTACCGCGCCCGTTGCGGCTGGACTTCGTTGCAATCACAGGGTCACGGAGAGTTTTAGCGCGTGGGTCGGGGGATGAGTAGGACGTACCTATTTACCGAGTATTTTCCTTTTTTTTTGACTTTGTACATTCCTTCTACAACCGGCCCTGCTCATACAGGAAGGTCGAAGGGAGAACAATGACGTGGGCCATCTACGACTGGCCCCACAGCTTCCTCTACCCGCCTTCGTTTGTGCGAAAGAGATCAAGCCCCCTCCACTTCCCGCCGTTCCGTTTTCGTGTCCATCCAGTCCATTCAGTCCTTCGAAATACTCGTCCACACTCACGCCCCCTCCTTCTTCTTACTCGCCTTCGCCTCTTCAAGGAATACTACCCCTGCATGGTACTTCGCCACAACCCTTGGCGACGCGGCGGTCGGTTAAATTATTACTCGCTCGCGAAATTAAGCTTAAGCTGTGGTGTCCGAGTCTTGTCCTGACTTCCCACAGAGGCGAGAATGTTTTCTTTTTTTTACCGGGTCGATGTTGGGGATGTTGGAGCGTGCTCAGGTGGTTTTGCGATGCCAGTCGGCCTGTGGCTATCAGAGTTCAGCCAGAGCGGCGACTTCGCACCGATGTTGCTGCTGGGTGACGACTTCGATATGGCGGCAGAGCGCCCGATATAGTGATTCATATGACGATCTTCGTCGTTCGGCTTTATTGGTGGTGTATGGGAGGACGGCGTGCCAAGGTACTTTTGCTGAGCGTGGAATGCAGCTATTATCGGCATCTGCAACGTTCCCAGTTGCCCCCCCGGCGCCTCGTACGACATCTCTAGCAGCGCTTTTCAGACTCCGCAATCCGCGAGTGCGCGGCCGGGCTTGCGACTACCAAGAGGTATCCAACGCGGGCCACTCCCCTTGTCGTATGGGCTGTGACACGGTGGTACCAAGTACTAAGGTTCGCAAGGTGAGCTTATTTGCTTTCAAGGCGAAAGCCTTTCCGTTTGTGGTCTGTGGCGCTTTTCGGCAATCTTTATCGGCAATGGCCTGGGAGACGAACCACATGGTCTTCGCTCGGTAAAGCCCGTCCTTGCAGCGATGCGGACAACTTCGAGCCGTGGGATGTACGGGCGCCCTAAATGTGTGAGAAGAAGCCATACTCATTATGGAAAATGATAAAACGTGGATAGGATTAACAACAGGCGAGAAAACAGAGCCCAGCCATTTCGTTCGGTCGAGAAAGTGCGCCCCGGAAGACCGGCAGCCCCAGCTCGAAAGGGCGGGTTCCACGGGCGCCGCTGCCCCACTTGAAAGTACTCACAGGAAAGGAACCGTTAGTCGGCCTCCCACGCACGCCCCTCCCCACTCCTCCCATGATTTTAAGTTTAAAATGCGGCGCTGTTGTGGGGCGTGGATGGCCAGGATTCCGTTCGACACCTGGAGTGTGGACACTGCCAAAGGGCTGTTTTCGCGCGTACCGGGAAGAGCATACGGAACCGCCCCTATCAGCCGGCTCGGTTTGTTTTCTAGGCTAGCTCTACCCTCTCGAGGCAGTCCGGCAGTTTTAACCTGTTGGGAAGGAGGTGGTGGGAGGATTCGAGTGGGTGTTGGCCTTTTTCGCCAGATGACGCGTCTCTCCGGGGTCTGCGGCTCGATTCGGCAGCGGATGCGGAGCCAAGAGAAGGGAGGACACCTGTTCTGTTGATGTTACAGTGCCACGCCACTGCGATGAAGAACGCCCAGCCTGACAACCGAATCGGCGGGCTTTTGGACTTACAAAGGCGGATGGAAAAGAAGGCTTTTCGAGGGGCAGCTGACTCGCGGATCAGGACGATCGTTACCCCGTTCAGAGCGAGCGTCGTTGGCGAGGCGGTCCTCGGGCCCGTTGTTTGGTTGCACGCGACTCCGGATAAGAAGGCTCGACGTCAGCACTTAACCCCTGACAGTGTGCACTGAGTACTTCAGAGTGCATGAACTTGTCGGGCGCCGAGCTGGATTACGCTTATTTTTAGTTTCCAATCTGGTCATGTATTACTCGGCACGGAGAAATGCCAAGCAAGCAATAAGCCTCATTCAAAAGGAAGTCTTGTCTATCTGCGCCCAGTCACTGGCCTGTTGTTGGAAATACCGCCTGTGTCTTTGGCACAAGAAAAAATAAAATAAAAAATAAAAAAAATCATACCTCTGTACTCAGACGGAATATAGGACCAGACTCCGATAAAGCCCGAGCGCAGTCCAACCTCGGCCCCATTGGAAAACCTCAGCCCTGATTTATAATACCGATCCACCTTGGCGCCAGTCACAATGCGCTAATTGGCAAATGACTTTATAGGAGGTGGGAAAATCCCTCGCCAGTCGCCGTCTTTCGCGGCGAGAGCCCCACGGGTTGGCGCCCCTCCCCAACTCGCTCGACTGTCTAGGGTTTCTGGAAGCATTTAAGTTGTTTCTTTAGGGATATCGGGGAGCCCGACTGGAACGCCACCCCCACCGTTTCCGCTCCGTCTTACCCGGTGGCCTCCCGGGGGCTGGGGGGAGGGGCCGGGGCGCTGCTTGAAACAGACTTCAGGGATGCCGTCAGGGGGCTTTCGTTGGTATCAGCCCACAGGTGGGAATTCCATCGCCCAATGTTTCCGCTCTGACAGCTCTCCGTCTGCAGGGACTCCGACCCCCAGAATCCTTGTTGTGGTCAGGGGAGTGGCTCCTGCGCAGAGTGGGCCATTGCGCATGCCAAGCCCACATGGGCAAGGTCGGCACGAACAAAAGGTCTCGTTAAGCTTACTCGGCGTCCACGCTTGGGGCTTGGCTCGGCGCTTGACCTGCTCACCTGGCCTCCTGAAGTTCCCCCAATCTCCACAGTAAAACCTCTTCGTAGTGGGGAACGGCGGACCAAGGTTCGAACTGGCACCGCTGCCGAACCAAACGTTGCGCCCGGAAGGGGGCGGGGGGTGGGTGTTAAACCAGTGGGAAACAAGACCCACTAAAATCACACATCACAAAAAGGGTGTTCCTACTGTAGACGTCGGCATTGAAGAGCCGCAAGTCTGCGGAGTAGCTAATCCTTTTGCCGGGGTTTACTCGGGTTTGTGGGGAAGGGGGGGTCCATACGAGATGCCGTCGGATCCGACGGCCTGGTCTGTCATCTTTTGGCGTTTGCCGTACCCTCGTGTTTGGGAAATGAAGTGGGTTTGGGCGGTCAAGCTAAGGAGAAGTACGCCGTCGACCATAGGGAATTTCTCTAGATAAGACACGGCGCATACTAGAGTACGACCTGTTTTGTAGGATATGTAACTTCCAACCTGTGGTTGCCGTGCTATCCCTAACAGTCGTTTGACGTGGCAGGGGCTTTATCATACAGTGGGTAGTAGGGGCCGCGCGGACGACCGTCGTTATCGGAGCAAAGCGCCGTGTCCCGATATCCTTGCGCAGCTCATTCATGCCCTCCGACCTTTCGTGGTTCATTTCCCATCTCAGAAGTCGCGGCCTGGAACCCATCGGAGGAATAGAGTAATTCTTAGCGGCCGAGTTTCCGATCAGCGGGAGAGCGAGTTTCAAAAGGCTCTGCTCTCCCTCTGACACCTTCTGGAAGCATATGCCGAGTGTTACACGATCGGCAGATACGCGTCGGTCAGCGGGGAAGACAGGACATGAGGACGGACGACATTGGAGTAGAATGGGACTTATGTTCCTCACTCTCAACAGCTCAACACGTATATTTGCGAGCGTATGTATCGGCGTAAGAGGAGAACAGGGCTCTAGGATCCGCGAGTTCATTACGGAGATACTCGCGGACTAAAGTATCGGCATATGATTTCTTTGGCAGACTATAAGCTCGATCGTCTAATTGAGTGCCTTCCGCCCGGGAACGTCTTCTCGAAGGGCCTTTTGGTTCTTCTCCCGCTCCTCGCTTCAACGGAATGCCTTAGTGTTTTGCCTAAAAAGAGCGGGCTCGAGAAGCACAGGCCTGAGAGCGGCTCATATGCATACTGCAGGTGCTATAAACCGCCCATTCGCGACGAGCGTCGGGGACTTTTTGAGAATTGGACTCGCCCGTCTGCATCTGGAAAAACCGGGTGGGAACGCATGCTAAATGTGGCCTGTCCTTGTGCCCTGCGTATACATGATTTATGTGCCACGAGATCTAGCTATTCCACGAAGATAGAGCCTTCGGGCAAGAATGTTGAACGGGGTAAGCTTCGAGATAAGCCCTCGTCAGAGCCACAGATGTGAGCTGCCGTCGTAATTGCTAGCACACGACCGCGCAGTCCAATACGCTATGAAGCCCGTCAGTTTCAAGGACACCACCATACAAGCCCTGAAGTACTACCAAGCTTTACGAAGAGTACTGTCAGATTATGCCACTATTGATATTGGAACATATCCTCTAGACTGGCGGGATTACTCCAGCGCCTTCTTAGATAACCACCATTGCGACCTGCGCCCTCGATTTCATCGTAACTCAACATCATTTTTCATCCGGTATGACGCCCAGCTTTCCCTGAAGACTGACAGAAAGCTCTCAACCCGGTGCAAGTCTTTATTCTAACCATAGGATAATGATATGTGTCTTGAGCATCGCAGGGAAGAGAAGCCGTACGATTCCCTTGAATAACTCGAGCGGGATAACTGGGATGCGATCATCTGGGAGATTTGATCAACCTTGGGCGCCGGAAAGGGGAGGCTTGGGTACAATATTCGCGGTCTCTCGTTAATCCTAGTATCCACTATCTTGAGAATGTATGATTCGCGGCGGATGCTGAGCAGGCGAGACGGAATGACTCTCTTCATCTGGGAACCAACTCTCTCTGAATGGATTTTATGTACGTGATGTCCTCTATGATAAACCCACTTTGGCTCTGAAAGACCATGGCTATGGACAGGAAACACTATCTGTGTCCCTATTAAATATAGGAAAACAGTGGAAAATCTGTCTTGTCATGTAGAGTTGGTACTGGTAATACTCACTGACGTGCGGCACCGCTCTGGCGTGGTGCGTGACACCCTTACGAGTCATGGAGGCAGCCATGACTAGAGTAGATAAAGAAAGGCTCCGGGGATGTATAGAAATGGGCCTCCTGGGGACAAAGCACGAGTCTTACCGAATGCCATGGTGACGTCTTACCAGTGATTTCGGGCTTTGAGGATGATGGTTTGGGAAACGCGGCTTCTGATCTAATGCCTTGGACTTGCCTACCTCAGACACATCCGACCATGAGATCCGTACAGTTTGCGCACCCTACTGTCCAACGGGGTTATAAAGCCCTCATATCCTACAAATATATACTGGGACCAGGAGTGTCCTGACCTGTTCCATGCGCATCCGTGGGATAGGACGCAGTTTCGTCTTGCTGGTGGTTCCTTTGGAGCCCACCTTACCATGCGTCCTCTGCCTCCTCGTGACGAGTCCAACGGCAGGGAGAGAGAACAAAGTTACTCGTTAGTAGTTCTTCTCTCCAAGAGCTTGTGAATGCTTCCAACTCTCGGTTCACCTGTTCCACCTCTCATTCAGTCTGTCCCTTCCTTCCCGGCAATCGTTTGCCTTCCCCTATCCCCAACGTTTACGCCCTCACCAGCCGTCCTCCCCGCTATATGCTGCAAAACATTGACTTACCCGCCCTCGGCGTTTCATAGAATGCTCATGCTCCTCCAAAGACCACACCAACTAAGCGCCCAAGCACATTTGTCCGTGCACCCTCTAGTAGCACCAACTATTGACCCCATGATTACTGTGAAGACCGAGCCTGGTAGTATGCCAGTAGAGACACGAACCCTGCAAACATATCGACCTATCCTGACAATCATCATGCAGTACGGTATGGAAGGACACTTGCCTCTCCCGTCTTACGCGAGGGGAGAGCAACTTCAGACCCCATCAAAGCGAGAAGCCATACCGAACGAATCCGGACTGCTGGCAGTCCAAGACAAACACGCCTCACGCGCCTTAGGCGTCTCGGGAACGACCCCTCCCCCGGATTTAACGATTTGAGAACGTAACACCACACCTCGCTATCTCCGCGCCACTCAAATGACCGCGCGTTGATCAGGCAGCTGAGTACGGGGTGTGGGCGCAGTGGCTCTGCGCCACCTTGTCCTAGAAGGCCATTCGTGTGCTCCGGCTTGGGGGAAACAACTGTCACACACGAGTGTCTCCAGTTATAAAGAGGGGAAAGGTGATTTCTTTTGTCCAGGATAGGCAGAGGTTAACGAGGGGCTTGGGCTTCCCGTCGGGTGTACCCACCCTTAATACCTTCCATGTTCGGGGTGTTTGTCCACGGGGGGAGAGTGGACATAGTGATGAGAGAACGGCAATAATGACAGCTTGGAACCAGTGTATTCTGAGAACAAGCTTGACCAGAGTCCTCTAAGCAACACGAAACGAACAAAGACACCCACCACCGAATTTTCAGGAGTGGAAGGGGAGGAACCACGAACGCCAGAAGTGCAACAATGTCCCAGCCCTGACACCGAGCCGAGATGCCGTGTAACCGTCATATAATACAATCGTTGAAAAGTCCAATATCCACAGTAAAGTTACAAACACGGGAGGAAACCTGCTCAACAATCACATCGGCCCCACCACCGCGGGAACGCCACCACGTCCTTGACGCTCTGCGCACCGACCAGGTACGCTAATAACCTGTCGAACCCGATACCGAACCCCCCGTGTGGCGGCGATCCCCAGCGGCGCAGGTCGACGTACCAGTCCAGGTTACTCGTGCTGCGGCCCGGCTTCGCGCTCGGCGCAGGCAAGCCATTGCGATTCATCGCGGATAGTAAGTGCTCAAGGCGATGCTCGCGCATGGAGCCGCCCGCGATCTCGCATACGTCCGGTACGAGGAGGTCGAAGCAGTCGACAGTGGGGCCCGTCTGCTCGGTGCTGGCCTTCCCGCTGCGGCCGTCCGACTCAAGCATGTAGAAGGCCTTGATGTCTCGGGGATAATGGGTGACGAAGACTGGCGTCCGGAAACCCGGGTTTGCGGCCTCGGACACGGCCACCGCGAGCCAGCGCTCATGCTCGGCCTGGAGACCCGCACCCCAAGTGGGTTTGTGCTCAAAATGAATGGAGGCGGCCTGCAGAAGGGAGATTGCCTCGGTGTACGAGATGCGGGGCCAGCGGGGTGATGAGGGTCCCAGGCCGTCCCAACGCGCTTGGAGCTGCTCCTCCGGACCTATCAGGGACTCAGAGTCACCCGTGACTCGCTTCGAAGCGGTGAGGATGTCTTGAGTGGCCGAAGAGGTCTGCGAGAGAGAGGCGACGAGGTGGCGGATCATGTCCTCCGCCAGATCCATCACGACATTCATGTCCTCCACGAAGGTCATCTCCGCCTCGAGCATGTAGAACTCTGCCATGTGGCGTGAGGTATCGCTCTTCTCGGCGCGGAATGTGGGAGAGAGGGTCCACACATCACCGAGGGACTGCGAGAGAGCTTCAAGGTGGAGCTGCCCGGAGACAGTGAGGTACTTCGAGGAGCGGAAGAAAGGACTGTCCCGCTCCTTGGATTTCTCGCCCTCGGCTGGCTTGGGCTTTCCGGCCATGAGGGTGAAGACCTCACCAGCGCCTTCGCAGTCGGAGGATGTAATGAGGGGTGGATGGGCTTGGGTGAAACCTCTAGCAGAGAAGAAGTTGTTGAGGATAGTTATGGCGTCGGATCGGAGGCGTAATAGTGCCGAGTTCAGAGGGAGCCTCGAGCGGAGGTGCGGGAGGGTTCGAAGGAACTCGAGGGTCTGATACTTGTTCTGGATGGGGTAGTTCTGATGCGCGGAGGTCAGCACCGCTCAACTGAGTTGGGAGTGGACTGGGCTCTTTCCCCGTGGTCAATTATGCATGCGGAGCTTAACGCGGTTGGAACTAAGGCTGCGGGATAGAACGAAGATGAGTTAGACCTTACCCCTGGGTCAGACGGGCCTAGAATCTCGACCTCGTTTACCTTGAGCTCGTGGCTCTGGAACTGCTCGCGCTTCTCGGATGGGACCCAGGAACCGTGTAGACGGACGGCGGTACCGACTCTAAGACTGGAGTGGAGGCGGGGCCCCCAGAGACGAGGGGCAGCCAGTCAGTACAGAGCGTAGCCGAGACAAAGGCGGGCTCTCAAAGAAAAGAAGAACCGGGGGGGCCGGGGGGGCAGTGCTCCTCACTCTTTTGATAAAGATCTCGGGACAATGGCCTGGAGATGCTTCACACATGATCCATCGCCTATGTTTAGAAACTGGTCTGACTTCAGTTTTCGCGCTGAGCGAATGTAGCCGTGGACGACGGCATCGTCGAGCCTGCGATCTGGTTCAGTGAGGAGGAACTCGGCAACTGTACGGGGTGTCTGTTGTGTTGCGAAGGGCCGACGGGGGGCTGTCGCTCGTATTCGAGCCCGCGGCGGCGTCCCCAGCTCTGGTCGTAGAAACGGCCAGGGCCGGGCGAATTGGGAGGCGGAGGAGGGAAGCCTGGGGGGCATATCGAGGAGGGTAGGGAGGATGGGCGTTGCCGTGAAGCTGGGTCGAGCTCTGACGGTTCTAATTACTATAACACTAATCGTCGTGGTATATGGAACATGGCTGAGGCGGTGGAAGCTTGAATGTGCGCCAATGTGGACGGTGATGGCGGTTGACTCGAGTCATTCTACAGTCGCGACGGAGCGCGCTTGCCTGGAAATTATTTGAGCGATAAGCTGATAAGAGAGCTCGGTGTCCAGGGCCCACCTGCCAGCAAGGTAGGGGGGGCAATGGCTTGGCCAGTATTACATAAGACACTCCGGTCCGGCGCGGGGCCCTGCCGTCCGTGCCGCCTGCCTCATACCGTAGTCCCGCAACAGGGCCGGAGGCTCGTTCCTCACTACTACCTCGTATGATTTTGTCAGCGCCACATGTGAATGTCTCTCAAGTCGCAACTTCGTCCCATCTCGACCTCAACTTTCTTTCCCACCACCCCACTTCTCTTCAAATCTTCCACCAGCCTCATCTCGCCTGCCGACCTCACTGCAATCCTTCCGTGCCCCTACCCGAGTCACGTCCAATTACATGTGTCCTGCGCGATCGTTCTCATCCAATAGCTTAAATCTGGTGCGACGCATCCCGGGAACCGGGCACTTGTGCTCGCGTCTTCATCGATCTTGTGCCACCTCGATGCGCAACTCCCTCGACGCCGGTGGGTCCGATCTAGCCCTTGTCTCTCGCGGCGGACGGCATTTACATCTGGACGCACGTCGAGCAAGCTTGATCTGGGTGAGACCCGCAGTGTCATCCCGTCGCGGTCGCCATCCCGTCCCATCCGGAGGATGTTGCCTGCCTAGACGCTGCAGCTCCGATCTCAACGGCTGATGGCGGAATGCGTAATGCGCCAGGCGACATGGCGGGCGCGGTTTGCCTGACGAGGTGCCCGCAGCTCGCCACTTCAAACGGGACGCTTGTCTCGAATGCGCCTGTCTGCAGCGGCGGGCGGACCTCGACGACTCGATCGTGGCAAACAGCGCCCGTCGGAACCTGCACGATGCCTGCAAGCGCAGATTGGCTGCTCGCCCCGCATTGTTTGTCCGAAGCCAACCTTCGTCTCTCCATTCCAGAAAGCGCGTTCCTGCCGTCGTCACGAGGTCAGAGCTCGGGGCCTGGCTCATTCTCTCATCTCCAAAGCATCCCTGCCCGCCCGCAGGCTGCTGTTTTCACTGCTGCCCACTCAATTGTTCATTGGCTGGCTTCGTCTCGCTGCGCCAGGAAACGCCTGCCCACCTACCGCCCACCACCGTTCCTTAACCCTCGTTTGCGCCAACGTGCGGCTGTGCCATTTGTTGCCCCTCATCTGGGTCCACGCCGGATCAAAACTCGCTAATCTCAGACTACCGGCATTGACAGCGTCCCTTCTACTGGCTTCCTTGTCCCAGGCTCATGCTCTCTACGTTCCACAACTCAAGATTACCCCCGATGCCATTGTCTGGGATGTGTGCGTAGCCGTGTAGCTCAAGATCTGTGTAATTGCGAGATCTGTGGCCATCCATAGGAGAGAAGAATGGACGAAGACGGGATGAGCCTAACATGATTACGATTGCGCAGGTCCCCTTTTCTCACCGCGTCTTGCCCCTGCCCTCCCCCACGACCCCGTCGGCTCACACAGATACCCGTATTTTGCTCTCGGGAATCAACTCAGATCCCGTGGCTTGCCCGTGGCTGCGCTGTTTGCCTTCTTGGCGATCAGATGTCTTGGGCTACGCGAAGGAGCATGAGGAGATTTGACCGGGGTGCGCATCCCGCAGCACAAACGACGAAAACAAAACCAACGAACAACGCCGTTTTCCGCGACCCCCAAGTGGGCGTTCCTGTCGTATATCTGCCATGGAAAGTGTCTATTCTTACTTTTACTGACGCGAGTTGCCGCCCGACTCTGTTCTAGACACCGGCTAGGGACCCGAGCACCCATCAATATTGGTCGCACACAGCCATTTCTCACTCAGGTCTCTCGCTTCAAACGAGGGAGAACTAAAGCGACTCGGCCGCGAAGGGCTTCTCGTACTCGAGATGTTCCGTTTCCCGTTTACAGCCGCGGCCTGCGATAGTGAGAGCGAGGATTCTTCTGGGTATAAATAGAGGCAGTAAAGACGACATTCCGTTGCCTTATTCTTCATCGACCCGTATTCCTATCCGAATAATACCCTATTCTTATTACTTTACATATATATCCGCTCCCCTTATCATTTATTCCTTGTGGTAATAGCTGTGTTTCCACACGGAGGTCTTCGTGGTTCAGACCGCCGCCTAAAACGCATTAAACCTTCGCGGTTTATACCACACGATGGCCCCTTCAACCTCCAAGTCCTCCAAGTCCTCCAAACCTAAGGCGTCCGAGGTAGCGGCCGAGACCAAAAAGTATTACATCCCGCTCATCCGCAAGAACTACGCTTCATCTTGGCCCACCATGTCCTACCTCTACCATCAGCCACTCCAGCAACTCACTGTCCCGAGACCTCTCGATAATTTCGCACCACCTACCTTTCATGTCACCTGCGGTGACCCCGTCGACTTTGCCCTGCACATGGCTGCCACCGAGACCGCCCGCACAGGCCACGACGTCCGCGTGCCCTTTGTCTGCGCCGCTAACGAGAAGCGGCCCGGCGGCGACTGGGAGACGGGCGTGGTGGGTTACGAGGAGCGCCTCTGCAGACGAAGTACGCTTTCTGCTGCTTTATCGACCCCTGGGCCTGGTTCGTCCGTCGCCTCCAACTATCCGATTCCGTGCGAGGGCGGCATCATGTCCAACTACGTTGTTGTCTTCCGCGGCTTGCACGACCGGTACGAACGCCTCGACGAGGAGCAGTGGGCCGCCGTTCCCGTGGTGTCCGTGGTGCCCGCGCGCTGGCCAAAACTGAGTCACAGTGGAACCAAGTATTCCTTTGAGCAGGAGCGCGACCTCGTCAAGGTGAAGCTGCGCGCGGCGCTGCGCATTTGCCTCTACAACAACTACCGCTACGTGGTGGTGGGTGACTGGGGACTGGGCAACGGGTGTCGCAACCCACCGCAGGAGATGGCCGAGTTGTGGCGCGAGGTCTTCCTATACGACCCGGAGCTGCGCGGCCAGTTCTTATTCGCCGCATTCGTGTTTGAGGACGAAAGGCAGAGCACCACGCGGTTCATCCTCGAAGATATCGCGAAGAAGAGTAAGGGAAGCAGCTCGAAGAGCAAGGATCCTGGATCGAAGAGCAAGGCGAAGACCGGATCGAGTTCCAGTTCCAGTGTTAGCTCGAGCTCCAGTATAGGGGATGTGGTGACGGATTATGAAATTTTCCGGAGAGTGTTTGATGAGAGGGAGGTACATAAGGTCTTGAGCCAGCCGGACCCACGGTATAATCTGGGGACGATCACGTCTTAGTTGTGTTGTCAGTGGTGGCAGCCTCTTTGTGGGTTACCTTTGTGGGTGGGCGATTGCTCAGATCGTTTCCCCAGGTCGTTGCTGTTCTTCCTTCTACGTTGTCTTACCGTTGCCATTGCTCCAAACATGTCCAACCCAGCGGAGATAAATCCTTTCCCTGTTCTTCTGCTTTCGATATCTATATGCTTCTGGGACAATACGACCTGGTCTGGGAAACGGTGGTGCTGGTTTAGACGTGATAATTATCGCCGGTCTTTCAGGTCAGGGAAAATGGGTGGGCTATTTCGGGTGGTGCTGGCGTTTGGGTATTGCTTGTAGTGCAGCTATATATTGACTGTCAATATATCTTACCAAATGCAGCCGCTCTCGTGATCATGTCTAGTTGTGGGAATGCCGGGGGATGCATCCGGCGGCAGTCCGGAGAGCTGAGGCGCGATTCGCTCATAACCAGGCTCGTCGCGGACATAAGCCAATGGCGAGTCCGTCTTGACGACTCCTAAAATATTGCCACCGGATACGAAGGCAAGCGATGCGTTCCGAAGGACGTACACTATTTCGGAACCAGTCAAGGTGACGAGACCGCTTCGAACATCTGTAGTGTTGAAGCCCAAACCTCTTTCGCATCCGAATGCCCGCCTATGTACCCTGGTAAAGGAGCGCCGACCGATCTCGCACTGCCCTCGACTAACGCAGTGGACCAGAACTTGGAAAGAATGATGCACAAAGGCTATGAACCCAGCCCCCATAGACAAAATTCAGGCTACACATTGGCTGCTGAGGAGAGTGGAACTCCATTGTAAGAACCATTGAGATGCCATGCACCCTCTAACACTTCCCCTATACACCTCTTTCTCGATTTCATGCTCATCGGTTTTGCCCAGCTCTGCCTCCCACACTCACTTACCAGTAATTTGGCCTCAGCCCTGCAAAGCCCCCCTTCTCGGCCTTGTCAACCGCCTTCCTCTGCCCCGAAAGCTATGCGACTCATTAGCACCCGTACTCTTGGACCCTCACAGATCCCTGCCTATTACAGGGGAACTCACCTCGAGCTGCACAGCCCTATGGATGTGCACCAACCAATCGACGTAGCTCTGCGCCTCGTTATTCCGATCCTCAACAAGCTGCCTCGCAAACTCGAACTCCGCGCCGTCGATCCCCTGCCGTGCCAGCTGCACGCAGGCTGATTTGCTCCCCCTCTGTCCCTTGAAGAATTCGAGTATATTGCGTACCTGGCAATTCAAGTGCGTCTCTAGAACAGGTAGTGTACTGGTGTACGCATCCAGACTCTGCAAGGTCTTGAAGTCCGGTCCGAATAGGTCCGAGATCAGATCGGGGCTCGTCTGAGCGTGAAACCAAATCAGGACCCCCTGCCCGTTGTCAACGAGGTACACACCACCCGTCTCGATCTTCGAGAAGCTGGCCCTGAGCGTCGGTGGGATCCGTAGTTCCCCGGTCTCCGAGTCCACAAAACCGTCACCGGGCTCAAGGTTGTGGATTGGGACGATACGCGGGTAAAGATATAGCGAGAGCTCCAAAGGGCCCATGGTTTGCAGCATGCGCAGCTCGTGCACCCTCCTATCCGAGGTCTCGTTACCGCCCTTGAACGCGCGGCACTTGATAAGACCCAGCATGAACATCGCAAACTCCTTTAACCTCTCGGGAAGAATCAGTTGCCCGGGAGGCGTCCCAGCGGGCGCGAAGTTCTTGCGGTGTGAGGCGAGGATATCGATAGTGCGCTCCGTCAGCCAGTTGCGCGTGTCGCGGAAGTTGTTTGATGTCGAGGCCAGTCGCGTGACGGCTTCTCTCGCGAGGACGTTGTACACAGCATCTTGGTCCACAAATTTGAGGCAGTCCCGCGCGTTCTCGCTCACACTGGCAATAATGTTGGAGCAGCGTACACGGCGCTGGCCGTCGGCGGTAGTGTACAGGAGGGCAGACTGGAAGTGGGCATCAAGCTTGGGGTCGAGCTTGCCATCGTAACTGAACGTGGCGCTGATGGCCTTGTCAGCGTCTATTACCCCGATCTCGAGGTCCGCGCCAAAGGTGTGTTGCATGAAGCTGCCATGATAGGCCGAGACTTGAAGGCCCGTGGAGCAGCGGACCTTGACAAGCGCCTGGTAACCCGTCTCGCGGGTGACGGCGTGCTTGATCTCCGCCGCGAGCTTGGCGTTGTCGCGGCCGCCGATGAAGTTCGGATAGTAGAAGGTCTCGCCGCCGGTGGAGGATGAGACGTGGCCTGCCGTTGTCAGATCGGGGTTCCAAAAGGAAGTGTATGGAAGAGCTCACCTATTGTGGCGACATCCAAGTAGCCTCCAGAAGGAGCAGCGAGGAAGAAGTCGACACCAACGCCGGCAGCGGCCATGCGCTCGCCGAGTTTTGTCCAGCTGGGGTGCTCTGTTGTGAGGAGCTTCTTGTCTACTTCACCGCCAATGTGCTTCCCATCATCCCGCAGGAATAGGCGGCCGGGTCCCCAAGTCGGAAGCGCCGAGGCTGAGCAGATCATCTTGCCACCAGTGGCTTCCATGCCGGCGAGGGCCGCACTCAGAGCGGGAAGCAACGCGGGTTCTGGATTTTTGACGGTAGAGAACATCATGGGGAGCCTCGTGAGAAGAGATGTGATTACGGCCCTGTAGTCGTCAGTACATCCTTAGCATGCTACAAAGACGAGGTCCATACTTAGATTCAACGGGATCAACGAAAAGTCCCTCGCTCAGGGGCACGAAGGGATCTTCGATATCCGGCATTATCATCATTTGAGCTTGCTCTAGGTTTGACTAAATTGGGATTTAGCAAATTATACTCCATCTCATTCGGCGTAGAACTTACCTTGACGTTGTAGAAGTGGATGTCCTTGTCAAACGTAGCGAACCCAACCTTTGCGCCCTCTGGTATTTGACGACGCTTCGGCTCACCGTCCTCGTCATCTGTCGCCTCCCCTCCGTACAACGCAGAGACTATACCTTCGCAGAATGCCTCGAGGAACCCCTTGTTGTACGACTCTTGCGTAACATCAATCAGGAAAAGCCACCGCATACCAACGGGCTCCCTTGTCCAATACTCTTTAGGGACCACGAACTCGACCGTCCCACGCGTGAGTTCGGGCCGCTGGTCCCGGTCAACCCTCACGCCGGCGGGGGTCGTCGCACAGAAGTATTCCGGGGGCGTCTCGTTGGGGTATGAACACAGGTTGCACACGAACTTATTGCCCCCTGACTGGAACATCATAAAGGGGTTGATGTAGGCACGACACCTCCGGCACCGCGGTGGGCCAGAAGCGCCAAAGTCTAGCACGGGCACAGGAAGCTCGCCGCCGGTCTGAGGGGCGAGCGGCTGCAGGACGAGACCGAGGGGCAATGAGGTAGTGTTGAGCCCATCAGAGGTCGCGGGCAGATTGTTTATGGTCAAGCGTGCAAACTTGGGCGAGGCGTTCCCCTGATCGAAGGCGCGATAGAAGATGGATGCGGGCGGGGGAATGTGCTTCTCGAAGGTCGGGTACATGTTCTTGAGGAAGTATTGCTGCGTCGCGTCGCGCATGACGGGAACGCTAGGCAGGTCATCGGAAGACACAGTCGGGGGCCCAGCAGATGAACCGAAGCCCGAGCCGGACACGGGGACCGCCGTGCCGGGGCCCTCTGTCGGGGGCGCGAACCCAGGGGTGGTAGGCGCCGGGAATTGGCTCTGCGGGCTCTGGGCCGGGCCAAGGTTGGGACTGAATTGAGCTGCAGAACCCTGTGCGGGACTCAGAACCTGAGGGCCACCTGGAGCAGCGGCGCCCGGTGCATACGGCCCGGCAGGGGCGACAGGCGCTGCCGGGACAGCGCCGAACGCCTGAGCAGCGGCCGCCGGGGCCTCGACGTTGTGGTACGCGTGACGGTCCTTCTTCTTCTTCCTAACAGAGTGCACGCCGCCTCCTAGCGCCATGCTACTCATCTGGGCTGCGAGAGCCTCATCCTGCGGAGCTTCTGGCTGCTGCGGGGCGCCGTAACCGAGTGGCTGCTGGGGTTGGAGCGGGGGCTGCACCATGGGACCGGGCGCGGGTGCGCCATAATACGGCTGCTGGGGCTGTTGAGCGGGGGCTCCGTAGGGCGCGCCCTGCTGGTATTGCTGCTGGGCGACGGGCGGATTGAACTGGGGGGGTGCGGGCTGAGTGGTCTTGTTGGGGTTGTTCGGGTCGATCTGCTCACCCTGGCCGAGGGCATGGTACATCGAGTAGTCGGCCATTGCGCGGAGAGGTGCTGGTCACGTTCGTTATGTAGGTGTGCAGCTCGAGAAGGATCTGGGGCAGGGACACGGCGTTGCGGGACTGCGGATGCGTCAATGGCGAGACGTGGCCGGATGTCTGCCACAACTATCGTTAATTGAGGCATTGGAGGCGGCAGCAGAAACGGGCATGTCACCATGGGGAAGGTGCCTAATTGATTGTTACTCACCTACGTCTGGACGGGATTCATAAAGCTACCGGTGTATCATGGCGGTATGTGGAGGGCGTCACGGAGAATCGGGGAGCTCCTTCTGATGTCGTGTTCCCCATTGGGAATTTTGGTGAAGGTCGGAATGCCAGGTGTCTCCCGATGCAGGGGTGTGTGGGGGAGAGAAGTGGCGTTTGTGGCTGAAAGGTACCACAGTGGCTAGTGAGCTGCCAGCTATATAATTACATAACCCGGATTTTGCTGCGAGCTTAGCCAGCATGATGCGCTGCGCGATGAGAAACGCGGCGCTGAATTTGAGTATTCATTCCCCAGAGCCAAACCGCGATGCCAAATCCGTGACTACCAGCGCCTGTCATTCCACGCAGCACCTTTCTCATCTAACACTCTAATTCACACCCGTTAATGGTCGCTTAAATCTCCGTCTAATTTATTCACCTCCCCCATGGACTTCTGAGCCCATCGCGAGAACCAACCTAGGTGCCATCAGCCACCATGTTCAACTTCTCCCCGCTGCAGGGCGCCCTGTCACAGTCCGCCGCGTCCCAGTCCCTCCTTGAGCTCGACGGCGGCGTAAAAGTGCTCGTCGGTCTCGGCTGGGACGAGTCCTTCGATATCGACAAACTAAAAGAGCTAGAGAAGTACGGCCCTTCAACCCCCTCCACACCCCAGGGCGAACCCCCGCTGCTCCGCTGAATTCCATTAAGTTGCTAATACTCTCCTAGGCAGGTCCAGGGCCAGACTATCTCGCTCATTCTCCTCACCCATGCCACCATCGGCCACCTCGCAGCCTTTGCCTACTGCTGCAAGAACTTTCCGCGCTTCACCAACATCCCAGTCTACGCCACCCGACCCGTCTCCGACCTTGGCCGTGCACTCCTCCAGGACCTCTATGAGTCCACGCCCCTCGCCGCCACGACGATAGGCGAGGATGCCCTTACCGGGACCGCGTTTACGCCCGCGCAGAAGGCTACCGCCGCCCAGAAGCTACTCCTACAGGCCCCGACATCGCAGGAGCTCGCGCGCTACTTCTCGCTCATCCAACCGCTCAAATACTCACAGCCCCACCAGCCACTGCCGACCCCCGGCACGCCGCCCCTTAACGGCCTTACTATCACCGCGTATAACTCAGGCAGGACGCTTGGTGGAACGATATGGCATATTCAGCACGGCCTAGAGTCCATCGTGTACGCAGTTGACTGGAACCTGGCGAGGGAGAATGTCTTCTCTGGTGCCTCGTGGCTAGGTGGAGCCGGTGGCGGCGGCGCAGAGGTCATCGAACAGCTTCGGAAGCCCACGGCCCTAATATGCAGCACCCGCGGTGCGGAGAGGACGATTCAAGGCGGTGGTCGTGTGAAGCGCGACGACCAGCTAATCGCCTTGGTCAAAGCCTGCGTTAGCCGCGGCGGCACGGCCCTCATTCCTGTAGACTCGAGCGCCCGTGTTCTTGAGCTGGCGTACATCCTCGAGCATGCTTGGCGCAAGGACACTCGCGAGCGCGGTCCCCTTATGTCCGCGAAGCTCTACCTCGCTGGCCGTAGTATGAGCAGCACTATCCGCTACGCCCGGACTATGTTGGAGTGGATGGACGACAACATCAACCGTGAATTTGAGGCTGTGCAAGACAACCTGCGGCGCGCGAACGGGGACGACCGCGGCAAGGATGGCGGGCCCTTCGACCTCAAGTACACCAAAATCGTCGAACGACGCGCTCAGGTTCAGAAGCTCCTTGCGCAAGACACCGACAATGTACGAACCTCTGGGCGTGTTATTCTCGCCAGTGACACGTCGCTCGAATGGGGATTCTCCAAGGACTTACTCAAGGGACTGGCGAGGGATTCCCGGAATATGCTGATACTTACGGAGAAGCCGCCGGTGCTGGGGAATAGGCCGACGCTAGCGGCGACCGTTTACGGCTGGTGGAACGAACGGAGAGACGGCGTCTCGACAGAACAGGTCGACGGCGAGGACCTCGAATTCGTCTACGGCGGCGGCCGCGAGCTCGAACTCCAGGAAGCCACGCGGCAACCCCTGGAAGGCGACGAGCTAGCCCTATACCAACAGTACCTCGCTCAACGCAAACTCCAGGAGAATGTCCAGGGGGGCGGCGCAGGCACTATGGAGCCCGCCGCCGACGCCGTATCTGAATCCTCCGAGTCCGACCTCGAGTCCGAGGAATCCGACTCCGAACAGCAAGGCCGCGTGCTCAACATCTCGGCGACGATGGGGCAAGCGCGCAAGGCGGTGAGTGATCAGGATCTCGGCGTAAACATCCTCGTCAAGAAGAAGGGGACGTACGACTTCGATGTTGAGGAGAGGAAAGGGCGCGATAGAATGTTCCCACTTGCGGTGAGGCGAAAGAGGGCGGACGAGTTTGGAGAGGTGATCCGGCCGGAGGAGTACCTACGCGCGGAGGAGAAGGGCGATGACGCAGGAGACCGGCCACAACTTGAGGGCGAGGGCGAGAAGCTAGGTAAGAAGCGCAAGTGGGACGACTCCGGGAGCAAGGCACCCACCAAGCGCACACAACTCGCCCACGCAGCCTCGGAAGAGGGCAAGGAGGAAGTCGACGAGCTGGACGAGGTGGAGGACACGGAAGAGGAGGTCACCGGTCCGTCAAGGCTTGTCCTCACCAGCACAAAGCTAATGGTGAACCTCCGCCTCGCCTTCGTCGACTTCAGCGGGCTGCACGACAAGCGCAGCCTTAACATGCTCATACCCCTCATCCAGCCGCGCAAGCTCATCCTCGTGGGTGGGTCATCCGAGGAGACGGCCGCGCTAGCCGCCGACTGCCGGAAGTTGCTTGCCCCACCGCAGGGCGACGACAACGTCTTCACACCTGGTGTTGGAGAGGTGATCGACGCAAGCGTGGACACGAATGCCTGGACGCTGAAGCTAGCCGACGCGCTGGTCAAGAAGCTCCGCTGGCAATCCGTGCGCGGTCTAGGCATCGTGACCGTGACAGGCCGTCTGTCAACTCCGACCCTCCCGTCATCTCCCACCCCTGACTCCCCCTCCATCGATCAGAAGAAAGAAGAAAACCCAGTCCTCGACCTAGCCGAAGCAACAACCCAAAGAACCTACCACCCCATCCATGTAGGAGATCTTCGCCTCGCGGACCTCCGTCGCGAGATGCAGGCAGCAGGCCACACGGCGGAGTTCCGTGGCGAGGGCACGCTGCTGGTCGACGGAGTAGTCGCGGTGCGCAAGACAAGTACGGGGCGGGTAGAAGTCGCCGGGGTACTGGGCGATGGAGGATCCAGGCGTGGTACGCTTTACGAAGTCCGGAAGGTGATTTACCGGAGTTTGGCGGTCGTGGGGGCGTGATCATTTCTCATATTTCTCTTAAATTACTTGTATCACTTCTTTGTTCTGTGGAGACGATGGGGTTTACGGTTATATGTGTATTATCTGAAGACAGGGCTCAGGGGAGGCTTGAAGGTGGGCACAGCAGGCGCAACGCGGTTTATAGAATAATGACCTTGACTTCAACCTCTGTTGACTTGGGGTTCAACTTGCTGAAGTACGCTGTGGACTGAAATTGCTATGTGGGCTTCCTCATACATGCTCGGAGCCACGAGTGAATGACCCGGCGCCGCTTAAGCGCGCGCTCCAAACGGACCTCAAGCTCTCTCTCTTCCGCTGCGTCACTCATTTCTCTCTCGTCAGGGTTTTCTATGAGCTTTCTATCGGAAGACTCAGCCCTGTTGGGGCTCGCCTTGTCAGCGTCTTCCTTTCGCACGAACTCATACTCCTCATCATACGAGCTGTCATCCTCCGTGGCCACGTCCTCGGCATCGTTCCTGACCCGATCCCCTTCACCAGGCACATCGTCTTCCTCCGCCGCCGTCAACTCATCGTCCATCCATATATCATCAATCGCCTGAACCTGGGCATTCGTCTCCCTCATCAACACATCCTTCACCCTTTCCCGGTATCCCTCACCCTGTGCAAATGGGCGAATGCTCCTAATATTTAGAACCCAATCCATGGTTCTCTTCCCCAGCAAGATCGCGCGCGCCACTGCCTTGTGCCCGTCCCCACTGTGATATCCCGCTCGCACCACCTCATCAGCTGTCGCCTGGTACTTGCCACTCCAACGGCAACCTCGCGCGAAACGGCGGTCTTCGTCCCGGCGGATCTGAGAGGCTGTGGGAGTATGTGCACGCTGCGTAGAGCGGACGGGAGTGGAGGGAGTTCGGCGTTTGAGGCGCGGCCCTGGACGTGGATGAGGGCGGAGTTTGGAAGGGAAAAGGCAGCAGTATGCCGGCTGGCGAATTGAGACGTTGCTACGGTGGGTGCGGCTTGGTAGGTTGTCAAGGTCCAGTCTACTTTGGGCGAGACGAAGAGCGGGATCTAACTCGATGTCGGATTTGGGAGATGGGTCGAGATCGTAGGCACTTGGAGGCCCTGAGATCTCATGCTCGTCGTTATTGTGGGCGAGCTGCTGGTCGATCTGGGAGCTGGTGGAGGCAGAGGATGAATCGGACATTTCACCGGGGGTGGTGACAATCGTGAAGGCCCGCTCTGATCCGGCCCCAGGTGTATCCGCGATTATTTCTGCTGAGAGGTGCTCGTCTCCGCCTGGCCAACTCCGAAGGAGGCCTGAATAGGGCAAATTCAGAATATTAGGGAGGGCAGAAAAGCGTAGAGGATCCACGGAATAGGAGAAGACCCCAGGGCCATCAGATCCCATGGGTCCCAAGGGGCACCCGAAGCAGACGAGGCCGTCGGGTGCGATTCCAGGTTCAGTTGGAGGAGAGTGTAGTAGTCCCTCTGGATGGAGATCGCCAGCGGGATAAGAATGATGGGCATGTCCTCGAAGACCTCCTTGAGGGGTGCCCAGGCTTTCTTCAGCACCCACATCACCATCTGGTTCATCCTCAAAATCGATTGTCGTGTCGGGCCGAGAAGGTATCTAGCTCAGATGGCCGAAGGGACTCGCTTCTGAGAGAGGGAGGCGGAAGCGTGGGGACATGAAGAAGATGGACGAGTTTGGGAAGGAAGAAGATCACGGAGAGCGATGGAAGCTCGAGGGAGACATCAAAGATAGGGCATAGATAATATAGGGACCTAACGCTGATGCTTGTGTGAAAGGCCATAAAGATTCATGGAAGCCCATCGCTGGTAAAACGCTTTAGCTTGGATAGTAGCAGCGAGCAGAGGTGACAAAAGAGGAACTGGTAACTCAAAGAGGTCATGGGGACGTGAGATAGTGTACATTAAAGGTTGGCATAGCATGGCTGGGAGAGGAAGGAGTTTCCCGGGTAAAAGCAAGAAGAGGCAGGAGGCAGACAAGGAAGACTTCCAACGACAACAAAACAAGATAGAGTGGTATCTAGAATTGCGGCGTATATACAATGATCTGTTGATCGAAGCCAGGACTACGATCATCTGTGGCCCAAAATCTGGGGTAGCCGTCGAGCTCTCCGAGGCTTCTGAGACTGTACGTCATCCAAAAACACGCCCATGTCTATTAATCGTAAGCAAGGTATTCAAGCACAACAAAGGCCCACACGCATCGAGCTGCGTTCCAAACGCCAAACAATGCACAAGTCATACAATCGCCCTTATCACATCCCGAACCTCACTTCGTCCTCGGGTCCTCCCCCATCCTGATCATCTCGTAATCCCCACGGCTATCCCTCCCCGGATCCTGGCGACCCTCCTCGCCCCCGTCCGCTTCTCTCCTGCCCCCAAAGGATATGGGCTGCAACTCGCGGTACCTACAACCCCAGACCCCAAGGCCTATAGACAGCGCGCTGGATAACCCCATGCTGCCCCACCACATGGCATTCCGCGGTATGAGCCCCGTGTAAAACGTGCAGACGAGCAGGTGAATCGCATGCGTCGTTAGCGCAAAGTCGGGTACGAGCTTGCTTCGCGTAACGAGTACGACTATCGCACCACCTCTGCTCATCGTCAGTACAAGTCCGTCACCACCACCAGCAGCGAAGAAAAGAAAGGGGTCCAGGGGAAACCTACAAGCAAAGCCCCCCAGTGAGCACTAGACAGAAAGCTAGAAGCCAGCCCTGAGTGGTATCACCCCTAACCGACTCCCATCCAAACACCAGCTCCGTCCCGAAGCGCGTCCCCGCCGCGAGCGCCGTGAAGAGCGTCAGCGTCAGTGCTGCGGCGTAGTAGATGCCCTGTAGCGCGGCTATCTGCGAGACGATGCGCAGTGGGGGAACCTCGGTCAAAGCGCCGGGGCGGCGGAGGCGGCGCCGGCGAGGCATGCTGTATGGGAGGTATATATCGTCTTGAGAGACGTCGTGGTCGGTCGAAGGTGTGCTACGTCGTCATGTCCGTGGGAAGCTTGGGTGGCTGGTAGCCAGAGTTCGAAGCTGGGCCCTCCTTGGGTGCAGCTCTGGGTGCAGAAAGCTGATGAAGTGTGCGTAGAAGCAAAGTCGGCGGCTCGGGTAAGATTCAAGCGCCCAGTATATGCTGGCTCGACAAGGCTTCGACTTGGGAGATTCCGCCAAGTCGGGATCTGCGACAGTTAAGCGTGTGCTGGATCGCGGCAGCCATCACTCCAGATTACGTGTGGACGTGGTGGTTGGTCTGCTTTGCGCCCGGACCACTTCCACCTGGCACCACACCGCCCTTTTCTGCCGGTTCAAAAATTCCCCGCCTCCGAGCTCAGGCGCTGATGAAGCAAGCTCGAGGGCCAACCGACATCATCACATTTTCCTCGGCTCGGAAAGTTGCCAGCACGGTCCCAATCAGCTCATTCCGAAGAGCTCTCACTATATAACAAGCAAACTACTACTTCGATTTTCTTCTATATTTCACCAGCCTGACTCTTGTTCCACCTGGTGCAACCACTTTACCGGACTCCGGCTACCACGCGCACAAGACAACCACTATGGGCCTCTTCTCGTCAACCCCCGACCGCGAAACCCAGGTCCGCAACGGCACCGTCTTCCCCACCCGCGCCGAGCGCCAGCGCTGCTGGTCCGCTCGTGACGCCTACTTCGGCTGCCTCGACGCCCACTCCATCCTCGACGCCAACGCCGACCCCGCCGCTGCCCGCAAGGCCTGCCCCGAGCAGACCGAAGCCTTCGAGCGCGACTGCGCCGCCAAGTGGGTCTCGTACTTCAAGGACTGGAGAGTCATGGAGGCCAAGAAGCGGGCCAAGATCGAGCAACTAGAGAGGGAAGGGGCAGTCAAGATGGATGTCAAGCCCGAGTTCGGTGCCGGAAGGTGAGGCAGGATGAGTGGAGCGTGTACGTTAGTAGGGGAGGAGATGACGAAACGGGGCCGGTGTATGGCTTGAGGGGAGCCTGGTTCACGACGTTTAACGTAAAGAAGGGAAAAGGTAGGAGATGAAAGCTGTACGATATAACCGGCTGACCAACAAGTATCGGCCAATGTTACCATTAGAAACGCAAATATATGACGAACCCGTCTTTTTATAATCATTACTATCCCTATTCACCATCACCTGTGACAGGCAGCTGAGCCTTGCCCAGTCTCATGTCTCACATGCGCCAGCTTCCCCGGTGGCTATGAAAGAGAGCAGCGCTCGGCCGACAAAGGAAAGTTCGACTACTGTGACTGCCAAAGGCTAAATTAACTGCCGAACCAACTACTGGACTCGAGAAAGAGCTAATAGATGCTGTTCTTCATAGCTTCATCAATCCGCATGCCACTCAACACAGGCGCTTACACGTCAAGACTCCGGTCACTCTCACCGTCCACATTCCATTACCAGTCCTCAAAAAAACCTGGCACATAGCGAGAGAGCATGCAATCTAACCATCTATTCAGCCTTATATCTCAATGCTCTACTCAATGCATGGTATCATCTATGCCCTAGCCCTCCTCCACTAAACGTCCCCCACTTCTTGCGCGGGGAACACCAACAGCAAGAAAACAGAAATAGAAAGTGAAAGAGAGAATGTTCCAAAGACAAAAGAAAACTTCATGCGGTAGTGAAGAACCATGCTATCCAAGCTCTCACCCTCCTCCATCGTACACATCTCTTCAACTAGTGCGCCTCACCAGGCAAAGGCGGTAGGCTTTTCTCTAGACTCGCTCTGCTGACTTTCCTCCTGAGCACGTCCCCCTCCATACCGTTCCCCCCATATCCACTATCCGCGCTCTCTGGCTTTCCGACCTTCGGTGTCCCATCTCGGGGAACCACCCTTCTCGGCGTAACAGGCCTATCTTTAGCAGGCGTCTTCGGCCTCTTCTCGCTCATGGCAGAAGACTCCGCTGCCTCATCGACAACGGGAAGGTGATCCACCTCCTCGTTCCGCTCGGGTTTCTCCGCCTCAGCGTTGGGGGGAAGTCGGCCGACGGGGGGCACGGGCGGCTGGTGCGTAGGCATAGGCGGCACGTGGGCCCGTCCGTGATGAGACCCCAACGGGCAACTGCCAGCCTCCACCTCCTCACTCCTCTCCTCCTCAGCCTGCTGCGCAGCCTCAACCTCCGCCTCTTGTCTTTCCTGTTCCCTTCTCTTTGATTCCTCGGCCGACATTGTGATGTCCTTCACAAACCGGTAGAACCGATCTCCGTACTGCTCCGGGGGTAGCGCCGAGATCTGCGTCTTGTCGTGGGATAACCCTTTCCAGAAGTGCTCTATCTTCTTGACCATACCGTACTGCTCCCCGTTAGCATAATATATTCAACCATCGTAATTCAATAGGGACAACTTACATGAGTAAGACAGTCAATCACCCCAAGATAGTACACCTCATCGGCAGGGGTATTATCCTCATGGGTGGCTCCAAACCCACCATCATCTTGGTTGAAAAATCCTGGCCTCGCAGCCCCTTCCTCCAATTCATCCGGCATCCGGTTTCCGGACTGATCCATCGGTACCGGCCTCTCCTGCCTCAGCATCTGCCTCAGCTCCCTCGCCTTTTTCGCGTTCTCCAGCTTGCTCGGCGTCCGCAGCAGCACCGTCAAGTCCGGCTCTTCCGACGTGCGTTCCCCAGCACCGCCCGGGTTGAATACCCGCAGCGTCTTGTCTCGTAGGTTCTCCTCATTGCCCTTGCGCAGGTCGTGGATCCCAATGAGCAGCGAGTAGTCCATGATGTTGAGACGCTTCAGTAGGGCCACATCGCGCTGGAGTTGGTCCAGGAAGAGCCGCTTTTTCGTTACACCAAGCTCAATGCTGCGCTTCCTCCGCACCCAGTTGAGATCTTTGAGCGTGCCCCGGGGGTTGGTGGCTAGGTTGTCCTCGGCATAGTCGCGGCCAACGGTCGAACCCTTGAGATCGAATGTCTGATGGATGTCCCGGTGGGGTGGGAATAGGTTATTCATGACGACAAAATGGATCTTCTTTCCGTACGGCATCTTGACACGGTGAAGCCCGTAGAACTGTGACAGCAACGTGTTCGGGTTTTGCGTGACGTGTTGGTAGTAATCCTTGAGTATCCGCCGGAGGTACTTGTGCTCGGCGTGGTGGATAGTCTTGATGATGTACTTGTAGTCCCGCGAATAGTAGAAAAAGCTCCCACTCTTTCCGGGCGAGCCCAGCTCCGAGAGGATGTACTTCCCCGTAAGCGACATGAGGTAGTCGGCGGGATCGAGCCGAAAGAGGCTCCGGAGGCGGCGGAAAACCCAGGGGGCGTAGTCCTTGAACTTGAAGTCGTACTTGGCCGATGGCACCAATTCATTTCCGGCACTGTAAGGTTAGGTTAGAGGTAAGAAAATAATGGAGTGAGCAGGAATAGCTACTCACATATCGAAAGTTGATTTTTGTTTGACATCGAAATCGGCATCCGTGACCTCACGGTCTAGCTTTGCGTTCGTCCGCGAAACCGACACGCGAATCCCGGTCAACATGTTGTACGCAGTGACCCAATTGACGTGGTGCTCATCAACCTTGGTGCCAACGAGTACCCGATCGTCATCCTCCTCTTCCCTCCTCCTCTTCTTACTCGCCCTCTTCTGCCGGTAGGCCTCGGCCCAACGCATCGCGTCCTCGTCGGGCGCCACCTCGTCTCGTGGCAGATCCGACTGAATCGACCTCGTGTTACGTCGCCCCAGGCTGAGCGAGGCTCTGCGTGTAGAGGACGTGGCAGCGGGACCAGCTGTGGTAGGCGAGAACCGCCCGCTGGTGAAGGCGGCATCGGTGCTGTCTCTAGAGCCTCGAGGCTGCTTCTTTGGGACTTCAAGCGTGTGCCGTTGCCTGACCTGACCGGGGCCGGGGGGTTGGGGTGTTGCAAGAGCGGGTGCTGATGTTGAGGGAAGACTATGAGGAGGCGAGAGACGATGAGGCGAGTCTGGTGGAGCTTGCCTATGGGAATCGAGAGTTTGTGATTGCGGAGGTGAAGTCGGAGTGGTCGGAAGGGGAGCGTTCGTCGGGGGAGGCGGGGGAAGTGATGTCGGCGGTGGCGGCGGTGACCCAACCGGTTCAGGAGGTTGTATCGTATTGTCCAGGGGGTCTAGTATGGGCTCTTGAGCCTTGCGAGGTGAAGGTGCTGGGAGATGGGAAGATGGCGGAGGGAGGGGAGGCGCAGCCATCGGTTCGGGTGGCACATCATCAGCAGTGACCGTATGATCGGATAGCACCGTCGTCGACCGGACCGTCCTGTCCACGAGCGTAAACTCCCCATTCTCCAGCTCCTTTTTCCCGACAACAAAACCAGGCTGTACGGGTGCCCCGTTCGTCAGCGACGCCATGCTCGTCTGGCGCGTCCGGGCGCTAGCGTGCACAGGGGCGGAGGCGCCGCTGGTGTCGGACCGTGTAGACGCCGTGGACGCGGACGTCTCGTCGTAGCTGGCATTGGTTGCGTCGGCCCGTGAGTCGGGGTGGATGCCCCGGCCATCAAAGGACCCGTGTTGCTTATCGGGCGGCAGACCAAACTCCGCAGGGTCGAAGTCGATGATATGTGACGTGGCGAATACAGAGTCGTTTCCGTCCGGGAGGAGGGCGGTCATTATCGGTACGGGATACCCGGGTAGCTTTCGAGATGGAAGAACGGAGGCGAGCTAGGAGAGGGAGTCGTGTCGGGGGAATCGCGGCCCAGGAGGCTGGCGGGGGCTCATGGGGATACAAATTCGCTCTCTCCGGAAAACAGTGCAGATATTTCTGACTAGGAAACGGCTGAGGCGGGAGAGAAAATGCTATGTCGGTGGTACAAGCTGTGTTGTGCCGCTCATGGCCTCAGGAGAAGATTTCGCGATGGGAGTGCGTGGCAGCGACACTCACAGTGGTAGTGGTGGTTGGGGACTTTGGAGACAGGCCCTGCCTCCTGCTGGATGATAGGAGAAAGGGAGGCGGCACATGGGTGGACCGGGGCGCCGAAAAGTCCCCAACTTTCCTACTGTGCGATGAACGCTCTAGAAGCAGAGAGCGACCAGGATTACGCAACGGAACAGGAGTGGGCGGTGGTGACACCAGCACCCAGCCTCAGTAATACAGTGCCAACTATGTAAAATCGACTATCTGATTTCATGGCGGACAGCCCGTGCCAAGCCACGCTCAGTCGCCGCCAAGGACATATGAAAGCGCATGGGGTGGCCCAGCGACAATGGATTTCTGCTCTTCAATCCGCGCCGGGCCCCGGTCCCGCTCATCAACCCGCCGCGACCAAAATGCCTCTGGGCTGCAGACTTCCCAGCCGTTCTGTCCCCTGAGGCGCAGCGGAGCAAAATCCCACAGAAATCCTGATTGAGCTGCATGCCCGCCCGTACTTTGCACCTGCCTGCTCTAGTTTTGTCTTGCTCAGCCGGCCCCGCTGCCATCGCACCGTCCAATCTATTCCATCCGTACTACTGAAAAATACACATACGTCAATAAGGGGGCACACCCGCACCGGCGTCTTGGGGCCCGCATCCCGCAATGGCGGCACATTGTCTTGCCTAATCGGGAAGCGCACGGCACGACCTTTCCATACGTCTCGTTAGTCTCTGGTGACGCCACAGACGGAGTGCAGATCAGCGCCGTGAGCCCGAAATTTCCAGGCGGATCGGTGGAACCACAAATCTCCAGCTCCAAAGCCTTGTCATCGCATTTTGCGGCACTCCCCTGCCAGCCCTGGGGCATTGAAGAACGCCAAGCCCAAGCCCGCCGCAGCTAATTATAGGACCCATGAATTTGAGAATCTTGTCTGGGCCCTGTCGGTGGCATGTGGTCCGGGTCAATGGCCATGGAGAAGAAAAGAGTTGGAGGGGATGCACGAATTCAGAGTATCATAGCCATAGCAAAGAGTTTTCTTTCCCCTTTGCGAGGAACACGAGCTGCAGGCCGTGAGTAGGTTGGTACACGGTGTGCGCTCGTCTAACTTGCACCTCCCTGAGCGCTGGAAACAAAGCGGAACGCGATGACGAAGCACGCTGATCCACGCGGCAACAATCTGAAATCCGCGCAGGGGTAAAAATGGCATTTTCCGTATTGATCTTCCTCAGGGCGAGTTCTCGACGTACCATGACAGATCAGACAATCCAAGTAAACATGAGAGCATTCCTTGGTGGTGGAGAAACGATATCCCTGAAGCATGTCCATCACCCTGTAATAGGATCCGTCACGCCCGAGCGAGACCTTTGAGAAGAGAGCAGACAAATAAACATCGCGAAAAATACCCTCAAAAACTAGTAAGGACAGCCCACGGCCCTTGCAAGAGAGCATTTTACTTGTCGTCAACCTCAAGCTCTTGCTCCGGACCCTTCAGACTAACCCGCCTGGCTCCCTCCAAATGACGCCAAGATCGCCAAGAACCCTCCAGTGTGGAGATCGGCCTGCCAAGGAGCCGCGTTCCAACGCTCGCTTGTTCGGTATCACGCCCCACAGCTCTACCCTGGAAGAATCGAAATGTGATCCCGTGAATCAGTTCTGGGTTTCGGCTTCGGCGAGTGTTGAGTTGGGACCGCTTCCATGTTGTCTGGTGAAGTTCCAACAGTTGTTATTCCGAGCGTTGAGGCTAATCCAGGGCTGTGTCTCGAGGTCGACTTGGCTTACGTCGGTTAAGAAAGTAAATGTCGTTTACCTTCCCCCCCTTCACCCCCTCTTCTTTTTCTCCCTCGAATGAAATACTCAATAGGCGGGCTAGTCACGATAAAATACGTAAGTAATTACAGGAATTGGTATTTTGGGTTCCAGACGGATAAAGTCTTTTCGGCACTTATCCCGTGAATCCCTCAAGCATATCCCAACAAATGGACCTGAAACTTCGGACCTTAAAAAGACCCACTCCGGTCCCCGTCCCCAGAGGCATCCCTCCAGCTCCGCATATCCATCACCTGCACCGTTCCCGTCGAATTCCTCCGCAGGATGCGCCTTGGTCCATTATGTCCCCCGTGACTCAGTGCAGGCGCGAGTGGTTCATCCGTGTCGGCCTGGTCGTTACCCTCCATGGGGCCTGTCTCGGTGACTCTTGTCCGCGACTGTCGCTTTCTCCGTCGCCTCGGTTGTCTGCCTCCCGCTCGCCAGTTGGTATCATGGAGTCCCCATGCCACCCCGGCGTCCTCGTCCTCTGGAATGGGGCAAGCCTCCTAGTCATGCCATGGTTGATCGCCACAGGTGCCATACGGGACCTCGCTTTTTGAGCGTCCCTTGGTGTCCCCCGTCCTCGGGTAACACGGTACATGGAAGGTCTCGATGGGGCTTGGATATAACGGCGTATAGGTGCCCGATGAGGAATAGTACTCGCTAGAAATGCGCGCGCGCCGGCGCCTCTCAGAGCGGGCTATGGGCATTTTTCGGAGCTCACTAATCCGCTGCTCTCGAGGGGTTGAACCTGGCGTCTCTGGCCTAGAATTTGGGTCTGTCGGTGCGGATGCTGTGTTCCTCCTTAGGCGAAGAGGGGTACCATCGGCTTCGATGCAGAGGAAGCGGCTGACGTGTCGCCTGAACGACGAACTTGCGAACCTGGGCTGTGACAAGTTCGTAAAAGGGGCGGCGGCGACAACCAAAGAGCCGTCATCCTGCTCATTGACAGGCCAGGCCTGGTGACTCCGGCCTGGCCCTATCTCCGAATCATCCCCCTTCATGGACCGGCGCGGGCCGGGGGAGGACTGGCGCCTTGAAGCGCGAGGTGGCACTGGTAACTGGCTCCCACATTCAAAGCAAACCCCATGATTCTGTACGCCCTGTCGGGGGGCCACCGTCCAGATCCCCCTTGCGCTTGGGAGCACTGATTCATGGGTTTCCGCACAAAGGCTGTCCGTTTCATTGACTTGACTACTCCGGGTGGATATAGGATGACGCTCGGCTCCCCTACTCGCTACTTCCCATGATGGTTCACCCCAGTTGGTGAGTGACTGAATTTGGAAGGCCGGTGGTGAGGACCGAGGGGGTTGCGTGTATCGGCTGCCATGAACTCCAGGGTCTTGGTGCCCTTCGTGTGTCTCTTGCCACTGGAAATATTCCGGCTCACGAGGACACTCCCCGTGGCTCATTATGGTCGGCCTCTCGGGATCTAAGTCGTCAAGTCCACCGTCGCAAAGGACCCAGCCCTACCCGGACATCTGCTCCGTCGTGAACTAGCACCCGCAAGCTTCGTCCGAGAAGGCCCGATGATTCTGAGCCGCTTCCAAAGTCCAATCATACCACCATCCATATTCCATTGGCCACTGCAGCTCCCATGGGTCGAACTCTACCTGGGAAGCAGTAACGTTAGTTCTTGGGCGGTTTTCTAGCGAGAACCCGGTGTCTTTCGGGCTAAGGGTGTGGTGGCCCGTGGGAAAAGGTTCCAAGGTTGGGTTCGCGGCAGATGCTGCTGTGGCAGAAGACCGAGTCAAATCGTCGCTCACACGGTCCAACAGAGCCTCTGAGACGGACAGTCCCTTGGAAAACGGGTGAGGACGACGGTACTGAACGGAGGAAATTCCGTCCCAGCTGTGCCACGTGCAAGCCGTGACAATATGTCGATGCGGTGATCGTGCTCTCCGCTGCTGGTCCGCCTCAACCTGACTACTTCTGGCATAGACACCTGCTGTTACACGAGTTTCGGATTGGTAGTTTGCAGAGGCGAGGGGCCTGAAGCTCGGCAGTGGCATCACGTCAGCTGGCCCTGCTGATAATGTAGTGGAAGAATCACCCGGCCGTAGAGGCTACAGACAGAACACTATCGGTAATGATATAACGGAATAACAAATCGAGGAAATATCAGAGGGTGCATGTTGGATGAATTATTGTCGCGGCCGGATATCATGTGGCTTCAACGGCGAATGGCCCCTGTACCTATGCCCCATGTGTGTAACGTCTGGAAGGACTTCCGTTCTCTTCAATAGCTCCTTCCATCTGAGCATCTGCGGAGGTCACACGATCTAGCCGACAGTCGTATGTACCTTCTCCAGAGCACATAAAACTTAGGCAGTACCCAGCTGCTTAGAAAATCTCACGGTAGCTTTCATAAAACCTCTACCATTACAGATGTTGACTGGAAGCTAAATTAACAAGCAATATCCGTAATACTCCTCCAGCATTAGTTGTGCCGCTCTGCCCACCGCCTTGCTTTGATGCCCCCACATTCTCGGCACTCAGTATGCACATCGGCTACCAGCGGCAACGCGGGGCCCCCAAGAACTAGCGCCGGGGACCCTCCACGCCCAAAACGACAACTCCCCGAGGCTTACATCTCAAGTCTACCTCTATTCCTCCCTATACTCATGGTTCGAACGCGTCCACGACTTATTCAACCTCGACCATGCCCCACCCCCTCGCCCGGTGCGCTGCGCGCTCCGCCGTGCGCTCCGCTGTCTTCTTTGCACAACGCACCCCGCCCGCACGTGCAGCTTCCACAGCTACTACGAAGCCCGCGTTTAGCTGGGAGGACCCTCTAACCTCCAAGGTCGTTCTCAAAGATGACGAGATCGCCATATCAGAAATGGCCGAGCGCTACTGCCAAGAAAAACTCCTGCCCCGCGTCCTCCGTTAGTCCCTGGTTCCTCTCCTATGGTTGCCCCTCGGTCCCTCACACCTCACGCCCGCTAACCCTCCTCAATAAGAGGCCTACCGCGACGAAAGTTACGACCCGAAAATCCTCGAAGAGATGGGCTCCTTGGGCCTCCTCGGTGCTACGATACAGGGCTACGGCTGCGCCGGCGTCTCCACTGTCGCCTCCGGCCTGATCACCCGCGCCGTCGAGCGTGTCGACAGCGGCTACCGTTCTGGTATGTCTGTCCAGTCCTCCCTCGTCATGGGCGGCATCTACGAGCACGGGACGCAAGAACAGAAGGACAAGTTTCTTCCCGACATGGCGAAGGGGAAGCTGATCGGAGCGTTCGGTCTCACCGAGCCGAACCACGGTAGTGATCCCGGATCCATGGAGACCACTGCGAAGCCACATCCTACGAAGACGGGGTACTACTCTATCTCTGGATCCAAGACTTGGATCACGAATTCGCCCATCGCAGGTGTGCTTCTCGTCTGGGCTAAGCTTCAAGATACCGGCAAGATCCGTGGATTCCTTGTCGAGAGGGAGGCATGTCCGCCCGGAACCCTAGAGACACCTTCCCTCAAGAATAAGAACGGCCTCCGGGCTTCCATAACGGGAATGATCCACCTCGATTCTTGCCCTGTCCCTGAAGAAAACATGTTCCCTGACGTGGAAGGCCTGAAGGGCCCCTTCAGTTGCCTCAATAGCGCCCGCTATGGTATCTCACTCGGCGTAATGGGCGCTCTAGAAGACTGCCTCACCCGCGCCCGCGCCTACGCCCTGGAACGAAAACAATTCAAGGGGAACCCCCTAGCCAAGTACCAGCTAATCCAGAAGAAGCTCGCCGACGCGGCGACGGACGCTGCGTATGGGACGCTGGCGGCGATACACGTAGGGCGACTGAAGGATCAGGGGCTCGCGACGCCGGAAATGATCAGTATGATCAAGAGGCAGAACTGTGATCGGGCGCTGCACAATGCGCGGGTGCTGCAGGAGATATTCGGCGGTAACGCGGCGAGCGATGAGTTCATGATTGGGCGGCATGTGGCGAACTTGTTCGTGACGCAAACGTATGAGGGACAGAGCGATATCCACAGTGAGTTCGGCCCCGGGCCTCCCTTAGGAGTATGGATTATTTGAGCATCCAGTGACTAAATGTTGTCTAGGTTTAATTTTGGGACGCGCTATCACCGGGATCCAGGCGTTTGTATGAATGTAAGCTCGTAGGACAGTGCATCGAGGAATTGCTCGTAGAAGTATGTGTGCTTCAAGGGGACCGAAGCTGCAGAGATAAATATACTGTCCGGGAGCACAAATAGGGCATCGGCATCATCTGTGGTTCCACTGGGTAATGAATAGACAGCATTGTACGAGGATCCCCAGGTTCAATCGCTTCTGCGTCCCATGAAACGATAGTCGACGTCACTTCATTCGGAGAAATCCGTCGGTGTTCCCACCATTTCATTGGCCCGTCTTGTGCATCTCGCGCATCTTCAAGCGGCTTGCCCGATACGGCATGACGACATATTCTTAGCCATTCGTGTCCTGCTTCCAATGTGGTAAGCGCCCGCCGGTGTAAGCTCGATTCCCGTGGAAGGTTCCTCATTCCCGGGGTGGTGGCAACAAAGCTTTCTAGGCCGTTGGCGTTTTGTCCAGCTCGTTCCATCATTTCTCAGCACCAAGGCGCTGTTCTTTGCCCCTGAGGCATGATTGGCGAGGTGGCGGAATCAGCTGGGCGCCTGGATGAATCCAGAACTTAGGATACTCAGGTACACTAATGCCTAACGTCCTATGTAGGGCTGCCGCGCCTTCCTCAATTAGCCGAGAGGTACCCACCTTGGCGAAGCGCTCACTCAGACCCTGCTGAGCAAGGCGGTGTCCTTGACGCACGACAGGCGCCGTCCACGGTACAGCCGAAGAGCCTGGCGTCTCTTTCAGTGGGGTCACCATGGGTCCACTTCCCGTTCTTGTCGCCATCATTCCTTTCTCTCCCCTCCTTATTTCCTTCCCTCCATTCTTTCTCCCCTTCGTGACAATCGAACCCCGAAAAAAGACACCCTTTCTCCTGTCATAACAGTCCTCGTAGGTCATTTCTAACCCGCACCTTCCATTTGTCACTGGAGAAACACATCCTGTTCAGCAAGGCAACCTTTCATTTTGCTGACTGAGCTTTGTTGGTGTTATTTCTGCAGTTCTACGACGACGAAACCTACAAAATTTTCCCTCCTCGAACGCAACACACCCCACTTCCAGCCTCGGACACATATCTCATCGACTCCTCGGATTCCCGACTCTTGTACGTGAACCGCTCTCCCAAACGTTACTTCCTTCCTTGGAATATCACGAGCCATCACTTCCTGCCTGGTACCTCTTGCTTCGCGCTTACCCCGCTTCGTTGCTTCCGACCACCCCGCTAACTGCTATCTTCGCTTTCCGAACAGAAACGAGATACTACCATCTCTACCTCTCCCTCTGAGATACCCATCCAAACCATCCAAACATAATGGCGCTGAAGAGGATCAACAAAGAGCTCACTGACTTGGGCCGGTAAGTCGCGCCATTTTCCTTGTCCACAACCGCCCAAGTCCCTGATCGGCGATGCGGCCTGAGAGGGCTGGGTGGGGCAGCGACGGAGCGGGGTTGTTTCCGCCTCCCGTAGTTTGTCTGTCGTCACGTCGCCATTGCGCGCGCCGGGCTTGTGGCCTTCCGTTGGGCTTGGATGGAAATGCTGATGTCTCCCAGTGATCCCCCCTCGTCTTGCTCGGCGGGTCCCGTTGGCGAAGATCTAGTATGTCGCCCCGCTGCTTCCGGCTTGCCATCATCGAACGGCTAGGCTAAAGAGGCCGCATCCGGTTCACTAGAGGAGCCTTGCTAATATTTATCTTCCAACAGTTCCACTGGCAAGCGACGATTATGGGCCCTGTAAGCATCGCCCACACCCCTTGTCAATCCTATGACCACCCTGATGGCCGCAGCACGCGACTTCATCGCCGCGCAAAAACCATGCTAACAACCACTAGGGCGACTCTCCCTACAGCGGCGGTGTATTCTTCCTAGCCATCCACTTCCCCACAGACTACCCCTTCAAGCCGCCCAAGGTCAACTTCACCACCCGCATCTATCACCCCAACATCAACTCAAACGGCAGCATCTGCCTTGACATCCTGCGAGACCAGTGGAGTCCGGCGTTGACCATTTCGAAAGGTGTGTCCGACACCAGTCCCTGTTCCCATGCGCTCCGACGTGTCTTTGCTAACATTTCCCAGTCCTGCTCTCGATCTGCTCTATGCTGACGGACCCCAACCCCGACGATCCGCTCGTACCCGAGATCGCCCACGTCTACAAGACCGATCGAGCCCGCTACGAAGCTACGGCTAGGGAGTGGACTCGCAAGTACGCGGTCTGAGCGGCGCGCAGGGTGCAGGATGGGTGGATGGGGTGATGCAAATAGGACGGTGGGGCGGGGACGCGTGGGAGAGTTTTAATATCATGAGTGGTGCGGACCTCCTGGGTGGGGTTCCTCGATATGATAAATTCATGATTCTCCTTTTTTCCTGTTCCTGGTGGCACGAGAGTTCCATCCCTTCATCGCCGTGGTTTGCGGCTACATATGTTCGTGGTTTAGGGAGTAGTTTTTTGCGCTTTGGGACTTCTTTTTTTCGTCTGCATGTACCTTGTAGGAGCGGCAATATGCTCTTTGTGGTTGAGGGCAGAGAGATTCGTGACGACAGGGCGTAGAAGCTGAAGCGCGATATGGTTAGGAACAGATTGCATCAAGGTTGCGGTGTGGGATGAATTGAGTTGCGTGTCCAATATTCCGAACTTCTTGGTGTTACTGCAACACCAGCGGGTTGGCCTTGTCCACCCGCCAGCGAAACGAACTTTCGTCTACGTGCGATATACGAACATCCACAGGTGGAAAGAGCTGCTCCGCCGCCGTCGTTGTCCATGGGGCTTGGTAGGTAAGCAAGAGTCCTGAGCTTGCCAAACATCCGTTTGCCTCCGGCTTGGACTTGAAGTCAGCCCCGGTGGGGGCCCGGAGCCGGAAGACAACTCGCTTGACCACCACTCCAGTGGGAGCAAGATTAACAGCTTTACGGCCCGGTGGGGGAGCTTGTTACGTTGGTAGAGCCGGGAAGGCCCGCCAAATGGACACCTGCCACCCGGATGGACCCGCAATTCTACCTTAAATGTTCCAGGCAGCTCCCGTTCGAAACCATCATGTCCCGAACGCGACTCCTCACAAATGGTCTTTATTACACATCAACATATGCATACACACACCCCTGGGAAGAATTCGGCTTCATATACGGCAGTTGGAAGTCCAGACCTCCCGTCTGTGTGCTTGCTTCTCTTCCTGATCGACGGGGGGCATGCTGCGAGGGTGATCGGGTGTTCTTGCCCTGGTTCGGGATGAATTTCTTCTTGGCTTTTCTCCGGGAGGGTCTAGAACGCTGGTCTCAGGTTGGGCCTGGGCTAGGCTGGGGGTTTGGGATTTGGGGGTGGGCACTGGAAGGTTTGGAGAACGGTGCTCGGACAGGGGTTTGAGGATGGGAAGGTCACAGGGGTGGACTGGAAGGAGATGAACAATGGGATGTGCCAGGGGAAACCTCACGTGTCGACGAACGCAGCATGGTGACCTGTGAAGTCAGCAGAGGAGGGCAGACAGCGAAGTCCAAAGAACAACTCCCACATTGAAGCCATCATGAGTAGACAAGTTCACATCAATTTGAAGATCGCCTTTGACACCTTCCGTTGCCTTATTGAGCCGCAACGTCTGCCAAAGTGAAATGGGTCGAGGATCCCCGTCGTTGTATCAGAACCCCAGCCGAAACGTCTTTTGACGCACCTGGGGTTTCCGTCCGAGTGGGTCCATAGTCAACCAATTAGAGACACCTTTCCCTGGGATGGCCTTTCAAGCGGTGCCTGAAACAGCACGCTTTTCCGCTGACAGGTCTGCTCGGCCACTC
This sequence comes from Microascus cirrosus, assembly GCA_030271035.1. NCBI lineage: Eukaryota > Fungi > Ascomycota > Sordariomycetes > Microascales > Microascaceae > Microascus > Microascus cirrosus. The sequence continues at coordinate 24,498 of JAMBUN010000304.1, read as the reverse complement.
AGAGGCGGGAGCAGCTGGAAGTGGGGACTGTCGGGGATTTTGAAGTATGGGGCAACGGGGCATCTCCAACGCTGAGCCTGCTTGTTCACTTTGAGGCAAAGGCGAAGACGACCCTCGATTGGGGCGGACTCGTGGCGCTTTAACTGCCGTTCAAGGCCGGCCAACAGAATCTCGATGGATTTTGATGGACTCGACCATCCCCGTTTCGAGACCCTGCCATCGAAGTGGCTACTAATGCGAAGCACGAGCGATCATGGTCTGACGCCGGCATCCAATCCGACCAGGATCCTTTTGATACCGCATCGCAGAGCCGACGCTCTCGACGGGTTCTAGACCCTCCCCTTCTAAGGCTCTTCGACGTTCGAAGCTGCTTTGGGCCCCACTCTGCTCCTGCACTTCCCGTCACGGCTGCGGCCTTGGTACCCTGGACCCATTGCACCCACGCGCCACCAGTCCGCCTTCGCCTGTGCGCCGTTTCCAGTTTCGACTGGGTCCCGAGCCCCCTCGAACCTCCTCTCTCTCCTGCTATCCTTTTCAACTTGCCTTCCGCCACTCTGGTCCAATTCTCCCCCCGTCTTCTTCCCTTCGTGAACGCCTTTCTTCGTCAAGTATCTTTAATATTCTAGTCTCTCTTTGGATCTCCCAAAACTTCCCGCCCTCGACGGGCATTTTGCGTCGCAGGTATGATCTACACGACCCAAGATCCCCCCCCCCCCAAACCCGCGCTTGGCACCCGTCTCATCGCAACGAACCAAAATCCCTCCCGCTTCCCACCCTCCCTCCAACTTTCCTCTTCCCTCTCTCTCAAGCGCTTCCGTTTTTGTACTGCTCCCCCTCTCGCCCATTTTCTTCGTTCACCAGTCTGGACCGTCATCGCTCTTTCCTGTTCTTCTTTGACTTTACAGCGTTTTTGCCTTTGCTGACTACTGGGGCGTACGTCTGCGCAGGCCACAGCGTTCCATTCATTTCTAATTCAAGCACATCGAGGAGAAACGGGCAAGGAGAACGAACGACCGCATCGATCGAACTAATTTCGAGCGAGCTTTTCGATCCGGACGGTTGACGCCTTTCTCGATGTATTCCATTCGACCTTTCAGCAGGCTCTGAATAGCTTCCTTTCTTTACGATTACAATAGTTCGATACCGACACCGGTAAAGGGCCAGAGACTCGGGAAATCAGGCAGGTGCCAGTAAGAGACTGGGACTGGGGACTGAGAATCCACCGGTGGATTCTGGCGGAACGATAGCCCAGGATGGACTTCTACGACTATTCCGAAAAAGGCCAGAGCGAGCGGTCAAGATGGACGCCGCTGACACGGATGCTACTGTCGGGTGAGATGACGCAGGAGCGGCAGAAGGACCTGTCAGCCAAGGAGAAGTTTGATAGGTGGATGGTCAACGAGGGAACGCGGAGGGTGTTCGTCTTTGTGTTCATGGTGCTCCATGCCCTGGTCTTTGCTTTCGCATCCGTCAACTACGCCCTCAAGGACAACCTCCAGATCGCGCGCGACACCTTCGGCTTCACCTTCACCGTCGCCCGTGCCGCTGCTCTCGTCCTCCACCTCGACGTCGCCCTGATCCTGTTTCCTGTCTGCCGCACACTCATCTCCCTCGCCCGCCAGACACCCCTCAATGGCATCATCCAGTTCGACAAGAACATCACCTTCCACAAGGTCACTGCCTGGTCGATTGTCTTCTGGTCTTGGGTCCACACCATCGCCCACTGGAACAACTTTGCCCAGGCCGCCGCCAAGAACAACCTGGGCTTTTACGGCTTCCTTCTCGCCAACCTGGTCTCAGGGCCCGGGTGGACGGGCTACATCATGCTCACGGCCCTAATGGGCATGGCCTTCACCTCCATGGAGAAGCCGCGTCGCGCCAACTACGAGCGTTTCTGGTACACCCACCATATGTTCATCATATTCTTCTTCTTCTGGTCCATCCACGGCGCCTTCTGCATGATTCAGCCCGACTTCGCTCCATTCTGCGTTGCTACGGGCGCCTCGGCCATCGGTGTCTTTTGGCAGTACTGGATGTATGGCGGTTTCGCCTACCTCGCCGAGCGCATCGCCCGCGAAGTTCGTGGCAAGCACCGCACCTACATCTCGAAGGTCATCCAGCACCCCTCCAACGTCTGCGAGATCCAGATCAAGAAGGAGCACACCAAGACCCGTGCGGGACAGTACATCTTCTTCTGCTGCCCCGCCGTCTCGCTCTGGCAGTACCACCCTTTCACGCTCACAAGCGCCCCCGAGGAGGACTACATCTCAATCCACATGCGTGTTGTAGGCGATTTCACCAAGGCCGTGTCGAAGGCGCTCGGCTGCGACTTTGAGCGGAAAGGAGGCGGTGACAAGAAGGACACCAGCCAAGTTGTCGGCGTGGACGGCGATAAGCAAGGGGTAGACCCTGCGCTTCGGCGTGTCCTTCCACGCGTCTACGTCGACGGGCCGTTCGGCTCCGCCTCGGAGGACGTTTTCAAGTACGAGGTGTCTATTCTGGTCGGCGCTGGTATTGGTGTTACCCCCTTCGCATCGATCCTCAAGTCCATCTGGTACCGCATGAACTACCCGAAGAAGCGCACACGCCTCAGCAAGGTCTACTTCTTCTGGATCTGCCGTGACTTTGGCTCCTTCGAGTGGTTCCGCTCGCTACTCCTAGCCATCGAGGCACAGGACGTGGACAACAAGATCGAGATTCACACATATCTTACGGCCAAGATCAAGGCGGACGATGCGACAAATATCATGATCAACGACGCGAATGCGGAGAAGGACACGATCACGGGCTTGAGGTCGCCGACGAATTTCGGAAGGCCGAACTGGGATATGATCTTCCGAGGTATCAGGAAGCTGCATACGCCGGCGGAGGCGGGCGTGTTCTTCTGTGGGCCCAAGGGATTGGGGAGCGCGCTGCACATTTTCTGCAACAAGTACAGCGAGCCTGGGTAAGTCTCCACCTATTTCCTATCTTGCAAGTCAACACAGAGCTAACAGTCTTCCAGGTTCTCGTTTGTCTGGGGCAAGGAAAACTTCTAGACAGTCTCGCTACACAAACAGCTCTCATCTCCCGTTTGTCAATACGCCTTCCCACCGTCCCCCATGGATCCGGACTATTTCTTCGCTTCTCTGTGCGACATTGAAATCGTTTACCTCTTTTTTGCACACACTGATCGGCCATTGTTTTTATTGCATCGTCACTATTCCGAGTATATATCCATACTATATGTTTTTATCCGGACTCTTGAAGAGTTGCGGGTGCGAGAGTAGATAGAGCGGCTGTGTAGGGAGATGCCAGGGAGAGCTGCTGGTATATACGAAGGCTCTGGGAACGAAGAGTTGCGCGCCCAAGGAGGACAAAAGTGTATCTAAGAAAAATCTAGAATAGGAATTCATACCACTTCGGTGATCCAAATCCGGACGTTAGGCTGGGAGTGAGGATCTGCCTGTCGAGAGGTTGCACTGGGTGGGGTCCAATGAGGTTGCTTCATAACAGTGTTTTATCCCGAAACGAGATCGCCGTGGGTCCGGAGGGCTCGGTGGGGTTCGGGGCTTGAGTCACCGCCGGTAAGCCCGGCACACCGGTGCGTGAGTTCCGCAAGAGGGGCGCAGTTGGGATGGAGGGGCTGGGAGATCTAGAGTGGCACTGGAGAATAGCAGGATCAAGCGTGGCCTTGTCCTTCACGCCGGCCCTCGTGTTTTGGTTGTCCGTCTCGCCAGGCGCTCTCGTAGCTATGATAACCCTTCCTTGATCACGACGACTTCGTGTTAGTCGAAGCTGTCTGGCTGTCTACGTGGCGGGCACTATCCAGTGTCATATCCAACATCGAGATTGAGCAATAACAACAAGCCCATGCTCGCTCTAACCCCAAGATCTTCGGCGTCTATTGATGTAATCCATGGCGCTTCTCACCGGAGTAAGCAATCAATTGCTAGCGGTCTGGTGAATGCCCGGAACGGCCTTCTGGCGTGTAAGCGGCTAAGCGCGTGAGCCGAGGAGACGCTGGACAACTAGCCCGGGCCCCTTGAATGGCCAAACAGCATCCAGCAGCTGGGCCCTAACTCCTTAATGAGAGACATATCCTACCACCTCCATCCAAGAGCGAATCTTTCATACCCATGGGTTTTATCCATTTCCGGTTGTTACTTCACAAGGCGTATAATTTGCCATAATGTAAGGAGCGATGGCAATACTTTGCCCCGATACGGGCCACTACGCCGGCGGCCCAAGCACCTGGCGTATTGTTAATTCGGAACTGCGGCAACTCATATCCGTCACGAACGAGAAGAAGATGACCGCACTGTAGCCCGTCTGATCAGGAATATCAGCACCCTGGAACCTGGCGTCTTCGGAACCCACATCCTTTCAATCTCGACGGACCCTGAGGGTGATCAGGCCATTTGCCCCTATAGCTCCCGCTTGATGAGACCCAACGCCCTGAACACGTCCAGACAATTTCCTTGACGGAATTGTGTGAAGTCGACCTCTTAATCCCGAAAGTTGATCTCATTTCTTACCACGGGAAAGAGGTGGTAATCAAATACTCTTTTCTCTCCCAGTTCATCCCTGAGGCGTGGGACAAGATGAACTTGTGAATGCGCCTGCCTGCTCATCCCAACATCGCCCCTTTCGATCGTGCGGCCTCGACGAGTTTCATGGGCGCATTTGTTACGTCAATTACTGTATTCATACGGATGAGACGCTCGAGACTGTCGCGTGTATTTAAACTCGATTTGGTCACGCAGCTGACGCAGGCGATTGGCGACTTGAACCTCTGCTATGGAATTCCACATCAAGATGTGACTGCAAGAAATCTCCCCATAGATCCGGTCACCAATAACCTGCTACTTTTGACTTTAACTATTCTAGCTGTACCGGGGACGAGTCGGCGGGCCATGGTGGGGATAGGAAAGATGTGAAGGGCGTCATCCTCAGCGTTACTATATCATTACCGCTATACCTACTTCCGGTAGGCACCCCAAAGAGAGCAAATGTCACGGGTTTTGGAAGAGATTGAGCAGGTTAAACGTCCCGACGTGGAGCCTGACAGCCAAGTGCCAGGCTATCGCTCTGTGTTTTCGAATAGGCAAAGGGGCATGATGAGCGCAACCTGTCCATCTATACGGATGCGCCCGAGTGCATATACTGGCAAAAGATCAAACCACATCCGGAGAAGGAACTTCGTCTAGGTGATGGCCTGGGTGGCTTCAGCGCCCTCCCGTGAGTCCTTTGTAATGACTAGCGAAGGACAGCGGAAGAAGCGGTTATCACCTGGGACAAACCCTTGGAAACGGACATCCCGGACGGGTGTGTTTTCCTGAGCAATGTGGAGGTTGTTAGACAGAACTAGTTTAAATCCACTGCTATAATGGCTCTATTCAGACCGGCCACAGGTAGCACCGCTCTTGTCTTATTTCCAACCCCTAGTTGAACTATACTGACACCTGCACTCCTTCCGAAGGAATGGACACTTAGGATATGCCTGCCAACATTCATTTTCCGTCTCGAGTGTAACTGTTCAAGCTCGTTATCTTACCGGCAGTATATACTCTGGGTACCTCGGCGGTCCACTAGGCTAACCTTGACCGCATTCGTCTATTTCACTTTCCTGGGTTCCTAGTGAACGCTCACCTGGCTTCATACCTTCTACTCTGCGGCGGGGGAAAGTATGGTGCACTCATAGACGACATTGAGGGAAGCTCAGGGGCGTTTGCCTACTAGGCAGCCAAGGTGGAGAAGCCCGTGTTGGGAGCCACTAGATCGTGGAGAGTGAGCGACGGCCATGCCTAATTTTTTTCGCAAGGCGAGATGTAATGTGGGGAAGGTTAATTACGCTTAGTACGAGGCCGACGAATGAGCACACCATGGGGCGGCTGAAGCCATAACCAAAGCGAGGGGAATATCCGGTCCAGTCCATCAATTAGTTCGTGCGTCTCGGTCGGTGGAATCGGTCTGCCTTTAATCTATCTCATCTGTGGTAGAGACTGATAATCTCAGAGTCAAAGACAATAAATCCTACCATCCCCAATCTCCTATGCTACAAATATATGTTAAAACCGCAGTCACGTTACGGGAAGAAGTACGAGTTGACTAGGCTTAACGGTGTGGCTTTGTCTAGCAAACATGGGATGCACCCCAAAGTAGTGAGGGTGGAGAAAAGGAAAGTAAGGGGAGAGTAAATTCCTAGCTCCGACCGGGGACTATTTGAACACAGCGGAAACAATCCGGTATTCATGCTTGCAGATGTAGAGTGAGTGGACAGCAAAATGTCGCACCCGGTTTGACTTCAGGTATATGAAGTGGCCCGAACACAAGCTCGGTCACTTTTAGTTTGTCAAGTTCTATTATAATGTTTTGCCGGCTTGACTCGTTTGATCACACATAAGCAGCCACTTTAACGATTTGAAAGACAATTTTCAGACTACAACGGTGAGATTCGACGAATAACACATACTCTATTACAAACTGAGGAAGTTAAGCGTCCCCTTCCTTGGTCTGTTTGGAACGAAGGGTTCGGTATCACTGTCCCTCCAGAGCCCACACGATAATCCTGCCAGGCAATACCAAACAGGCCAGTCGGTTTAGCGTATCCATCATTATATTATTAGGGACGGGCCATGTCGAAATTAAAGATTAGACTGTTATATTAGTCTTCCTCCGCCACCTCAGTTACCAACAGACGCCGAAGGTGGGATTACATCCGGCCCCGCAGTGCTCTGCGGTGTCTCCGCAATATCCCCACTGGGAGCAACATCTGTAAGATCCGCTGGGGCAGGTATATCCGTTAGCGCCACCGCAGGTGCCGTCGGGTGTAGGGTTTCCGCCTGGCGGCGGGTCCTCACCGGGAGGGTTGCTGCCGCCGTCCCTGGATGTCCGGTACCAGTTTGAAGCTGAGTCTCCAAGGCATTCACCGACAGTAACAGCTACATATCCTGGTTAGCCTTGACGTATAAAAAAATTGAAAAAAAAAAAAGAAAAAAAAAAAAAAAACAAGGAGGAAGTGGGACAAATACGAACCAGATAGTCCCCGCGATTGGACGGCGCTGATCATTGCGGGGATCAGGGACTCGACGGTCGTCTGGTGCACGTCGTGAGCAAGGGAGATGGAGCCACCACCATCGACGCCGTTCTCAAAGTTAGTGATACTGTTCCCGATGGTACCCGGGGTGTTGTTCTGCCAGTCCAGGGTGTCGATGTCCGCGTGGATGACGGTGTAGCCCAGCCCTCCGAGGGTCTGTAGGGTCTGGTCATTGTAGCTGAAGTAGGGCGGGCGCATGTAAGTCGGGAATTTTCCGATAATCCCCAGGAGGGCGTCCTCGAGCCGGGTCATCTCCGAGGTTACACTGGCCGGGTCCAAGGTGGCGAGGTCGGGGTGGGTGAAGCTAAAGTTGTGTGAGTGTCTCGTGTAAAGGGGCGGGGGAAGGTGGAAGGTTGGGCGGGCTGGCGTACGTGTGCGACCCAATCTGGTGGCCCTCGCTGTCCATGCGCTGGACGGTGGAGGCGTAGTCGCCTATGTTGCCCCAGTTCTGCCCGTTGAGGAAGAAGGTCGCCTTGATCCCGGCGTCGGAGAGGAGGTTGAGAGCTTGGTCCGTGTAGGCGTACGGCCCATCATCGAAGGTCAGCGCCACCGTGTTTGCAGTAGTGCAGCTGAAGATGACAGAGGCGCCCTGGCGAGGGGCAATTGGCGAGGCAGCTGCGCCCGCCGCGAGAGCAGTGACGAAGAGGCTCAACATGGTGATGACTGAGAGATCCAACGAGTGACTGATGTCCATCTGAGACCAGAGCCTGAGCCTTTATCGAGGCCGGATTTCGTGCTCTTATATCCGCCCCCCACCCCCCCAAACTGCAGCCCGCTCCATCTGTGCGAGCGCGGATCATACCCGAGCGCGCAGTCTGTCCGGGGGAACCCCTGCTGATCAAGAACAGACAAAAGCAATTCCGCCTCCGAGGTTCTCAGCCCGCCCTTTCAGACCCCTGGCAGGGCAGACATATCGGATGGCAACAAACAGTTTTGGCGGCGATGTTAGCTCGCGCGCCAAGCTGTGGAGCCTTTCGTATTTTGTCTTGCCATGGGAGGCCCACGCAAGCCACATGCGGAAGCTACAGCCTTGACCACTCACAGAGTTTGCGAGAAACGTGTGCCGAGAAAAGGGGGCATGTCTGGGGATGCATTGACACGGGTCAGTCAGGTCAGACCGCATCCGACTTTTTGGTGCCGGAGGGACTCGCACATCAGTATTGACCGAGCTAAGAAGAGGCGGATGGACCGCTGTGTGTGCGTGAGAAAACTGGTCCGCTCCAAAGCTCACCCGGTCAAAGCGGCGCGAGCCCGACGCACTAGTCCACGAAACTTTCGGCCGATCGACAGCGACCCGGTTTCGTGCTTACGGGCCAAGACCTCCTCCCTCCATCCCTGCCCTTGTCTGTGAGGCTCAGCGCCGGCATAGGACAGCAGCTCAGCACATCTTTACCCCTTCATCTCCCGCGTGATCGTCACGCCACTCCCGAGGCTGCAGTCGGTAAATGCACGAGAAAGAGATATTGCTTTCCCGAGGACTCGCTTGCGCCGGCGTTGATTCCTGCAGCGTCACAGAAGCAGATTGCGCTTTGGTGCTGGACAGCAAAATGCGGCCCAGAGGCGGGAGGAACTGGCGGCGTTCTGATCTCTCCTGCAGTAAAAACCCGTTTCTCGCATGCGGCTGCGACGCGGTGTGTTGCACGAGAACCGTCCAACAGAATATGGAAGTTTGGTTGCGCGGCAAGATTCCGACGGTTCTCTGGTTCCGCTAATTTCGACAGGGCTTTTGAGTGCGGTCCGTTCGGGAGCTTTATCAGCGATCAGCGGCTTGGCTTCCCGAGCTTGGACAAGACCCATGCAGCCGGAGTGGGGGTGCTAGGCGGGAGCTGTGGTGCTCTTTGCTATGGATTTGGTTCCTGTCATCCTCAATCTCGTCATCACACCTTTTTTTAGTATCCAGTACGGGAATTCGATGTCTACGAACTCGAAGTGTGGAAATGAGACCCTCAGCTCTTGACCAAAAAGCCCCTATTTTGCGGCAGGCATTTCCTATCCAACAGTAGCCAGCGCTAAGATTTCGCCGCATGCTTTATTCTCCTGAAAGCAGCAACCCCGCAGCTCCATGTCACACTCCAGGGCCAGTGTTACTGGCCAAGCATCCATCTCGCGGACAAAACCCTTGCTCCCCGGTGGGGAATAGACGCCCGACGAACACTGGCCCAAACCCATCCACACGTGGCACCGCTGACACTGTCCGACTTCCTGGTTCACTCCCACGATACGAGGTGCAGACCTGCAAAGCTCAAACCGAGAAAGGAAGGTCAGCTTGCCGCCCGATATGCCGAGCCCGCCGGCTTGCGGTGGACTCTCTGTCGGTGTCATCCTTCCGCCAGTGCGGAGCACGGACTCCACCGGACTTGCTAGACCCACATTGCACAAATTCTCATTCCTCTCTTCGGTCTGACACGCTTGCATCGCCCGCTCACCCGGCTGAGTAAGATGTGTCCTGTTAATATCGGCTCGACATGGTCCGTCAGCTTTCTAGGATGTTTTATCGAGTAAAATATTGTTTGGCTGGAGAGTTCATGGTGGTCTGATCGGACAGATTTTGTTGGTCTCCCCCCGAGGAGAAAGGAATAGACGAGCAGCGATGCTATTCGTGAGGATGCGGGAGCCTAATGTCCCGCGTCCTGCACGGTCCGGGTTCTGTCTTTATCACTATATTTGAGGCTAATATAGCCTCCAGCCCTCTTCCAACGATGGAGTGCATTTTGGTAGTCCGTAGCCAGCCCTCGCCCCAATCCCCGAGGATTTCGTTTTTAGATTAATAACGTCCTTTATCTGAAATGCAAGTTACACAACCAGCCCCTCATGACTTCTTCTCCTAGCCCAATGGTCCCAAACGCTCGAGCTTAACGCTGGCACCGGGTCGTTCCTGCAGCCCTTTTCTCCGCCAGAGAGGAAACCGTTATGCTTGCCAGGCTGGCCGTGCATGTGGAGTGCATGTCGTATCGGCAAGGCAGGCGTACCTTAGGCGTGTCCGACACTGATCATTGATTATCATATTGAGGTCGGTGCATTTCCGCATGGGACATGATGTGCGTAAAGTCACGAGCAGATGTTGTGAGGACGGAGCGGTGTTGCTGTACTATGGGACTTATCAGTCCGTTCGAGGCCTCTTGGGGAAGGTCACCGAGAAGGAAACGGCGTTTATTTTTGTTATTATTGTTATTATTTTTCGTGTTGCCACCTTCAAAGTTCTGCTGTGGTTACAGCAAGCCTGCTTTCTGGTCAATACTACCAGCCTTGTGACTGGGAAATTTGTAACAGTATAGTCTTAACTTACCCTTAGTATTACACGGGTAGGTATGGTTGGATCTGAACACTTCCTAAGGGAAACAGCATATTATTATGTGCAATATAGCAATAAACATACGACTTATTATTGAGTTTCCGGTGGCGTTTGTATTTCAAAAGCTCGACGGCATGTCTGAGACAAGAATGTCGACTTCGATTAAATGCATGCGGTGAGACATACACATGACGCACATATTCTGCTTTAAAATGGAGTCTGAATAAATTAGACATAAGCCCGACTTAGTCTTAGGCTTACGTTGTAAAGCAAGAAAAGCATGCTGGATGTGGAGCTACCTTCTCTTCAACTTTGGTGTGAGTGGAAAGGCGATATATATTTCTATGACAAATGACATTCAGATGTTAAAGAAACATCTTCATATGGCTTACATTTTCTGACTCCTACACAGTGAATTCGGAAGCAGGCTTGATGTTAGTACGGAGGCATAATTGATTACCGACCTGCCTTGACATGTGCAACAGCGGCTGATTTAGGTTAACGCGCCTATGGATATAAAAAAGACGGGAAGTATTTTTAACTACGCCCGCTTATAACCTCCCTTGTGTTGAAACGTCCAGAACCGGGTTATTAGAAACCCACCGACATGTAAATGGGCACTGAGGCGACGAGAAAGACAGAACAAAAAAAAAAAAAAGGAAACCACCACGCCTATTAATAAAGGAGACAAAAAGAGAGATACTAGAGAGTTGGGGTGTCTTGTGACGGAGATAGAAACCACAAAGCGGACGGAGAGAGAGTAGAAATCGAGCTACAATGAAGTGCATAAAAACTGAGCTAAGCCAACGTAGAATCGGATACGGAGATCATCCTGTATCGACATCCCTAGAACAGCTCACTTTGGCCTGCAGACGTCCACCGCTGCACGTTGGGAGTTTAGAATAGAACCTACTGGCGACATTCTCTCCTTGGATCTATAGGTAATTTACGAAAGTGAAAATGCTTGATAAATCTCTAGTGGGCTACGATTCTGGGCTTCGAAAATTCCAGCGGAGTACCCGTCCAGTTTTAATTAGTAGGTTCAGGTCTATCTCGTGGATATAGGTAATAGTTGCAAGGAAGAATATGAAGCAACGTCATCTATAGCCAGATTGATATAACATAAGACTCGCATCATTTTAGTCCAAACCGCTTCGCAACAGCGCCCGGCTTTAGTCCCTCACCCTTCCTCACCATATCAACAAGAACCGCATGATTTAAACACGGACATCCAATCCTTTCACCCTGCGCCGCGATAAAGCCATTAATATAACCAATCTCCGTCTTCTTTCCGTTCCGTACATCCTGCAGCATAGAACTCGTATTCGTCCCTGTCTTCCGGGTAACCATATGGACGTACTCCAAGAGCTTCTCGTCTGAGAACGCGCTTACGTCACCGTCCCCATCGGCAGACTGAGATGGTGGAAGAAGGGTCCTAATGACGGGGCCAGCCTCGACCACTAGGGCTTGGATAAGGTCAAGGATGGAGGCGTGATCTAGGAGCTCGGCGTTCTTGCAATTGAATATTACGGTGAGAGGGTTAATTATCGAGTTGGCGACGAGCTTGAGAAGCTGCGCTTTGCGGAGCTCAGCCGGAGTGACGACAGTTGACATGGGATCTTCCATTCGTACCATCTGCTGAATGAGGAAGTTGTCCACCGAATGCGAGCTGCCAGTTGAGTCGGAGGTGAAATCCTCGACCACGGGACCGAGGGTGATGTGGCCTCTTCCGGTGGGGATGATGGAGAATGGCTTTGTGCTGGAGACGCCGAGAACGCAGATGCCGGCCCAGCATGTCGGGCGAGTACTCGAGGTTGAGTACAGTTCTCTGGTGACCTCTTCTGTAGTGCCTTGTCTATATTAGGATCTGAGACTCTGGAGCGCAGGATCTAACTGACTACAGCTCGTTGTACATACCCATTCCATTCTGAAGGAACACGATTGTGGACTTCTCATCTAGTCGCCGTTGAACCTGCTTCAATGCAGGCACAGTCACGTATGTCTTGCATGCTACAATCAAGTACCTGATGGGCTCTGCCTCCTCAGCTTCGTCTAGAAGCTCCACGTCGATGCCCCCGGTCCGGTCTATCGCTCCGTCGGTAGCACATTCAATTGCCTCCCCGGCAGCCTGCCAGTCGCTCAGGAGGCCATTTCTGTGAAATAGAAGAGTGACTGGGAGTTTTGAATTCTGCTTGACCAGTCCGCGCGCCAAATATTGCCCCAGATTGCCGGCGCCGAGGATGTGGATTCGGTGGGCGTAGCGGGTGATGCCCGTATTCGGTGTTCCTGTAGCCATGTTGCGCGCCGAAAGTCGACGTGGATTTCGAATGAGGCGTAATGGTGAAGGCTGAATACGCGAGAGCTGAATTAAGCGCATTGCCAGCCTGTCCATTGCTCGTAACTACCAGTAGCGACGACACTGAGTTTGGAACCTAGTGGGGTGGATGCGAGAAGCCGCTCACGGCCAGCAGGAAAGTCTCGGCTTACGTATGGTGGGGCTTATGAGCATAAGCCCTTGCATATATGCAATGCACTCAGCAACACTTCTCCCGACGAGATTGCAATGCAACCGCCTCGGTACACTCCCCGATTTCTCCGTTCTCACTAAACCTGCTTAAATTTATTGGAGCAAGATATTTCTGACTACCCCACTATCCTTCACTTCTCCCTTTCAGCCTGCTGCACGTCGGTTGTTGCCATCAGACCCTGCTCTTTGAGGTCCGCCTTGGCAACATCAGCAACATCTACGGCTTCCTCGCCATCGAAATACTTTGCAATCTCCTCCATCGGGGTATACCGTGTCTCGATCAGGAAAGTGTAGATGACCCAGCACTCGAAGCCAAGGAAGATGCAGTAGACGATGTAGTATCGCCACTGGATGGCGTCGAGCGCGACGGCGTTGACATACTGGTTGAAGAAGAGGGACCCTGTGACGCAGAAATTGAGCCAGTTGAAACCCTTAGCGCGGAGGCCGTAAGGGAGGATCTCGGTGGTGTAATTGGCCATTAAGCCGGATCTGAACAGAGTGAGGTTAGTCTGTTGCATAACGAGGAAAGATAGAAACCTCGTAGATGTCGACCTGACGATACTTACTTGACGTCGTAGAAGGTGCCGTACAGAAACGTCAGCACGACGAATGCGTATCCCAGGGCATCCGCCGGGGAAATCTCGTATCTGGCCGACACGATTGTCCAGGCGTTGAATACAATCGTCGTACCGATGGTCGATACAAGGTACAACGGCCGACGTCCAAATATATCAACGAAGAACGCAAAGCCAATGTTGATAAGGAGCGCTTTGCTCTTCATCCCGCCATTTATCCCAAGTTGCGTCTGTGGATCGGTGATTCCCACATTATCCATCACGTACTTCAGATAATACGATATTAACCCGTTGCCGCTCAGCTGACTGAAGAGCCCAAGAGCTGTAATAAGCCCGATCCTTTTCCTATTTCCCCTCGTCTTGAAGAAATCCGCGTAGCTCGTCTGACCGGTCTCCTTGTCTAGCGCAATGGCAGCCTTGACCTCGCTGTATTCGAGCTGCACGAACTCGTCGTCACGGTCTCCCTCCCCGTGGTAGTGTGCGAAGATCTGAAGGGCCTCCTCGTGCCGGTCGCGGTTCATCAGCCAACGGGGGCTCTCGGGCATCCAGTAGACCAGAGCGAGGATGAAGACAGTGCAGATGGCCTGGAGGAGGCTGGGGAGTCTCCAGGACCAGTCACTCTTGATCTGCAGGGTACCGTAAGTGGTCCAACTGGCGATAAATGACCCGGAATGGTAAGACGCGCCGCTGAGTGTGACGAGAACCGCGCGGTCTTGCGGGTGGGCGATCTCAGCGATAAGCAGCGGTGCAGACCCCAATACGATGGCATCTCCGAAACCCAGAATAACTCGAGCTGCAACAAACATCCCAAAGTTCCTCGCACCAGACTGCAGTCCAACGGCCAGAAGCATCAACACACTCCCAATGATAAGTCCGAACTTCCTTCCCCGCCAGTCAATAATGTACGGCGTGATAAACAGCGCCAATAGGCTCCCGAGCGACATGCTCGCGTTAAAAAAACCCAGGATTGCGCCGCGGGGGTGATCGAAGTACTCCTGCCAGTAAGTCAAGCTCTGCAGGCCGTTCATCATGCTGCCATCGAAGCCATTGGCCGTGTTGGTGAGGATTAGGACGACAATGTAGAAGTAAAGGGTCCGCATGTTGCGGCGGCGCCACCAAGGCAGGCGCGGGAAGACGCGATCTGCGAAGGTGAAGTGACCTTTGGGCGGCTTCTGCGGTTTAGCCGTGGCCGATGTCTGGGGGGGCCGGAAGCGGAGCTTCATCGTGGGTACTGAAGACGGTGATGAGTGTCCAGCGTAGTTAACAAGGTGAACTTAAAAGGCAGTTCACTGTAGAAAGAGAAGATGAAAAATGAAAATGGAACGTGGAACGTGGTGATGTTACCGCCGGTCAGAGGAAGCATTCTTTTCGTGATAGATGGAGATCACTCCCTTATTTATCCCCAAATGTTCCATGCCTATATTCGCTACAGCTTGGCGACAGACCCTCGTTGCGGTGCATCGTAGGATTGACCGGGAGAAAAGTCGGCAGCAGCTTCCCTGAGAATCAGACCCGACCCCGAACAGCGGTTTTCTTGCTGATATCTGCCCTCTTGATTGGAGCGCTTTCATCTGACAGCGTCAATGTCTTGGTATCGAACTTTACCCGGACTCCCAGCCTTTGCATATCGCCGAAACAGCGTCTCCTTGTCCGCATCGGGTTTAACTAGGTTCTGCGCCCCCATGGGGTCGGCCCGGCTCCCCACTTGCTACGCATATCGATGCAGGGCTCCATTTACCCGCGCACTTTATCCCATGCGGGGAATTAGCGGCTAGCCCTGGTACTGGGATTTGAGGGATTTGAGTAGCTATCAATAGCAAGGTCGCAGGAGCGGGGGTGACGACGATCAAGCCTAAATATAATTGGGCCTGACATTGATGTGTATTGTGTAATAGCCGCGATCGTATCCAAGACGGCGGAATGGCACGATCTCCTCCCTAGCTCACCTGTAGAAGCTAGGAAGGGAAGAGCTAGTGGGGTTTAGTCCGATCCTTCCCAGCCAACTATTGAATAGGGTTTGCTTTTATCCGTTATTACCGGAATAGGATCGAGAATACGTACGCACGCAGGCAAGCACGTATCACGAACCTGTGTATATACTCGCCGCCTGCCCGGTGATAGGCGATGTCCCGGCGTTCTTCCCATCTCGTCCATCCACCGGTCGTCTGTATTAACTTCCGTGGAAACTCACCGTCTGTAAGCCCCAGAGCGACGCCCTACGATAAAGCACGATATAAAGGTGGCTCTGTGAAGCTGTGAAAGTTATAACCAAGCTTTATATGCGATGGCGAGGCTTTTATTCTTTTTCTTGTCCTTTTTGAGTTTGCACAGGGCCTGAAACTATAAGGGTAGGACTTGGGACTGAGGACACACAATAATATCTAGTGAGTGTATGGGGAGTGGCTCGCGTTGACGATGAAGATAAACTCGCGAGCATTACTCGGCTTGACTGCGGCTTGAGCCATGTGTTAGCGGTGCGCTCCTCTCATACCTGCGGTCTAGTAGTTACTAGAAATGATGATCACTATTACAGATGCCGTCACTGAGGATCTGCTTGTTGTAGGATGGACCATTCGTATTTAAGTATTTCAGGACTCATCTGTCACGGCAATGGAGTGAGGGTCTAATAGAATAAAAACGAACCTGGACTAAATCATGGCACCATTTTTCAGGATCTGTTGGATCGTTCAATTTCCGCACTTTATCTAGATCTCGCGAGAGAAGCAGCTTTGACGATGTCTGCAAGTCCCGGCGGGTTGGTCGAACGAGACTGCAGGAGGAAGAAAAGTACAAATTTGTGGCATTCCGTCATCTACGACTATTCACAGAGGGCGAAAACAACCTCGAAGAACTACGTAGCAAATATATGAGACCGAGTCTCTCGGTTGGCTCTAGCGGGGGCTTAAAGGTATTCAACTTCCCAGTTACATGGGCACGCTTACTCCTTATATAAGCCTTCCTATCTCGCCTTCATGGAAGGGTATCAGTCTCGTGCCATTACGATAGAGTGGATATTGGGATGCAGCAGTGGATGGAGGGACTACCATCGATGGACCTAACTATTAGAATCGGGTCCCTCACTCTTCCTGTGCCTAGGCGGCGATCTGGACAAATACTTCTCGTATTCACATGCCTGGTTGGCAACGCAACTACCTCATTAGCGAAGACTCGTTTCTTATGCTCACTGATGTCAAGCTAATGGGTTTCTCAATTCGAGAGTCCAGCCAAGCGTATTTCATCCGCTGAAGGCACTGCGCGTCACAAATAACGTTCGTTCCCTTTGTCTTTCGCACTGAGAGCCGGTAAAAAGTGACTCGAGCCTAAGGCAGATTCTTCTTGAGGCCCCTAGAGCAAGCGACAGAGGCTCTTCCATTTCTCGCATGTGGAAGTTTCAAGGTGCCGATGAAAGAGAAGCGGGTCTGGCCCGGCGTCCAGGCGCCCACTAAGTAAACCTGACTCCCAATGAAACCAATTGCCTGGCCGTGCCAGGTATCATTCCCGACCCAGCAGTTCATCCAGAGTCAAGCTGTCTTAAAAAGCTGTATTATTCAAACTGTGGCATGACCGGAACAGTATGTATCGCATATCCCCGTGTTGCTTAATCTGTCAGTAAGGCCTCTGAGAATATCAAAGAATAGCTTCAAACGTACTATAGCTCTCCTAGGCCCAGGGGCTAGCAACTGTAATACAGGAAGCAGACTGCGCCAGCTCAGAGACTAATGCACCTCGTGCGCGCAGAGAGCTGCTATAATAGAAGATATCAAGTGTTAACTATTATCGATGTAGTAAGTTTCCCTACTACATCCATCTATGTCATGCGCGCCGGGCGCGTTGGAGTGTTTAGTGAGGCTTACATAAGTGGCGCGCCCGGGCGCCCATCTATTGTGCCCCTAATAATCCAATTCCCAGAGCCCACCGGACAAATCCCGCACAGACGTCAACAGTCGACCCTTACCCCACGCTCATTCCCGGGGCTGCCGGGCAACGGACGAATAAAACGTGGGCAGGCCGGCACGCGTCCACCCGGTCCCGCACCGTTGCCCTGGGCGCCGGCGCTCGACTCCAGACATGGCGTTCGCTCCGCTCCACGTGCGTTGGAATTTACAGCGCTGCCCAGGTGCTAGGCAAATGCGGCCACCGACACACACGCGCAATGCCCCACAAGGCACAGTCGTGAAAAAAGGCGATCGGCGTGCGCGTTTCTGCATCCGTGCTTGGTCGCATGCGCCGGTGGGCGCCGCGAGACAGCGTTGCTTGGCTGGATGGGGCAGGCGCAGAAGCTTGCGCCTCGGACGGGGGAATGATTATTGTCAAGGTACCATTCCGGAGGGGCGGGCCAAGCTACCAGGTGGACCTGCCCGAATTAAAAGAAGCAATGCCTCCTGCCGTGGACTGGACAAAGAAGTTAAAACCCCACGCGCACCCCACGAGGATCAGCACAAGGCAGTCGCGATCCGCTAACGCCGTCTCACTGCTTGGGCCACACACTTTGTGCATCCGACTCATCATCTCAAGGGCTCAATCATCTTATTTCGTCATGCATACACGGCTTGTTACCCTTGCCCTCGCCGGCCTCGCAGCAGGTGCGCCGTGGCGGAGGAATGAGACGTACGCACCTTCGTCGAAGATCGAGTCCGTCCAGCTGGGCCCCCGGCCGTACTTCCTCGTGGACACCATGCGAGACGGGCCCCTGAAGGACAAACTCGAGTCGTGCAAGTCCATCGACGCGTTCGAGCCCACGGCCTGGAGCATCGGCCACCGCGGCGGCGGAACGCTGCAGATCCCCGAGCACACCGTGGAGTCCAACATGGCGGGTGCGCGTATGGGTGCTGGTGTGCTGGAGTGCGACGTGGCCTTCACTAGCGACCGCCAGCTCGTGTGCCGCCACTCGCAGTGCGACCTGCACTTCACCACCGATATTGTCACCCGGCCCGAGCTTAACGCCAAGTGCACCAAGCCCTTCAGCCCTGCCACGGACGACGAGGAGGCGAGCGCCGAGTGCTGCACGAGCGACATCACGCTCGACGAGTTCAAGTCGCTGTGCGGCAAGATGGACGGCACCAACACAAGCGCCACCACCCCGGAGGACTTCGCTAAAAACACGGTTCCCTGGCGGACGGACCTATACGCTACCTGTGGAACGGTGCTCACGCATAAGGAGCATATTGAGCTCACTAAGAGCTTGGGGCTGAAGTTCGCGCCCGAGCTGAAAACCCCCGAGGTGGAAATGCCGTTCGAGGGAGAGTACACCCAGGAGCAGTATGCGCAGGACATGGTGGACGAGTACAAGGCCGCGGGGGTCGACCCCTCGGACGTCTACCTCCAGTCCTTCCTCTACGACGACATCCTGTACTGGATTGAGAACGAGCCCGACTTCAATGTTGTGTACAACGACGACACCGGCGAGACGGAGGAGACTATGCCGGATGCCATTGCCGCCCTCGAGGGCCGCGCAGATGACGGGCTGAAGATCCTAGGCCCGCCGCTGCAATACCTAGTTGCTGCTGAGGACGGCAAGATTGTGCCGAGCGAGTATGCTCGGAAGGCGATGGAGCTCGGCTTCGACATCATCTCGTGGAGCGCGGAGAGGTCGGGCCCGCTGAAGGGTGGTGGCGACTACTACTTCTCGTCGGTCAAGGATGTTGTTGACCGGGATGGTGACCTGTTTGAGGTATTGCACGTGTTAGCCCAGGAGATTGGCGTTCTGGGTGTCTTCTCGGATTGGACCTCCACGACGACATACTATGCCAACTGCTTCGGTCTCTTCTAAGAGAGCCGAAGAATGAGGGATGGGGTGAGGCGGTCATAGGGCGTGTGGCAGGCATTATGGCGGTATAGGATGCCCGTACATAGGTTTATAGAGTGTCGTAAAGAGTGCTCTTGAAGCAAGCATCAAACTTAATGATAATGCGACTATTAGAGATCGTCCGAGGTTTTGTTGAGTGCGAGGGAACTTCGCCAGGCGCGTCAACGCTAAGGGTTCTACATGTTAAGTAGATTTCACCCGCCTGAGGTCTTTGAAGCTTTTTATTCTTCATAGTGTTCGGGACTCAAACCATGACGAGACCCGATTTTCTAGCACAGTACTATCAGTCTTCCATTACAAAGTAAGAGGCGTATGCACCCCAAATGCCGCCCCTACAGGAGAGGCTCGGGTTGGAGTTCAGGCCGTTGTACGGCATGGCTGCCCCCAGGTCTTCGATACCCGCCATCAGCGGCCTAGCCCATGTGTTTAACTTGGTTGGGTATTGTCTCCGGGGGGCGCAGCTTATATGGATTGCTTTTCTTCCCCCGCTTTGGCCGAACGGCGATGCAAGAGTATGCCGCGAACGCGTTGTACCCTTAACATAAGTGCCAAGTTTTAGGTCGGATGTGTATTACTCTTCAACCACGCAAGCCAGAACACAAGAGTCACTACATCATCGTCATGGCTCGAACCGTCTTAGGCCCAAGCAGGAAATGCTCTTACATGGGCGGAGCAACACAGGGAGAGGCTCTCTGGCGCTCCGGATCTACGACGTCTCTGAAAGGCTTCAGACGGCGTGTACTTGAAACGCTTTATTGGGGATGCGTGGGTTGTTGTTCGTATGTACCCAAGTATTGACCAGAAGCAGGCACAGGAGGATTGCTCCTGATAGGGCGGATATACCATTATAGCGACATACATGCCAGGCTGTGGCGGACCTCTGTATGCGAGGTGTGCTGCTTCATTTACGTAGTAAATAGGATTCGGCATGGAGGTTCGCTCCGGAAGATGCTTCGGCAATAATGGCGGTCTCTGGGGATGCCAGTGCCCTAGGTCCAGGGCAACTTAGAAGGGCGGAACATCTTGTTGAATTTCGGCGACCCTCTTAATCGACTGTGGTTCAAATGAGGACCCGAGAACACACAACTCACTACATCATACAGCGCTTACCTTTTCCTCTCAACGGCATGCGGTGTGGGATTATACTGTAAGCTCAGAAGCCCAGGGCTCCTCTGACCGAAGGAAGCCAAAATCGATGAGATGGTATCATGGAAAAAAACTATCAAATTCTAGCCAGCAGAGAAAATGTAGTTTAAATTTTTCGGAACTTTTGGTACGTCGCCAGGCTTGCCGACATATTTTCTCACCCGCGGAGAATGAACAGGCGCCCCGAGCGTCGCGGAGTGCCATCTCAACCACAACTGCCGTGACTTGTCTTATATAGTACAAGCTCCTACCCTCACATTAAGACACCCCAAGTATTATTCACTGTTAATAATCCTCCTAGTTGTTTGCTCTTCCGTTTCCCGCAGCTCCTTCCGCATCCGGCTAATCGGCAGACTTGACAGTGCCGCTGCCCCGCCGACAGCGGCAAGTCCGGTAGTAGATTGCCTCCCTTCCCAATTTACCCCGGACTTTTAGGTATATTAAAGCCCGACCATTGGTAGACGTGTAGCCAACAGCCGAACGAATCGTCGGCGACGCATGATGCCTACCTAATATGGAGACTGCCTGTTTGTCGCTCGCCACGCTACCGCTGCTTGGCTGGTTTGACCTAGGACCAGATGAACGGTGTAAACTAAGGACCAGAGAATAGATGAGGATGATGTCTGTGAATTATACCAGATAACTTATTCCACTCCTCCATAGGGGTATATAGAGATGAAACTGGACGCCATGGTTTCCCCCTGGCAACCTTCCCTTCCTATTCTCACTTTGTCCACTCTCCTTTAACTTTGACCCAACTAACCCAGGATCCCTACCCAGCAGGCAAAGATGATGCTCAAGCCATTCCTCGCACTGGCGGCCGCCCACCTGGCGTCTGCGCAGGAGCTCATGCGCTTCGGATGCTCCCAGCTGACGCTGGACCGTATCGACCCGCTCGTGAACCCTGGCCAGCTCCCTTCCCCCCACATGCATCAGGTCATCGGCGGTAACTCCTTCAACGCCAGCATGGCACCCGAGGACATCGACCCGCCCCGGGACGCCACCTGCACAACCTGTTCATTCGCTGAAGACTTTTCCAACTACTGGACCCCTAACCTGTACTTCCGAGCCCGGAACGGGACCTACAAGAACGTTCCCATCTTTGCCAACTTGGGTCTGGGTCAGATCCAAGGGGGTATGACCGTTTACTACATTCGCGGCTACAGGCCTTCTGACACCGTCACCACTTTCCAGCCGGTAAGAACTCTTGCCAAATGTGTGTTCCCGCCACCTGCTAACAAAATGTCCGTAGGGTTTCCGAATGCTAGTCGGTGATGCCGCCAACCGTGATGCCGCTAAAGTCCCCCAGCAGCTCTGCTTCCGCTGCGAGGAGAACTACCAGCAGACGCCCTTCGGAGGTGCTCCCTGCACGGGCGCGGACACGCCGACCTTCCCCAAGGAGCCGTGCGGTGGCGGCTGGCGCGTTACCATCACCTTCCCCACCTGCTGGGACGGCAAGACGCTCGACACGCCCAACCACCAGGACCATGTCGCCTACCCGGCGCAGGGCAGCTTTGAGATGGGCGGCCAGTGTCCGCAGACGCACCCAGTCAAGATCCCGCAGGTGATGTACGAGATCATGTTCGACACCGCGCAGTTCAACGACCCCAACGAGTGGCCCGAGGACGGCTCGCAGCCTTTTGTCTGGGCTATGGGCGACACGACTGGTGCAGGTATCCATGGCGATTATCTCTTTGGCTGGAAGGGCGATGCGCTGCAGAGGGCTATGGACATGAAGTGCAATGGCATGAACTGCCCTGGCATGGAGAGGCAGGACGATTCGGTTTCGAACGCATGTGCCAAGGAGCAGATGGCTGCCGAGCCCATCGGCGACGATGGTTGTAAGTCTACGTCCGGTATTTTTCCTTTTTTTTATTGGTTCTCGGCCATACTAACAGTATTTCTAGGGCTCACAGAGCTCCCCGGTGGCTGGGAGCTGTCGTAAACTTGGAAGAAGCTCCTACTGCAAAGCCCGAGGCGGTTAATTTGATGGAAGTTCTAGTTAGGATCCATTAAAGGCGGGGAAGCCCTTCAATAAGGATGCTTGCGATATGTGCGATACGTCAGACCTAAAGATTCTCCTTCTCTGTTGTATATAGTCATAAGAGCGATTGTTAGCCAATGGAGTCTCAGCCCGCGTGAATCACCATTGTGTGACAGGACTGGCGCCCAATCGGATGGTTCGACACCGATCATAATATACTCGTCCTTCGGCACGACCGATTTCGAGGCCACTCCAATATATCCATCCAAGTTTGAGTCTCCTGGCGTGGTCACGGCCCAGATTTGTCACTCGGAGCTGGCAAAAGTATATCGCTGTGTACTCGATACCTTCCTCGGTACTTATGACGACCGAGGGATAATGTACCTCTGGCCGGTTATCTTCCTGTGTGTCGTCGCGAGTTAAGGAAAAAATAAGAATATTGAACATGGATGGGGTTTTGGACGGACAACAAGTGGAGCTTGCGGCACATTTATGCATCCCACATTCGTAAGTGGACGCGCTTGCTCGCACCGGATGATAATTCCAGTGAGGAGCCAGCATCGCATCATTGGGAGGCTGAACCGTTCGGTGCAAGTCCGTGAATCTCACGGCCGGTCCCGCCATGTTGGTCCGTCTGTCCGTTGTGTTGGCATAAAGTGGCATATGCCCCCACCCTCTCTGAGTTTTCTCACTGGAGTCGCCGGTCATTCTGCCTCCTTCAACTCTTCTTTACCCTACTGCATTGGAAAGTCATAGAGAATGGCGGAGGAGAAGACGAAGACGCTCCCCCCGTAAAAGCCCAGGTCCCCCGGGCTCAAAACCCGCCAGTCCGCCAGCCGCAACGGACCTCGAGCGCCACTGAAATTTTGCCGGCGGAGCACTGGGCACAGGTGGGTCGGGGAATGGCACATAACGTCTCTCACCCACAACCGGGCCACCCCCCCGACCGGGCCACCCCAAAATCCAACCATCAAAAAACACACCCTCCCTTCAACCCGATTTTTCAACCCGTTTTGATGCCACAATAATACAGTCTTCTGGCTCACTAGGTAATTCAGAGTCGCTGGATTCAGCCGTGCCATCAGTTTTATCGCCTGCCTCAATTTGGGCCTTGTAGATAGCTTCGATATCGGCAAACTTCGAATTAGGGCTGATCTGGACCCTCTTTTTTTTCCTAGGCCTTATAGCCTCAACCTGCTCTTCAAGGGCTTGGACCCTACGTTGTAGAGTAGCTAGTTGGTTGTCCTTCTCGTCAAAACCTTTTTGGACCTTCCGGAATAATAGCCGTTGTGTACTAGTAGGTTGATCTAGTTGGCTATATAGGGCCAGCTGGTCCTGAAGATCAATACCCTTCCTAGGGGTCGACCATGTGACTGCAGATGCAGCTATATCCCACTGCTGGATAGGTCTAGACTTAGGGGTCCCATCCAGGGCAGAGTTGACCTTGCTGCTAGCCTTGGTGGAATTCTCAAGTAGTAGTGGACTGAGGAGGGGTCGGGCCAGGGATACTGGCCATAGACCTGTTGATTTCCAACCAGACCGTATATTCTGGGCTGTCAGGGCTGACTGGCGTGCCTTCCGATAGGAGTTAAGGAAGGCCCTTTTGCCTACTACTGTAGAATCGTTCCATTGTTCCAGGTAGCCGAGCTCCTTTCTATAGGCAGCCTTCAATGGCCCAAAAACTGACTGATCTAAGGGTTGAAGGATATGGGATGTATGAGGAGGTAGGTAAAGTAGGTGTATGTTATGCATATAACAAAGATACATAAAATCTGTAGACTCATGGCTTTTGTGACCGTCCAGGATCAGGAGCCGGGCTATAGTTGGATCTATAGGTTGGGTTGTAGGGATAAAGACTTCCTTAAGCCAGTAGACAGCTGTTTCGTTATCTGTCCATCCGTTTTCTGTTGAATGGAACTTCCAGTTCGTATAAGGTCGAAGATCTAAGGGAAACCATTGCTGCTGAACTGACTTGCCCTTATAGATAACAAGAGGTGGCACTGTTGAGCCAGTAGCACTGACACACTCGATCAGGGTGATCCAGGCCCGAGATCCAGGCTGTTTTTTCTGTAGATTTCGGGCTCCAGCAG